>JAKCPB010000104.1:0-600000 GCA_021442155.1 Cymbidium sinense | reverse complement strand
TCATCTCTTCTTGTTTGGAGATCCTACAACACACGACAAGTATCAATTTTTTTGATGAGTTGAATCAAAATTATAACTTTGATACGTTTTGAAAATTTTAACTGAAACTATTGGAAATCAAAATTAGGTTGAAATAATTAAAAAATTAAAGACCTTCTGAGATCACTTTTATTTTTATTTATTTTATTTATATTTTATTTTTAAATAAAATATATTTGATTGTAATTGTTGGCTTTTAAAAAAATTATTTTAAGTATTTTTAAAAATAATATTATTTTATTTTGAAAAGAAATAATAAAAACACTTGAAAGACAAACTAAATAAATATATTTAAAAAAAACATAAAATAAAAATAAAAAATACAAAAATAAAATTGATCCCAAACATCCCTCTAAGCAGCTGAAAACACTGTTCAAATTTAATTTCAAACTAAGAAAAATAATTTTAAAAGAATATGTTGATGACTATAAATTTTTTAAAACTTTTACTATTTAAAAAATAATAATTCAACGATTCCTTAAAAAAAAAATTCAAATTAAAAATAAAATTAAGTGCCAACATGGTTAAAACTATCAAACTTATAGAAAGTAAAACTTTAAGGTCAGAGCAAAATTTAAATCTAAATCATGATTAAATTATAATTATAAAATAAATTGAGAGATTAAGGCCCCGTTTGAGGCATCAACGTGCTTCGTCCATTATTTCGCGATACTTGGAGAATACTAAAGCTCCAAGCGGATCGAAGGGAGCTGGTGAAATAAGTTTATCTAAACTATCTCATCCAGTGACAGAAGCTGTTCTCCCTTTACTTACACATTATATCTCTACAGATCTCGGTAGTTAATTGATCTCTCCTCTTTCAGGCATCTCGAATCACGAGTCCGAAGGGTGGTTTGCTTACTTGTTTCGACCTCTCTTTTGTCATCTTCATTCGCCTATGAAGGTAAGCATCGTCTTATTTGATGCTTCACTAAGAGTTTTTCTATTTCAATTTCTGCTTTGAGCATTTGGTGCTCTATGAGAGATGATAAGCTTAGCCACTCTACTATGTGCTTTTCGACCACACTTTGTGTTTGGAGCTTTTAGCAAAAGTTTTGATGTAGTCTAGAGAGACAGAATTTCATTTAAATGGAACTGCACAATGTTTTTCCATTATAATCATTATTATGGAATGGTGGCTGTGCAACGAGTGTATGGAGCACTATGTTTGTATGCTTGATCGAATGTTAATCGTTTTATGATGGAAGTCCACATTAAAGCGAGCAAAATGGATGGTAATTTTTACATTGTTTTCTAAGGAGGATATCCCCTTCTTATTGAGAGCTCTTGTTAATCTTGACAAAACTGGTTTACCTTACCTTAGAAATTTTTAGTTTTTGTCTCCTGTTCTATTTTGGATTCTCCTTTTCATGTGGAGGTACTGGGACTATTTTTCCTTTTTCTTTTTTTTATTTTTTTTTTATTTTTTTGCTGTGGACCTTGGTTTCTGGGTTCATGGGTTCCTCCTTCAGCTGGAGGTCAGGTTTGTTTCATATTTGTGATGCAAAGCTTTATTTGCCTTCTGGTTTTGGTGGCTCTTTTCTCTTGCTTGTCTTCTGCTGTATTGACATTTGGTTGGTCTGTTGAGGGTATTCCTGAGGGTTTAGCTGGCTAGTTAGATGGCTTGAGGGCCTTTTAGTTTTTCTTTTTGAGGATTGAAGCTGTTGGTTTTCTGGATGTTTACAGATTGGTTTTTTTTTGTCCTCCATTTCTTGGAGGCTTCTTTAGTGATTTCAATTTTCTTCTTTGTTTTGCTTTGTTTCTCTGCCTGCCTTTTTTGGGCTTACCTATGTGCCTTTGGGTCTGATCCTTGGCTTAGGTGGGTGGTGGAGGTTTATATTTGTGGATTTTGGTGACACCATGGGGTTCTTTTGGTTTGGCTTTAGCTTTGTTTCTTTATTGGTTTTGGAAAGTTGGGAGTTTTTTTATTGAGGCATTAGTTGGTGGGATTTGATTGAATGGGTGTATCTGTTGGTCAATCTTCCTTTTAGCCCTGATGGTAGTCAATACAGTTGGTTTTTTTTATTTTATGGGTGAATATTGGTAAGATGGCTATGATGGAGAATCATCCCTTTGGTTGGTAGCATCACATGTGATTGTAACCTCCTCCTAGAGTTTGGTGCTCATATCTGTTGCCCCTTGATCTCTCTCTCTACTTTTTATTCTGCTTTAAAGTTTTTAATTTACTAGATGCTTATCCTTTTTTTTTAAGTTCCCTGTAGGTTTCTTGCAGGTTATGTGGTCTTGTAGGTGGCCTGAGCATCTCTCAGAAGATTTGAAATTGAGAACATGGTTTTGGCTGCTCCCCAAGGATTTTGTGATGTTCTTAATTAGTGTTTGTCTCTTCTTTCTTTTGCTCTTGTGTCCTTTTCTTTTACTTTTATTTTAATAGTTAGGGTAATTTTCTCTTTAAGTTGATGTAGATCTTTGACGGTAGTTTTTAAGAATTTTCCCCTTTAAGGACTTTGTAACCCTTTTTATTATGGCAATAAAATTTTCCCCTTTGTTTAAAAAAGTTATTTTGGTCAATATGAAGTGATTCAAATAATAATTGAGTTAACCCTTTTGACTAGAATTTTAATTTTTTTAGTTGGATTTGGGTTGGGTCATTTATTGAAACCCTTAACATGTTTGAAGGAAAGGTGAAAGTATGTCATATGCTTTTCTCTTGAAGTGCAGTATAGTTAGAGAGACAAACCTTCATTCTCAACAATCGAATGTCATGGGAAAATTATTGGATGAGATATCATGCTTTTCTCTACATGCCAAGCCAATTTAACCACAAAGTTGTACCCTAACCCAATCCCAAATTTTCGCTCATTGGTTTGAGCCTTAATTTGAGCTTGCTCTGTTGCCCAAAATAAGAAACAATGATTTTACTAAAGATGGAATTTTCTGTTAGAACCCTGATGCTTGCTGAGAACTCTTTTTTTTTCAAACTAGCAATAATAAAAGATGTCAATGCGACTTCTATTCTATATATGAGAATTACTTATTTTATTTTTTTCTTCATTATGTTTAAAATTATTCAAATCGTATGCTCACAAGAATATTTTAATCATTTCTGCACAAACAATGCGGTCTGATTCGAACTAAGTTTTTAAATAGAATCATAAGAATAGCGACTCTTCCCACTTCTTACACTTCACAAGCTTTTGAAAAAGTTGCATCTATCCCAAATGGTTCATAAATTAACAAAGAGCAAATGAGAGGAATATAAGAGAGAGGGTTCTTTCTATTTATAGTACCTTATTTTTCTATTTGTAACAAAAAAAAGTTGTTCAAAAGATGAAGGATCACCCTTTTTACTAGTCTCTGAGGGTATAAACATCACTAAACTATACCAACTAAATTTTTAGAATTATCAAACAAGTAGTCTTAAGTTTAATAAAAAATATAAGATAAAAATTATAGAGTATTATAAATAATAATATTGTACTCCACTTTAGAAGAGCTCCACTCAAGTTCAAAGGCATGCATATATATGCATAAATATCAACAATGTTGAAGGTTGACAACATATTTAGTTTAGGTGTTGTCATTAATCTAAGATGAAATGGGAAATGGTCCCTATTTTCTTGGCTTTATTTTTGAGTATGTTTCTATAGGGAAGCATTCTTTGCACATGTGGACCATGCCAAGATCCCCCATGTTGAACTCTTTGCAATGCCTGTGTCGATCATCTTATTTTTTATAGACTTTATTACTACTAGTAAGTTTATCTCTCACATTACACAATATAGCTTCCAAGTCACTAGACATTTTAGTAGCAATTTTGTTTGTTTTTAGCATGATTAGGAGGTTTCGTATACACAATAAAGGAGATTGTTCAGTTGATTGATTCACCATGGAATTGTAAGCGAATTCAACTTAGCCAAAGATCTTATCCCATTCTTTGGTTTTTCTCTTACAATGCATCTAATCATGTTTGTATATGTTCTATTCAATTTGCTCATTAGTTTATGAATGGTATGTTGAACTCAATTGAAGATCGGTTAGTAGTTTTTTTTATGGCTCTCACCAAAAGCAACTTACGAATTTGACATCACAACCAAATGTGAGGCTTTGTGGAGCTCCATGGAGCTTGACAATGTCCTTAAAGAAAATACGAGCTACATTAAATGCATCAAAGATTTTGCATGCTATAAAGTCGACATTTTAAAAATTGGCATATCACCACCATAACAAAATCAACACCTCATTTTGTTTTAGGTAATCCCATGATAAAATCGAGACTTAAATCTTCCATATAGAATTAAGAAATGAATAGAGGAGTATATAGACCAATATTTTGCAATCCCATATGCAGTCCCTTAAAATTCTTTTAGTGTGTTAAAGAGTGTTAGATAATACACAATTGATTGTCTTTAAATAGATATCTTTTTGTGATGAAAATTTTGAAGTCGAGTAGGATTTATAGTGATGCTAGGCCTCGATGAAGTTTAGGTCTGGTACATATTGTTCCTTCAGTGCTTTCATAGCACATTGTAATGGCATCAAAAGGCTTGCTCGATGGTTTGAAGCATTAACAACATGATTATAATGTCTAGATTAAAAATTAAATTTCTACAAAAAATACTATCCATATTTCATGCATCTAGTACAAGTTTTTGTGTGTGTAGGAATTAGGGTGATTGGTGGTCACTAAAAAAAATCAAAATTTTGATGTAGGAGATAATATTCTTAATGTTTCAATGCCCACTTACTTATATCTCTTATTCATAGGTGGACCACCTTTGTCAGATAGGACTCAATTTTCACTAAAAATTCTATTGATTTATTTTCTCGTGAAAGAAACCTCAACAATTAAAACTATTAATGGATTAATCTCAACTTGAAATGATTTTTCAAAGTTACATGTGTTGAACAAAAATTTTCTTTGAAAATTTCAAAACATTTTTTTTCTATGTTCTAGGGCCAATAAATTTTTTTTATTTAAGGCAATCACTGATAGGTGCCATAATTATACTAACACATCTAATCAATTGACAATAAAGATTAGTTGGGTCATGGAAGTTTTGAACTTCTATTATAATTGTAGGGGTAGGCCAAGACATAACTACTATGGAATTAATGATGAAGCCTAAGAAATGGACCTTGAAGCTTGCAAACTCACACTTGGACCTATTAATAACTTATGTGTCTAGAGAATGGAAACAAGGTGTTGAAGGTGGTTGATTAAAAAGCATTATAATTCAAGATATCGAAATACATAATATAAATTTGTCTAAGAATGATTTCCATACCTCAGTTATTATTCGCATGAATGTGTTAGGTGCATTGCACAACCTAAATAGCATTGTACATTCAAATAATTCTTCTCTTGTTTTACAAGTCAATTTTCACTCTTCCACTGAGCAAATTTAGATTTGGTGATAATTACTTCACAACTCTAATTTGGAGAAAATGGTTGTACTCATTAATTTATTCAATAGGTCTTCAAATCTTGGCAATAGAAAATAATACTTTCTATAGTAATATTATTTATAGCAAGATCATGCATATTCACCAATGTCCAACCTTTGTTTGAAACCAATAATGCCAGCACAGCCCAGGGGCTTACTATGGAGAATAAGTTTTTTACTTTCCATCAACAATTTCTTTATAAATTTTTTTTGCTCCTTTGGGCTTATTCATTAATGTAACAACTTGGGTACAGTGACAACTAGAATCAAGTCAATTTGGTGTTGAACAAATGTCAAAGGAGGTAATTTGTTTAAGGAGTTTGGTTGGCATCACAACCTTAATTTGTTGTAATATATCCAACACATCAATTGGAAACTGAATTGAACCGTTACTTTCATCTTTTTGTTTTGCCACTAAGATAGCATATAACTGAGATTGCTCCTTGCATTTGAAGATAATTTGTGAGCTTGAAATAGTGAGTAAAGTTGCTCTTTTACTTTATGAAATTTTGTAGATTGGGGTGTGGACTGACTATTAGTAGAAGTCAAACCTTCTTTCCTTGTCATTCAAAAATATAAGCATTACTTCAACAATCATACCAAGCAACCATATTGTATTGCTAAGGCCTAATCAAGATTATGTGGCAAATGTCCATATTTAAAACATCAAATATGATTTCACACTTGTAATGTTTACTTATAAAAAATGAAATTTGACAAGATTCAGTTACTGATGCTACTATTCTCTTTCTCACTAAACTAATCTTAAATGAATTTTGTTGTTTAAGTAGTTTTCAACTATAAAACTTTAGTTACTCTGTTGGATATGATGTTCATTATGCATCTACAATCATTAAGTCATAAATCCTTTCCCATGAGTGTATACTTGGTCCAAAAAATTATGTCTTTGTGTGATGATAGGTTGTTTAGGTGCAATAGAATCTTTTCTAAAATGAACAATAAAATCCCTCCTTCGTCTTCCTAAACATCTTCACACACCTCAAGTGTTTGCGGTGAGTGATGGTATTCTTCTAGCTTCAGTTCTTCTTCAATTAACAATACTATGCACATATTTGTGTAGGCTCCGAAAATTCGCCACCGACCTCTCGACAATTATTGAATTAAAGAGAGTGTGATTTAAAGTGTCGGTATAATTTTCAGAAGGCAGATGGAATAGTAGATAAGACACTACCCAAAGATTTCGCCCTCATTTTGGTGAGGACTTTTGGTTCCGGGTTTCCTACTAGCCTATAGTTAATTACCCCTCCCAGTAAGTGAGAGAGAACTTTCGATTAAGGCTAGTCGTTAGATCACTTAATACGTAGCGTATAGTAGCAACATATGGAATTTCAGAATTTAGATTATGAAATTTATCATTTCAGCTTAAACTGAATGGTTGGGGGAATGATGACGTGCCCTATCTAGATCCCATGATTTCATCATCCCGGGCCGTCGTGGTCCCTAATCTACTTAGTCAGAGGAGGTAGTCGACCCAACTTGATAAAAGGATCTTTATCAGCAACACAAAGTTTATGTCATCCAAGAAATTCTTGTAGACCTGGGGTGGTGTTTGTCTAAGGAGACAGACTTAAGTCTACCTTAGTTGATAGAGAGTTGTTTGCCTTATCAAGTATACCTTATGATTCACAACTCAAAGGAAAAAGTCATTGGGAGCATAGCTATGCATGATCGTAATATAATGGACCCCTGCGGTCAAACCATTCGATCAAAGGACTCGGTAGTACTTCATCCTGGAGCATCTTGGCCAAGCACGTCGGAGGACACATCGTCCTTGGCGTGAGATTGATTGAGAGTGAACATAATAGAACACTTGATTTGACATTAGCTCCTTTATGAGTTAGAGTTTTCTTAATTTATCACCTCCCAATAAATAGTTATGGAAGACAGATGGATGGATTTTGAGTTAAGTTCTTAATGATAGAGTTTCATTTAAGTAGTTTTAGATTGTTACTTAATTTGATTTGAAAATTGATTAATTTGAATATATTTAAGAGCTTTATATCCTATCAACTGTTTTGCGCGAAGATTATATCTACGTCACGTGATTCTGGATATTTCCGATTTGAAACTCTTATTATAGGTTTTCGGGTTTTATTAACTAACCAATCCCAAGACTAAACCGAAGCAACTCAAGCGACTCAAACACTTGAAGCATTCAACATAATTAATGGGCCCATGCGGTGTATAGTAATTTTAAGTAATTTTATATTTGAATTATGAGATTGATTTCAAATTTTAATTTAATTCCAACTTCTGATTTTGACATCAAAATTTGTACTTAAAATCTCTATATCCCGAGCATGTAGCTTATATAGATAATTTCACCTAATTAGTGATTTCGTTGATTTTGAAAATCATAATTTAGAATGAAGTTCTTTAATTTTTGATCGAAGGAAGCCCTATGATTTTTGTAGAATTGGATTTGGTGTATGTTCTTTATACAAAAAATTGCATATATCCGTGTAAGCATTTTAATTTAGAGTGTAGTTTAAAACATTACTTGCACTTAGTTTACTTGATGAGTTTTTGTAATTCTCCCAGTTTGATTATGTTCAATCTACTTCACTTTTGATAAGTTACGTTGATTTCAGTATTTATTGCTTTAACCCTACTCATGCTTACTAGCTAGCATATTAATCACCTTCATATTCGTATAAGAGTTATTAAACCTAATTTGAATTTATTTTTAACTCCATATCAAATTTTATAGGCTTTAAGTTTATTGTCAGTTTGTTATGAGTTTAGTATTAGTCTCCCCAAGTTTCAATTAAGGCTTCTTTAATTTTGAGAAATTTTCAATAAAAGATAACTCACTCATTACTTCAATTTAAGCCATAGAGAATCGCTATTAGAGTTTGTGAGTTTAATATTAGCCTCCTCAAATTTTACTTGCATTTTAAATGAGTGTTCCATTCTTTCCAAAATTTTCTTTAAGTGCTCTCCCCCTATTTCTCTTTGATTTAATATTTATCTTCATATTTATCATATATTCTTTTGTTTGACTTAAGTTTAGGTAATTCCATTTGAATTTGTTTAAGTCTTGAATTTTAGTCTAAATTTTCTGGCGTCATCCCCTGTAGATGCGTGAGGGTATTTTGCTCTGCGCCTCATGAGCGTGCAGTGGTGTCTTGTGACACAACAATCAATTTTTCATCTCATCACGCCCTCTTGAGCACGATGAGGCCTTCAAACCTGAAAGAAGACAAATGCAATATATATTCATTCCCCCTTTTTTTCTAAATTTAGAAATTCAACAAAATTTCGGTAGCATTTCATCTAGGGGGAGCGACATCTAACGGATGTTGGCTTACTCTAAACCCTCTTGAAATAAGCGGCGATGTCTTTAATGACTCATTTTTCATCTCAGCGCTTGAGCTCGACGAGCCTAACCTAGAAAACAGCGTATATATATATATTCACATATTCATAGCTCACATATTCGACTCATTTTTCTGCAAAGATCGAAAGAGATGGGGTTAGGTATATAATTGGGAATGTCATGTAGGAGTACGCTAGAAACCGAAGAAGAACCTCGGCGGTGTTACTTCCAATTGTAGCAAAGTAAAGATTGGAAAGGTGATGCAAGGCATGCGACGCCAGAAACCAAAAGAACAACCCATCTCTTGACCGTGTTGCTTTCTTCAATTGAGGCGAAACGAATTTGAAGAGGTAATACAAGGAATGCGACGCCAGAAACCAAAAGAAGAACCCACCTCTTGACGGTGTTGCTTCCTCCGGTTGCGGCAAAACGATTGCGGTGAAATTCAGATTGGGGAAATGGGAGAAATTTCGGATTAGTGGAAAATGAGGCTTTTTCATTTAGTGGAGGTGCATTAGGGAAATGAGTTTGTTCATTGCATCCAGGATATCTTCTAATGGGGGCTTTGGTTCTCCACATGCAGACTTGAAGACAAATTCTAGAAGATCATCATCATCATCATCATTATCACCTTCTTCTTTTCCATTACCATCGAAAGCACACAAGTTTCCTGAATTTGAGAAAGAGAAGAGGCTCGTCTCCAAAACATCCGTAAACAGCTCTCTTGTTACATCCTAAAGCATCCCTCCATTAATAATAGTCTTTGGAACATTTTCATTTGATTGGATAAGTCTATGCTGGAGTTCAAGCGGTGAAGGAAGCTGCCCTAGAAGAGCAGTTTGTGTTGCTTGAAAGTTTGGTGCAAAATTCTTTCTTGCACAGTTTTAATCATTTCCAACACTGGAATGAGTCTTCTGTGCCAGTTGTGGTTGAAACTGAAAATTTGAAGAATCAACAGGGATTAAAGGCTTGGGCCGTGGAGCAGGAGCAGAGCCAATGTTTCCTAAGCTTTGTGGAATTCTGATTGAAAGAGAATTTCCCAGCATAATTACAGGTGTCGTTTGAGATGGTGAAACAAATTGTGTCGATTTGTCTGAAACAAGAACTGCTTCATCTGTTCCTGAATTTTGTGCAGGAGGAATAATGTCTGTTGGCTTTATAATCTCCTGCAACAAGTTCATAGAAGGCTTCTTAGAAGTTTTCTGATACTAGCGGAAAACTGTACTGGATTGAAGATGTTATTGTTTGGACAGTGTTACAATGAAAAGTGTTGAAATGTGAATTGCCACTAGGAAGTGCAGCTTTATTTTCAATGATCATAGATCTGGTATCAGTCAGAGCGGTAGCTGTGCCAGCTTCAGAACCAGGCAGATTCAAACCTACTATTTCACTTGGCATAACTTGTTTCTTTTCACATTCATACGCTTCCATGGTGGTTGAGTTCATTCCTTCAATGGGAAGACCAGCAGAATTGAGGGGCTACTCCTCTCTAAGAGTTTTCTTCCCCACTAAATCTTTAGGGATATGGTTTGTGGACAATTGGTTTCTATTACAACACAGCCAATTAATGAATCCTGATCTTCTTCAACTGTTGCCATTCCCTTTTCAGTTTCCCTATAACCCTTTGCAACCTCCATCATGCCTGTGAGGCCACTTCTAGTCAAGAGAAAGACGATGACCCCTTGATGATTGGGATTTCAGTGAAACCTCCATGGAGTAGAGAAGTAGAGGGAGAAGGGCTTGGTACAACAAGCAGAGAAAAAGAAAAGATCGAGAAAGAGTGCGGTATAGAGAAAGAAAAGAGAGAGCATGGAGCGGAGAACGAAAGCTTACGGATGAGGAAAATGGGAGACAGAAAATCTCATGTCTATGACGGATTGAGCGAAAAGGAGAGCAAGAAGTGGAAAAAACCGGCCTTTGTTTTCTTCGATGTTGAATCGAAGGAAGAGTGTGCAAGGGCTTGCGGGTTTTCTCTTTTCGAACGAGAGAAACGAGAAGGGGGAACGTTTGGAGGAAGTTCGAATGGAAGTGTGCGTCGTGCGGTTGCCATCGCGTGCAGAGGAAGAGGAGAAGCTCGCTCGCATGAGCGGAGGGGGAATCAAACCGAGCGAGTCATCCATGAAGAGGGATAGGGCCGCCGGTTCACTTAGGGCTAGGATTAGATTTAGGTTATTAAATTGATTTTTTTTATTATTTAATTGACTTTAATGTGAACTTGATGCCGATAAAATCTCATGGATAATATATATATACATATATATATATATATATATATATATATATATATATATATATATATATATATATATATATATATATATATATCAATCTTAGTTTTTCGGGATGCGGATCTGGCAAGATCTTTTGATGTGTATTTGTTTGAAGTCGACGTAATCAATCATTTATTTCAAAATACTGGCCGCTTTCGCTCGGCGTTCAGCGACTTTTGAATTGAGTGTGAATAGTTATTCAATGGATTTCAACGCGTTTGTCAACGCAATTTGTGACGGAGGTCGTTTGGTTGACGTGCCTCCCGACCTCAATATGCGTGCAAGCACATTGACGACTCGATCGCTTGATCGGTTGGTCATCAAGTTGTGCAATATTTATATTCTGACCAGTTTCGACGTTCTAAACGTGATGAAAAAGTCCGTTCGTTGATCAAAGATCATTTGGGTTGATTTTGGTGACGTCCAATGATTTTAACCTCGATTTCTGTAGCGCTTATCGTTCGACATTTGCAGACTCGTCATGAATCGACAATCTCATTTAATAGTTTTCGATGTTTTGGCATTGCGTAATTAGTTTCGAAGCGGAGGTCGTTCGGACGCCAGCGGCTTTCCGACTTATATGCGCGACATTGAAAGCTCGAGCGCTTGATCGATTGATCGTTAGATTTTGTACTATTTATATGCTGATTGATTTCGATGTTTTGAATGTAACGGCGAAGTCCGTTCATCGATCGAAAGTCATTTCGATCATTTTCGGTGATTCGCATTTTGAGCGATTTGCGTCGACACCTCCGTCCGTCAAATTAAACTTGCTTGCTTGACCCACATATGTGGAGGTCAATAATTTGGACATTCATTTAAATGATGAATAATTTGAAACAACGAACACACTTCGATGGCCCTAGCTTATAATAAAAGCTCTCATGTTTGTTACCTGGTTTGATTTGCTCTTTATTTTAAATATTTTGTTGAACTATGGGGCATTAAACATGAAGGCACTACTAAGCATAAGAGTTTGTCCCTTTATTCTGGTCAAGTTATAGATCACTAAAGAATCAGTTTCAAGCATTAGACTTCAATGTCTTAAACTGTTGTAATTCAGCTTTACATGTGAAACTAATAGCCTACGAGAGAGACCATATTGAGTTTATTTCTAATTTTTCTTGGGTAAAATCTTTAAGACTAGGGCTGCAAATGAACCTAGCCAAGCCGAGCATGTATGTGTTCAAGCTTGAGCTTGTTTAATATTATCAAGTTTGAGATCAATTCGAGCTTTTAAGAATAGTGTTCAAGCTTGAGCTTGTTTACCATTATCAAGCTCGAGCTCGATTCGAGTTTGTTCACGAGCTCCTATCAAATTGGATTATCGAGCTTATTAACGAGCAGATCGTTTAATAAAATAAACGAGCTTTAATCAAGCCTTAATCGAGCTTGTTCACGAGTAGCTTAGTTGAGAAATATACACGAGTTGTATCAATTAAAGCTTATTAACCCTAAAAAAATAATAATTTGAACAATATTGTTCACAAACAAGCCTTAATCAAGATGTAATCGAGCTAATGTCGAAGCTTGTTGAGCTTTAAATGATAATGTTCATGAACATAAATGAACCGAATGACAAACTGTTCAAGCTTGTTCATTTAGCAATCGAGTATTTAAAAAAGTGTTGAAGCTCATTTGATTGGTTAATCAAACGAATATGAACGAGCTCTAACTGAGCCGAGCCATGAGTAACTTGTCGAACGCTTGATTCATTTGCAACCCTATTTGAGACCACTAATATATATAGCTACAAGCTATTGATTTATCTCATTCAAGTTGTCTAGAGTGCTCATATGGTATAATTCTTCAGTATATGCACCAAACATCCAATTTCATTAAGAGCAATGTTGATAATGCAAATATAACATTTGCTCATAATCTGAAAGTAGGAAATGATCTTCTAATAGTTTCTTCATCTGATGCCAACTCCTCTCCTCATTTTTTTAAGCTACATATTTCACTTCTTTTTTTGAAGGAATATTCATGTTTTCAAAGAAGGATTCAATAGCTTGTTCCCAGATCTAGATAATCCTATATGTGTAAGTGTCCATAAAAAACAGAATATCAATTTTTTTCTTAAAATCTCTATAATTTTGATTATCTATTTGCAGTCATCTTACAATATATATAGTTGGGAGATTTGTAGGGGTCAACTTTAACTCTTTTTTCAGGAGAGACATAAATTTACGTGTTAGAGAAAATGCTTAGCGCAAAAATAATTTTTAGGAGAGGGAAGGGGGTTAACTAATTTATGTGTTAGAGAAAATGCAGAGTATAAAAATAATTTTTTGGAGTGAAATGATTAATTTGCCTATATTCTATAAGAGAAATTATAAAATTATTTTCCTTTCATGGTAGGATATTTTATTTCATATTTGTTTAGTATTTATCAGAATGGTATTCTAATTATTTTATTTATGTCGATTCTATGATCACATTGAGTCAATTTCTAACAAATTCACGCTATTTAAATTTTTTTTTATTTCCAGGCTATTTATTGAGCATTACTGATTTAGCAGTCTCAGAATTTTTTTTTTCCTTTCAGAATTATGGGAAAGTAATTAACGTTATAAAAGTAATTTGTTTTTCATTTATTAGCATTTTTATATCTTTATCGATGAATTATTATAACAGTTAGGTTTTAATAATCTGAGTGAATAAAATAATTTGATGTCATTAGATTTTAGATTCTCTGATTATATTTTGATGATATTATCAATTAATTTGATTATACTATATTTTGTGGTTTATGACAATCTCTATTTGTCTCTCTTTTTTTCTTACATAAATATGAGTATAAATAGGGAAAATTATAAAAAATAAAGAAAATTGATTGGTTCAATTTAATTTGGTTTGAGTTTAACTTTATTCTGATTTGTGGTTTTTTCTAAATTATTTTGTTTAATTTAAGTTCAGTGTTCTGAAATTTTTTTTTGAAAATAAGTCAATAATCATACCGAAGCTTGTTATACATCATTATCTTGACTAATCAACCAATAATGACTACTTCATCTTAAATTTATAATTAATAAACCATCTGTCATTTTTTTAATTTGTTTTTAAATTTAATGATAAATTTTAAAAATTAGCTTATGATATCCTAACCATCATTAAATTTACATTAAGATAAGTGTAATATAAAATTTTAGTGATATCATATAATTAAATTATATTTATCTCAAACTAAATACAAAATTTTTTACTCCTATTTTTATCAAATATTTTGATTCAATTTTTTTCATTTAATTACAAGTCTAACGGAATAAAAAATAATTTAAATCCAACAAAATCAATTCAACTTTCTTAAACTTAACTAAAAATTTTGCCAAAATAATTTAATATCTAATTTAGCACAATTAGATATTAAATCATTAAGTATTTGAAACCAAATCTTCTTTATCCACGACACCCAACAATAGATCATAATATTAACTATTTTTATCATTTATAAAAATATAATGCATAAAACCGTATATCAACTGAAACTTCTATTTGTCCTTAGAAAAAATAAATGGCCATCACAACATTTAGACGCAGAAAACCAACATTTTCTAAGCAAGCAGAGAAAATGAAGGGAAAAATCATAAATAAGGATGATGAACTGGCTCTGTACTAAACCCTAGTCCCCTTCTTCAACTGGTTGATTGAATTACTTAGTCTGAACCCTAAGATTCTTCAGCTCAAGCCATTGAGAGCATCACCTGGTAATGGCTGAACATGGTTGTGCTCTCCTTCATAGGTTACTACAAGGACCGAATGATCTTCAGTGCACCTTTGCACCTGGAGTTTTAATCATCAAGCGTATAATTCTTTATTCCATCATAAAAAATTTTCTAAAAAAAAAACATATTCAAATACTAATTACACAAACACTGCTACAAGATTATACTAAATAAAAATTTTCTATACTGATACAAATTAAAATATATACGTGATATGAATTATTTTCTTATAGCTTGCCGGCTACTATTACTATATAGTTAAAAGGTCAAAATAACCTGTCAAAATTATTTCTTTTGTTAAGTAAATTACAAACCTTTTTCTTCACTGGGCAAACGGGGGCAAAGGAGCATCTAAAATAAGCTCTAGGGTAAGGGTTGTTCCTTATCACCTTCTGTCCATACTTCTTCCAATGGTACCCATCTCTCACAACCTGCAGCCACCACATGTAAATCATATGTACAATTTGAGTTATATGAAGCCATTTAAGTATATTTTTTGAATCAATACATTTGATATCATATATTTTTAAATAATTACATATTAAAATGATTAAAAAATTGTGCTAAATTACCAATCCATCAGATCTGATGTACATCTTCGAAATCCTCGGTCTAGCTTCACTGATTTCCTGCCTTGAATAATAACTAGAACAGTTTTCCTTGCAACTTCCATTTGCAGACTCTAGATAACTTAAGGAACCCTGGCTATTTCTCCTCCTCGCCGCTGATTTTAAGGGAGATGATGATGAACTGTTCATCATCTCGAGGACCTGCGCTCGGAGTGCTCGGTGCCGCTCGCTGATGGTGGCGAGCATCATCGACAGCCGTCTATTCTCTGCAACCACTCTATTTATCTCGTCTGTCTTTTCGGCTTCTATCTGAGAACTGTAAATCACCCTCTCTTCCATCTCAGTATTTCCATGGATTAATGACAGTTTGTTGGTTTCATGACGTTGTTTCTACAAAATATATGCAGATTAGAGCTTTATTGCTGATGAAGATAGAGGATTCATATGCATATGGTATAGAATTACTGAATTAACTAAGCACTTACCATGTAAGTATTGGAGAATTGAAGAGTACCAATGGTGAGATCAAGGCAAATGGAGGTACCATTAGTTGATCCCATGAGTAAATCGATATATGAAATGATAGAGAGAACCGCTTCACGTACACCCAGTCATTTATAGAGGAGGGAAGTTAATAAATGATATCATATACGTACAAGTAGAGCATCAAATAACCAGCTGGAATGGTATATTTTTTAATTTAGAAGTATCAGACATTAATCTCAATGTTTTTAAATTAGTCCTAATTAATAACAAAATTAGCAAATTAACCCATTTTAAAAAAAATTTAAAATAGCCACAATCAAGTCGGCGCATTGGGCCCGGTCAGTCGGCCATTGGAATTGAGCTATTTTAAATTTTTTTTAAACGGATTAATTAACTAATTTCATTATTAATTAGGGCTAATTTAAAAATTAAGCCTAATTATAATGACATTATTTAGATTCACATATATTTAATATCAAGATAGAGAGAGAGAGTCACCAAGTCAACTTGACCATTGACCACGCAGAATAATCCATCTAAAGAAATTAGAAGGAAAATGTTCCCATCATCTAGAGCACCAAGTAGAGTCAAAAAAATTTCGATTTAAAATGGCAATTATTGTGATTTCATGCAAGGGATTAGTTAAAAGATGAGAAGAACGACAGAGAGAATTTAGTTATATATGATCTGTCATATTAATTGCAAAAGCAAAACAACAGGTAGACGAAAAAAAAAATTAATAGAAATAAAGCGACTGATTTGAGTCAAAATTGACGAGAGGAATGTTACAAAAGAAGCTTAAGGGGAGCTGATAAGTTAACGAAAGAAAGCAGAAAATAAGACGAGATGCCAAATGGAGAAGGTCAAGGTGACTGAGCCTACGTCTCCCTTTCTTGGACGTAACGATGCGGGCGTGTGTAAGGTGGTCGTATCTTGGCTGGTGAAAAGCTGGGAAGATCCTTTTCCAACTTTATATATATATATATATATATATATATATATATATATATATATATATATATATATATATATATATATATATATATATATATATATATATATATATATATATTCAGCCTTATAAAACTCTAACAAACTATATCTTTGGTGAAGATGAAGCTCTATGCTAAGGGTTTAAGTGAATCAAATCAACATAAACTTGACTCGATTAATGGCTCGTGAGTAGAGCACGATGAGCTGACAAGCCAAGCTCAAGCCTCTCTCGACTTGACTTGTTAGTTTACAGACCAACATGATTAATAAATATTAATATAAAATATACTTCAAATATATTAGAATTTAATAGGTTAAGTATAAAATTATTAAAAAAATATTTAAAAATTACATCTCATTCTCTTACATCTACTTATTTCTTATTATTTTTCTACTAATTTTTTAAATTTTTATTATTTTTATCATAATACTTGCTTAAATTAGAATTATTTTATCTTTTACATACTAAATGAGTTGACTCATGAGCTTATTCAAACTTATAAAGTAAAGCTCAATCTCAAGCTCGAACTCGATAAATTAATCAAACATAAGCTCAAGTTGAAGGTGAGGATAGCTCAAACTCGACTTAACTTTTTTACACACCTACTCTAAACCAATAGGCTACATTTCAGGTGAGACTTGCAACAAGGATTACATGAGTACTACCTCCATGGAGCCTACCAAGGAGAAATTAAGGAAAATTGTTAACTGGTTGTTGTATGTTGTGGACTCCGAAAATTCGCCATCGACCTCTCGATGAAGAAAGCATGATTTAAATTTAGGTTAAATTTTCAGAAGGTAAATGAATAGTAGATAAGACACTGCCTAGAGATTTCGTCCTCATTTTGTGAGGACTTTAGATCTGGTTCCAGGTTTCCTATAGGTGCAAGCACCTATAGTTAATTAAATATCTCAATACTCAGAGAGCACTTTCGATTAAGGCTAGTCGATGAATCGTTAAATAATGAATGTATAACAGTAGTGAGTGGAGTTTAAATTTTATGAGATTTATTATATTAATTCAAAGCTTATGTTTGGGGGAATGATGATGCACCCGATATAGATCTCATGGTTTTAGATTTTGGGCTGTGGTCCTTAGCTACTTAGTCGAGGAGGTAGTCGGCGACTGAAGGATTCTTGTCAAGCGAGGGTTGCGTGATACAAGTAATCCTTATAGATTTCGGGTGATTTTTGTCTAAAGAGACAAGCTTAAGTCCATATTAGCTAACAGAGATCTTTTTTCCCAATCAAGTACATTATATAGTTTACAGCTCACAGAGCAAAGCCGTTGGGGAACATACGGGCTACGGCCGTGATCGTAATTTAGTGGTATCATTTTGCAATAAATCACCCAGTTAGAGGGCTCTGGTCAAAACCACCATTTATGTGGTGCTGTTTTGCGGCAAAATCACGCGGATAGAGGACACAGGCCACGTTCTTACGGGCTTAAGACTATTTGAGTATGAAAATAGTTATGTATTTGATTTGGCATTAGTTCTTTGTGAGCAAAAGTTTTCTTAATTTGTTACCCTCGATAAATGGTGCGGATGGGTGGATGGATTTTTATTTTAAATTTAAATAATTAATTGCATTTAATTTATATTTTCTAATATGAATATTAGAGCATTTTTAATTGATTTGAATTTGAATATATAAAGATTGATTATTTAAACTTTAGTAGTGATAGACTTTTGATTACATAACTATTGTTGACTAATAAACCATATCAACTCTATCTCTATTCTACAGAGGATCATATCTAAATTCTCAAAATTTATTATCCTTTAAACCTTGTCAACTTTAGTTTGAGCGTAGATGATCAGGTTTGGGACATTTCACATGGGAGCTTGAACTTGAGAAGCTATGTCAATACGTTTAGATTTATCCTTTATAATTATATGATAGAATTAACTTCTCAGATTTTACTAAGTTGAAATTTTTATAATATTATGATTAGTTTTTTTTTTAGGTTTTGTTAACTCGGACCCGGTCCTAGGACCAATCCGAGAATCAATCTATGCAGCATCCTCAGACACTAAGTTTAAGCATTCAGCGTAGTATTGGGGCCCATGCGTGTTTCAATTAATTTTTGAATTATTAAACATATTTGTTTATCCATTTCATAAAGCACTTGTATGTACTTCAAGGCATTTGAAATCAAGTTTAAGAAACTCCTTAATAATGTATGTTGACATCTCATTCTAAAACATCAAATCTATAGGTGTTGTTGCTTTGTAATGAGTGTAGTACTTCATCAACCAAGTGATTTATACGCATCTTGATACAACAGGATTGAGCATATGATCACCTCATAATGCTTGTAAGCATCTCATTCATTCATTTGAAAATTTATGCAAGTATTGGAGTATTTGAACCATATACAAGTTTATAAGAATTTGTTTTCTATTTAAGCATTTGCACATATCAATGAAACACTTGAATTTGATAAAATGTCACCTCTTAATATATGTCTATGTTCAATTCACTTCATTAAAATATTTGCATGTACTTCTAAACATTTGAGTTGCGTTAATAGTCGCCTCATCACATATATAAAGATCTGCCTCTTTGATACACTATGTGAATTTCAAGACATATGCATCGAGAGTGTTCCCATGCATCTTAAAGCAATAGACTCGGGTATAAGATGGATTTATAGTATTCAAAAAGGGAGCTCAATCCTTTAGAACCTTCATATGAATTAATGAAGTGCTTGAATTAGAGTTGGATGTTATGTTATGATATGCACAGGGAACTTATTCAAAACCTCCCAGATTCATGGTTTCCTTAATGAGTTTTATCGTCTTCATAACATATCATTAATTGACTCCTTGATTTCATAATTCATCAATTATTTGATTAAAATTATCATGAGTTATGGTGGAGTCCACATAAGGGTTGGTTCATGCCTATACATATAAGGGATTTCCTTCTCTTCAAACACATAGCATCACTTGTCTGGCTATGCTTGTAAATTCTTGCAAGCTTAAAGCGTCTTAGGAGGATTCTACTTACATTTCAAGCAAAGCTCTTCAATTCCTTTCATTCATCATTTGTAAGTTAACATTTTCTTGAATTTTAATTTAAGTTTGTTTAAATAGATTATGATGATTTAAATGATCCCACTTAGTCCTCATTTGAATCCTTTGTAGGTGTGAAATTCTGATAAAATTTTGACCTCCGTGTCCCCTACATGGGGGCTACGAGTCTATAGCCTTCCTACCATAAAAAAAGAATGCATAGTCGGGTATTGCGACCGTGGCTTAAGAGTCTTCTAAATCCAAAAAGCGTTAAATAGGCCTTCAACACATGCAATTTAAATTTAGATTTTAATTTTGAGCTTAGAGTATATTTTATATTAAATTAATTGTATCGGTCAAATTTCAGACCTTCTTCTCCATGTAGGGGCATCGAGTATAGTCTTCCTACCACGCTTAAAAAAGTGTGAATAGTCAGTGTCTTGCGATACTGTGGCTTAAGAAGTCTTACAAACCCACTACGCTTTAAAAAGCATAGACTTTAGTACCTGTGTAAAAAGAGCATATATGTATGTTCTTTCATCTCTCTTCATTTCTTTTGCTATTGACAACTAACAAATGCGAGCATATCCATTTTAAAGTAGAGGTGTATTGACATGAAATGCCCCTGTTATTGGAGTTTGTTAACTATATCATGGCTCAATTTCATTATGTGTGGCTTAAACCTTAATGCATGATAATTCACTTTGCATGTTAATCTTTGGAATTCAGGATCATCAATCTCTTTAGCGAGTCGATGTGAAAAGGAGTCAGGTAAATAGCACCATGCCCCCTTCATCTTTTTTTAGAGCAACTATGGTATACCTGTTCAAAGGAACATCTCTTGGTGGCTGAATCTAGAAAACCACTTTCATCGTGCCAAAAAGAATTGGTATACGACTCAGGTAACACAAGTGTAGCATTCATGATATGTTCAGCAACAACGACATTGCATATCACAGTGCGCTGCTAATTTTAATCACCATTACAACGATCGCAAAAAATCGTTGCTCTTAGTTGGAGGGGAAGGCCAAGAAGACCGAGAAGCAGATGATGGTCTTCAACTAGCAGCAGAAACACTTTTCCAAAGCTTATTAATATCTAAATTCTGCACTCGAGTAGAAGGGCTTGAACTTGGATCCATGAGAAAAGCCAGACAGTGCAGATTAGCATAACAAGTATCGCCAGAGATAACCGTCCACCATTCCCTTCAGTCCAAGGTCGAGCTGCTTTGTTTGTCTCGACCGCGAGCTCCCTGGACTTCTTCGCAGTCTCAGAGATGAGCTCCTGTGAGAACTTGGCCGCTCCCCTTAGTCAACTCCTATGATTGTTACGAGAAACGAGACGGACGAAAGATAAATAAGACAGAGAAAGAGGAAGGGATGGACAGAGTGGCTGTGAGGTTGTTCACAAGGGAAAAATGGAGTCCCTTTGAATTGCAGCATCAACCATTCACGATAGAGACGGACAGTAGTTCTGCTCATTCGGTTGAGATTTCCTTATGGAGGATCGCTAGAGAGAGCGAGCGTTCATTCATTATGTGCATGCAGCCTGCTGCGAGAACGGGAGGGGGTCGCTTGCTCACGGTTGGGAAGGGAAGCCAAGTGAGTGGGAGTTTTTTCCTTCGGCTAAGAGAAAAGGAATTTTTTTAGTGAAAATGAGAGTGGGAAATAGAGGGGGGTTCGGCTGCACATGGGAGGGCCATAGGTGGTAGTTTTTAATTAGCTATAATAGGTGGCTAATTGTGGATGAGGGCAGCTACAAGTTCTAAGAAGTTGATTGGATGTAATTAAGGGATAATTAGGTAGATTCTACCTCAAAATTTGTGTTAATTTCGACAAAATTTTATGCACGATGACCTTAATCAAATTGGATGTCAATTTTAAGTAATTTTGACATTCCAAACGCAATGGTGCAATCTGTTTTGAGATCGAAAGTCATTTGGTTCAATTCGACGATCAATTAGGTCACTTTTAACTCAAAATTATTTATCATCGCTTCGCTCGACGTTAACATTGACTCATCCAAATTGATCATGGATAGTCTCATTTGATAGACTTTGATATTTGTAACAACTTGATCAATTTTCGAGAGTCTTTTGGGCATCATCGCATCATACTCGATATACATGTTGACACTTTGACGTCTTGATCTCTTAATTGGTTGACTACTGGATTGTGCAATATTTATATTTCAATCAATTTTGATGTTTTGATGCAATGGTTTAGTCCGTTCATCGATCGGAGATCATTTCGACTAATTTCAATAATGCCTAGTGCCTTTCAGCTTCGATTTACACTCTGTTGCATCCGAAGTCTGCCGAATTTGTTTTGTAAACTCGACTTGACTTATGACGCATGCATGGAGGTCAACAAATCCCCCCCCAAATAAATGTGATTCGCGTATGGAGCGAGTCATATTTGTTGACAACTTGTTGACCCTTTAGGCTGGCCATGGATCTTGGATCACTTCAGCTTCAACTTCAATGGGCTTGATGAAGAGCTTCTTTCACCATCTACTCTCTGCTTTAATAGTTTGTTGAAGATCTCTTTCTTTTATATCATTGTAAACTTCAGTTTCCTCCGACCCTAGCTTCATACTTGATCGGGTTTGATGGAGGAATTGATTTGTTTGTTTTGAGATTTTAAAATTTCTTTCGCTAGTTTTAAGCTTGATGGACTTGATGAAGGATTGACCTAATTTGTTCATATTGACTTATCATGAAGAATAAGAGCTTCTTCCTTCATCTACTCTCTACTTCAATGGGTTCTTTAAAGATCTCTTTTTCTTATGTTGTTGTAAATTTGAACTTCCTCCGACCCTAACTTCATGCTTGATCGAACTATTTGAAAGGAGATTGAAACATCACTTTATAGATAATATAGAGATTTATTTGAGACTGCTCTGAATTAAGAGTTGTTTCATCAGATTATCTTGGTCAATCGATCAAGTAGAAATATCTCTTGGATTTTAACTGCTTGTAGTCAGTAAGCTAGATTTGATTTGAGATTGAACATCTATCATCATTGGATTGATGAGCAGGGGCTCTTTTACTGCAGCCTTTTCTTATGGCTTGTTAAGTGAGGAGAGCATTAGCAACTCGACCATTTATGGGCTTGTTAAGTTTGATCTTTAGAACCCATCTGTGTCCTAGACTTGAATATGCATAAATTGATGACTTTCCAACTTAGTTGATTAAAGCTTTCAAAATTGGGAGTATTTTAACTTGATCTTTAAAATTTGACAAATCTTGGAGGGGAAACTTTAGATATTTAAGGTTGTATTTTCATGCATTGATGTAAAATCATTTTGTTCTTGCAAGAGCCTATCTAAGGATCTCGGCTTGAAGCACGATATCAACTAAATAAATATATAAAAATGTCTCGTGTCTAATAGGGGAGCATTCGTAATAATTATTGAGAGAATTTGGAATGTCTTTGATCCTATATTTTGCGCTCTTGGACTTGTTGAAGACTTTCTCATTAGAGTTTGAAATTTGTATTTTTTTCTGTCTTGGCTTTGTGCCTTGGTGGACTTAATGGAGTTAACAATTTATTGTTGAGATGAGAAAATTTTCGGTCCTATGCTTTGTGCAGAACTTGTTGAAGATTCCATCTTAAAATTTAAAATTTATATTTTCCTCCTGTCCTGGCTTCCTGCGTTAGCAGACTTGATGGAGTGATGAGATGAGAATGTCTTCGGTCCTATGCTTTATGCTTTGATGGACTTATTGAAAACTTCATCTTAGAGATTTGTATCTTTATATTTTCTTCTATCCTAGCTTCATGTCTTGATGGATTTAATGGTGAAAATTCTTGAATTGTCTTGCAGACTTGTTAGGTGATAGAAAATTGCCTTATACTCTAGCTTTCTGCTTTTGTGGGCTTATAGAAGGATGCTTGTCGATGACCTAGCCCTCAGAGCTTATGTTGGGTCAATGGAAAAGAGTCATCAGCCCTGCATTTTATACAAACATGTTGATGACGTGACTCTCTTAGTTTAGCCTTTGGCTTTGAATGAACATCGGGATGACTCCTCGGTCCTTTGCTTTGTGCTCCCGAACTTGTTGAATAAGATTTTCCTTTGGTCTTTGCTTTTTGCTTAACAGACTTATTGAAGGAGTTGAAATTTCATATTTTTCATTAATACCAAACTTAGCTTATTTCCTTCTTGAGTAAGTATTTATTTTGTTGAATATTAGAAAATTACCTTATGACCATTGAAGATAATCTTCCAGTCTAGGCCACTTGAACTCACCAAGTTGGATGGATTTGGAGATTTGGATGCTCTTATCTTTAAACTAACAAAGTAGGAGGATCCCTTACTACAGACTTTGTGGCATATTGAATAAGCAGACATGTCAGTGACTCGACCATATTTGTGCTTGTTGAGTCCAACCTTATGCACCCACTTGAGTCTTGGACTTAAGCAATTGATGGATGATTTTTCACCAGGCTAATGAGATGGGGGATCTCTTA
Source organism: Cymbidium sinense (assembly GCA_021442155.1). Lineage (NCBI taxonomy): Eukaryota > Viridiplantae > Streptophyta > Magnoliopsida > Asparagales > Orchidaceae > Cymbidium > Cymbidium sinense. Next base: position 575,678 of record JAKCPB010000104.1, on the reverse strand, counting down.
CTACAAACCTTTGTGGTGTGTTGAGTAAGCAGACCTATCAGCGGCTTGGCTATATTTTAGCTTGTTGAGTCCAACCTTATGCACCAACTCAAGCCCAAGATTTCATGTATTGATGGAAGATGTGTTTCCAACTTGATTTGTTTTAGTTTGCAGACTTAAAAATTTCTCTTTTTGGTTAGTAAAACTTTGAGACTTGTGAACTTTAATATATAATTTGAATATGTATATGAGAATCTCGACCTTAGGCATAATATTAACCCAAATACAACAAAAAGCTCCCCTATTTCACAAGGAGAGCTTGACATTTTGATGTAAAATTTAAAAATGCTCTAACAAGGGGATTTTACTTCATTTCGAAAATGCATTCTTGTATTATAAGAGAATTTCTAAGTAAAATTTACACATATAATGACAGTGAGGAATAATTATCTTCTCAGCACCAGGATCAATTCTCTTTCTTGAAAAGTTTGAGGATGCATCGTATGATCAAATGCATTCTTGTGATTATATTTTTATATGTAATATTTTTTTAAATATCGACCATTGATTGAAGGCCTTGGTCTTTCACCTTTGAAATCAATGAGTTAGTAGGCACACCCCTGATATACTTTCTCAATGACGAAAGGTCCTTCCGAATTAAGCTTAAATTTATCGCCAATTTTACAGTGAGGAATGATTGGTCTTCTCAACACTAGGACCAATTCCCCTTCTTGAAAAGTTTAGGGATGCACCGTATGATCGAATGCTTTGGATATCCTTGCTCATAGACTTCTAAATTCTGCTAAGCTTGGAGCCTAACTTCGTCAAGCGTGTCAAGCTCTTCCATCCATAGATGAGCATTCTCATCTTGAGTGAGATTGTGTTGAATAACTACTCAGGGTGAAGGTAGTTCAACTTTAAGGGGCAAGACTGCTTCAGCTCCAAATACTAGCACATAAGGAGTGAATTTTTTAGGAGTATAGTCTAGATGTCACATCATTGTCTTTCTTTAAAGCAATTTTATTTTGAGGCTTTGGCCTCCAAATTTACTTACCTTTCTATCGGGACCTTTCGACAGTAGATTCTTGGACCTGTGGTCTAAGTGTCATGCCTCGATGCTCACTGTGTGAGACTTGAATTGGTTGACATCTTGTTGGAGTTGTAGAGGAGGTCTCCTTGGAGGAGTAACTCTAGCCTCCCTGATGACAAAACTTTGATATTTTCTTTTCATTAGTCCATTCTCCTTAGCAACTTTGAGAATCTGATGCACTCTTGCATATATAGTTTTGAGTTTCCTTATTGGAGAAGCTGAAACCTACGTTATCAGGTTTATAATGACTATTTGATTTGATTAGTATAGTTATTTTACTTTACCCATCTTAAGTTGTCAAACTTTTTATGGGTTGGAACACTCAGTTCTGGTTTCACAGCTGATTGTATAATTTTCAGATTGAACAATGGCTGTTGAGCACGTAGTTCAGCATTTCTCTTTCTCCATGGCCTTTGGGTTAGCTTGCTTCCAAATGAAGAAGCTTTTGCATTGCCACTTCTTCTGGAGGCTTTAACCTCCATATTTATTTTTTCTTCCTACCAGGACTATTCGGTAGTGGATTTTTGAATATGCGGTTCATGTGTCACTCCCAATGTTAGCAGTCTGACTTCTTCGAGGCTTTGCCTCCGATTTATTTTTCTTTCTGGACTTTTGGTAGTGGATTCACAGGACACCGGTCAGGTCATGCTCGATGCTACCGCAGAACTTGTTTAGAATGATCCTGAGTTCTTACTACTATTGATGGTAGTTTCTGTAGTGGAGCATTTTTGGCTTCTCTGATAATTAGCCTTTGATACCTCTTCTTCATAAAGCCTTTTTTCCTTGACAATCTTCATGACTCTGTACTTTCGGCGGATAGAGTTTCAAATTATTTCTTTAAGAGTTAGAATTGCTCTTGAGCCCAAAAAACTTAACATCACCGATAGTTATTTCTTTTCACTTATTTTGATTTTCAAACTTGTTATGAGTGGGAACACTTTCGGTATCAAGTCAGTGCATGGTTTGGCAATTCAGGCAGCAACTGCTGAGCTCACAGTTCAATATTTATTCTCCTTCTTTGTCTTCAACTTAATTTTCCTCTAGAAGAGGAAGCTTCAACATCATGCATTTCTAATGTGAAAAGTTTGATTAACAGAGTTATGTTATTCTGGAGAACTAAAGAAATAGGTCTCCAATTAACTTTAAAATTTAATTTTATTATATTCTTCTGCTATTATAGCTTAGACTCATCTAACCAAAGATGGAAAGAGAAACCTATCCCCGGCGACAAAATCTATGCGAAAACTCACCGATCTTTTGATGAATAGAGTATGATTTAAATGTTGATTAAATTTTTAAAAGGTAGATGGAATAGTAATTAAGACACTACACAGAGATTTCGCCCTCATTTTATGAGAACTTTAGATCTGGTTCCAGGTTTCCTATAGGCACAAGCACCTATAATTAATTACCCCTCCCAATATTGAGAGAACACTTTTGATTAAGGCTAGTCGATGAATCGCTAAATAATGAGTGTATAATAGCAGTGAGCGGAGTTTAAAATTTATGAGATTTATTATTTTAATTTAAAGCTTATATTTGGGGGAACGATGATGCGTCCAATATAGATCCCATAGTTCTGTCATCCCGGGCTATCGTGGTCCTTAGTTTACTTAGTCAGAGGAGGTAGTCGACCCAACTTGACCGAAGGATCCTTGTCAGCAGCCATAGGTTACATCATCCAAGTAATCCTTGCATACTCGGGGTGTTATTTGTCTAAGAAGACAAGCTTAAGTCCACCTTAGCTAACAAAGAGCTTTTTGCCCAATCAAGTATATTCTATAGTTCACAACTCAAAAGCATTGGAAAACATACGGCGCGTAGGTGATAAATTTAGTGGTGCCATTTTGCGACAAACTACTTGGCTAGATGGCTCTAGTCATAACTGTCATTTATGTGGTGCCATTTTACAGTAAAACCATGCGGACAGAGGACATGTGCCACATTCTTACGGGCTTAAGATTATTTGAGTGTGAAAATAGTTATGTATTTGATTTTACATTAGCTCTTTGTGAGCAAAAGTTTTCTTAATTTGTCATGCTCAACAAATAATTGTGGATGGGTGGATGGATTTTTACTTTAAATTTAATAATTGATTTAAGTTTTTAATTTGAATATTTGAATATTTGATCATTTTATAATTGATTTGAATTTGAATATATAAAGATTGATTATTTAAACCTTAGTAGTGACAGCCTTTTGATCACATGACTATTGTTGACTAATAAACCATATCAACTCTACCTCTTTTCTATAGAGGATCGAGTCTACATTCTCAAAATTTATTATCCTCTAAACCTTGTTAACTTTAGCATGAGTGTAGAGGATCAGGTTTGAAACTTTTCACTTGGGAGCTTAAACTTGAGAAGCTATGTCAATAAGTTTAGATTTATCTTTTATAATTATATGACAGAATTAACTTCTCATATTTTACTAAGTTGAATTTTTTATAATATTATCATTGATTTTTTTAGGTTTTGTTACCCCGGACCCACTCCTAGGACCAAACAGAGAATCAACCCGCGTAGCATCCTTAGACACTAAGTTTAAGCATTCAGCGTAGTAGTGGGGCCCATGTGAGTGTTTCAATTGATTTTTGAATTATTGAACATATTTGTTTATCCATTTCATAAAGAACTTGTATGTATTTTAAGGCATTTGAAATCAAGTTTAAGAAACTCCTTAATAATGTATGTTGACATCTCATTCTAAAACATCAAATCTATAGGTGATGTTGCTTTTTAATGAGTGCAGTACTTCATCATTCAAGTGATTTAAAAGCATCTTGATACAACAAGACTGAGCATATGATCACCTCGTAATGCATGTAAGCATCTTATTCATTCATTTGAAAATTTATGCAAGCATTGGAGTATTTGAACCAGATACAAGTTTATATGAATTTCTTTTCCATTTGAGCATTTGCACATATCAATGAAACACTTGAATTGGATAAAATGTCACCTCTTAATGTATGTCCATGTTCAATTCACATCATTAAAATATTTGCATGTACTTCTAAACATTTTAGTTGAGTTAATGGTCGCCTCATCGCATATATAAAGATCTACCTCTTTGATACACTATGTGAATTTCAAGACATATGCATCTAGAGTGTTCGTGTGTATCTTAGAGCAATAGACTCAAGTATAAGATGGTTTTATAGTATTCACAAAGGGAGCTCAATCCTTTAGAACCATCACCTGAATTAATGAAGTGCTTGAATTGGAGTTGGATGTTATGTTATGATATGCACAGGGAACTTATTCAAAACCTCCCATATTCATGACTTCCTTAATGAGTTTTATCATCTTCATAATATATCGTTAATGGGCTCCTTGGTTTTATATTTCATCAATTATTTGATTGAAATAATCATGACTTATGGTGGAGTCAACATAAGAGTTGGTTCATGCCTATAAATAGAAGGGATTTCCTTCTCTTCAAACACACAACATCACTTGTCCAGATATGCTTGTGAATTCTTGCAAGCTCAAAGTGTCTGAGGAGGGTTCTACTTATAGTTCAAGCAAAGTCCTTTAGTTCCTTTCATTCATCATTTGTAGGTTACTTTTTCTTAAATTTTAATTTAAGTTTGTTTAAATAGATTACGATAATTTAAATGATCCCATTTAGTCCTCATTTGAATCCTTTATAAGTGTGAAATTTTGATAAAATTTCGGCAGCCTCCCGACGTCGTTCCTGCATAGGGGGATGTATCAGGAGTGTTATAGCCTTCCTACCATGCTTAAAAAAGCATGCATAGTCACTGTCTTGTGACACTACGGCTTAGAGAGCTTTTAAATCCACCATGCTTATGAAAAGAGTGCATAGGCCTTCAACACCTGTAATTTAAATTCAGATTTTAATTTTGAGCTTAGAGTATATTTTATGTTATATTAATTAAGCCTTATGTTAGTCAAATTTGACCTCCTCCATCTTCCTTGTGCACAGATCGGTTAGCCTTCCTACCACTCTTAAAAAAACGTTCATAATTAGTGTCTTGCGACACCGTGACTTAAGAAGTTTTCTAAACTAATCACGCTTAAAAAAGCGTGCATAGACCTTCAATACCAGCGTAAAAAGAGCATATATGTATGTTATTTCATCTCTTTTCATTTCTTTTGTTGTTTACAACCAACAAATGAGAGCATATCCATTTCAAAGCGGAGGTGTGTCAACATGAAATGCTCCTATGATTGGAGTTTATTAACTATATCATGACAATTTCATTATGTGTGGCTTAAACCTTAATGCATGATAATTCACTTTGCATCTTAATCTCTGGAATTTAGGATCATCAATCTCTTCAGCCAGTCAATGTGAAAAAGGAGTCAGGAAAATAGCACCATGCCCTTTCATATTTTTTTAGAGCAACAGTGGTATACTAGTTTAGAGGAACATCTCTTGCATCTGGAAAACCACTTTCATCGTGCCAAAAAGAATTGATATATGACTCAGGCAGCACAAGTGTAGCATTCATGATAAGTGCGGCAACAACGACATTGCATATCGTAGTGCGCTACTGATTTAAATCACCATTACAATGAACTCTCAAATAACCATTGCTCTCAATTGGAGGGGAAGGCCAAGAAGACCGAGGAGTAGATGATGGTCCCTAACCAGCAGCAGTAGCACTTTTCCAAAGCTTATTAATATCAAAATTTTGCACCCGAGTAGAAGGGCTTGTACACCAGATCCATGAGAAAAGCGAGGTGGTGCAGATTAGCATAACAAGCATCACTACAGACAACCGTCCCACCATTCCCCTCTGTCCAAGGCCGAGCAGCTTTGTTTGTCTCGGTCGCGCGAGCTCGCTTGACTTCTTCGCAGTCTCGGAGATGAGCTCATGTGAGAACTTGGCCGCTCCCCTTAGTTAGCTTCTGTGATTGTTGCGAGAAACGAAGATGGACATGAGATAAAGAAGACAGAGAAAGGGGAACGGATGGACGGAGTGGCTGTGAGGTTGATCACAAGGGAAAAAGGTAGTATGTTCGACTTGCAGCAGAAACCGTTCGCAGTAGAGACGAACAGGAGTTCCGCTCGTTCGGCTGAGATTTTCCTATGGAGGATCGCCAGAGAGAGCGAGCATTCGTTCATTCTTTATGTGCATTAAAACGAGAGGGGGTCGCTTGCTCGCGGCTGGGAAGGGAAGCCAAGGGAGTGGGAGTTCGTTCCTTCGGCCAGGAGAAAAGGAATTTTTTTTTTCACGAAAAGGAGAGGAACGGAAAATAGGGGATGTAGTTTTAGGGTTTAGGGTTTAGTGGGAGGACCATTGATGGTAGTTTCTAATTGGCTGTCATGGGCGGCTGTTTGTGAATGAGGGCAGCTACAAGTTTCAAACTGTTGATTGGACGTAATTAAGGGATAATTAGGGAGATTCTAACTCAAAATAATTTTGACAAAATTTTATGCGCGATGATCTTAATCAAATTGGATGTCTATTCTATGTAATTTTGACATTCTAGACGCAATGACACAGTCCGTTTCGTGATCGAAAATTGTTTGGTTCAATTCGGCGATGAATTTGATCACTTTTAACTCAAAATTGTGTATCGTCGCTTCCGACCGACGTTAACGTAAACTCATATGAATTGATCGCAGACAGTCTCATTTGATAGACTTCGATGTTTCGACAATAACAATATGATCAATTTCATGAACGGAGGTCGTTTGGGCATCATCACAGCCTCCCGACTTTGATATGCCTATTGGCGCTTCGACGGCTCGATCTCTTGATTGGTCGACCGCCGGATTATGCAATATTTATATTTTAATCAATTTCGATGTTTCAACACAATGATAGCCGTCGTATCGGAGGTCATTTCATCAATTCGTGGATGCCTAAATGCATTTCGCGATTTACGTTATTGCATCCGAAGTCTACCGAATTTGTTTTGTAAACTAGACTCGACTTATGGCATGCATGGAGGTCAACATATGCATTTGGTGAAAAATAGTGGCAGAACTATAAATTTTTAGGAGGCACCATATCAGTTTAAAAAGTATTCTTAGCATTCTTCATTCAGATTTTAAACCGACATAGCGGTTTTAAAATTTTTAAAGGTAGATTATATTTATAAAAGATAAAATAGATATGAATAAAAAACTCATAATTGATGATGTCTACTATTCATATTTGAAACCCTCAAGTCACACATAACATGATAGACTATTTGCTCAATCTAACAATATGATAAAGTCATGTATGAAATTATCATCAATATGTGAAAAAGCATGATCTAGCTTTCTCTTTGAAGTAAATGGATGAATAGACTTTAACATATTTTATTTTAAATAAAAAATTTAATTGTCATAAATTGTTCAATATTTATAAAAGAGTATGTTTCCATATAATGCTCCCAAGAAAACAAGTGTCAATTATGTCACTTTCCTTGATGAAGTTAATAAGATGAAAAATACTTTTAAAGAAGATCCCTATAAAAGAAAAAGAAACCAAAGTGAGACTTTCTTAAGAAAAATCTTTATTAAAGTTTCTATCAATGACATTTTTATAGGCATGATTATTTGATGTCTTATACTAATCTTTCTATTGTACTTGCTACTATCCAAAAAAAGAGATTGCTAAGTTGAGCATGACTCAAAAAGTGCAGTTAGCACCTCTTTGACCAGTAGTAGTAATTACAAATAAAACTTTAATGACACAAAAGATATTGATGATAAAAAAGAACAAAGATTTCTATTGGTGAACTTATTGGGAAAAGCAAGAGAAGTTTTGAATTTACCATCTTCATATATTTTAATCTCATATTTTGATGACACGCAGAAGCTTACTTTTTATTGGCATAAGAATTTTGAAGGGGTGAAAATTGACTATAAAGTCTATTTATAATGAGTGAGATTTAAATTGACTATGACCCAATATGATCTTAGTCTAATAGAATTTTTGAACTAACATAATGAGCATCTTACATCACTCGACACTAACAACCTTTTTTTCACAGAGACATAAGCTTATACTCTAAGTTCAAAGACTAGTTTCTTGTTAGCTAGGATCTCAAAAGATTACATTATCGGCTTAATAAAAGCTCAAAAGAGTTAGAAAAAAAATTAAAATTTAGATAAGAATTATGATCAAATCTATTAATGATGCAAAGGCTAGAAAAGAATAAGTTGGAGAGTTTTCATGGTTTTAAATGTTGATTTAGCTTCAATTTCTTGCATGCTAAGCATCCTCAGAGGTAACAAAGTTTAATAAGACTTAGAATTCACCCCAAAAAAAATCTAATGAACATAAATAAGAATATTTAAAAGGTGTAGGCCTCATATGATATCTTGAAACTAGCAAAGTTAGAAGCTATTCAAAAGGAGAAGGTAATTTATAAAAATGTATTGCTAAGCATTATATTTCAAAGAAGGGTTATATAATTATGATGGTTGAATTACAAACTTAATCATAATTTGAAATATAGGATGATTTTATTATTATGGATAAGACACTAATTGGTCCTCGAAGGAAAATGAGCAATACATTCAATTTTTTTAAAATCTTTGTAAAAGGAAATATCATTGACATAAAATGGAATGATATTAACTACTTTTATAAATTTGTATCAATTTATATGTTATTTTAACTAAAGTGATAGTTATGATAAAGTTGAAATTGGCCAGAAAAATATTGATAAGCTTGAACATAAATGATAAAACTAGCCACTTTTTCACTTTTTATACTTGTAGTTTATTTATCTTTTTTCTCTTTAAAAATCTTCAAAAGAAATTTTGTAATGAGATGAAAAGATTTTAAGAATATAGAAATAGATTCCTAAACTTTTTTTTTCTTTGGTCAATAACTCTTGAATGTTAAAATAACACTTACACTAGAATTTGAATATATTGAGTAGTATATATTTCAATATTGCCTCAACTCTTACTCAACTTTTTATTCTTTATATATCCTTTTTTGGACAAACCAATGTCTCAAATGGGTGGGTCTCTTCTTATTTCAAATATTTCATCTTGTACAAGTAACTATATATTAATATGAATTACTATTTAGAAATGAATCCAACTCTCTCATTACATGCCTTAACATGCATTGACATTAAAGTTGAGTTTTTGGTCATTGACTTTTAGTCCTTTAAATACTTTAGCATTTGACATGATGCTTGATTTATACAACCTAGAAGAAATTCATAATATCAAAAAAAGATTCTTTAAATATTTTTTATTTTAAATTGTCTAACCATGGAAAATTTATGATTTCAGTAACTAACACAATTTATTAATAATCACCAACTACATAATATAAGGTTTTGTTGTTAAATAATTTGTATAACTTATTATAGATGTATGAGCTAATTGTTGTAGAATAGTTTGAATATTTGAAAATACTTTAGCATTTGACATGATTCTTGATTTATACAACCTAGAAGAAATTCATAATATCAAAAAAGATTCTTTAAATATTTTTTATTTTAAATTATTAACCATGGAAAATTAATGATTTATTAATAACACAATTATCAATAATCAGACTTCACATAGATTTTCTTGTTAAATAATTTGTATAACTTATTATAGATTATACGAGCTAATTGTTGTAGAATAGTTTGAATATTTGAAAATATTTTTAAGTTCATTAGATTTATATATCTCTTCCTTAAATAAAACACATACTTTAAGTTAAATGTTATGATGACTTCATTAAGCATAAATTATTCATCTACTGGTTGTAGGATTCTTGTAAGGCATAGTCTCTCAACTTTTTATCTTGATTTTATAAAGGGGCCCCTATACTTTGTTTTTTATTAAAGTGAGTTGACATCTTACTTAACTCATTAAGTATGTCTTTAAGAAATAAGTTTTTCTTGATCTATGTCATGATTATATTAATTTTGTAATTGGAAGTGTGGCTTAGTTCAACTAGAATAACCAATTTTAAGCTTTAAGAATGAACACTTTTAATAGCTTCTTCACTTCAATGAGATGAGCTCCTCGAGTTCAGTCCAATCGAATGAATTCTTTGGGTTCTATGAGATAGATTCCTTGTGATCTATGGGTTGAATTGTATAAATTTTGCTATTTAATATATTTAGCCCTTTAAATTTAAGAGTTCATAGAGTCACTAGAATATTTTCTTCTACAAATAGTGGAAAAATAATGGAACTCAATGATCAAAATTTTTATTTATTTCTCATTTAGGATTCATATACTATAAGGTTTTATAAAACAATGCTTCCATATTAATGATAGAAAATTTCAAATTATTTGCACTCTGTATTCTTGGTATGCCTTCTCCTTGATAGTTTAGAATCTTTATGCATCAAGTTAATTTGTTATTTGATGATTCAAGGATACATTTCAACATAAGTGGAGTTTTTTTAGAACTAAATATTAAGTTATTACATTACTTTGTAAATGCAAGATTTGGCTAGGTGAAATCTCTATTCTGGAACACTATATATTATTTGTTATTTTGTGGAGCGTAATTATGTCAAACAATCGAGCATATATTATTAACTTAGCTCTTAATTTCACCAATCAATTGGAAATCTTTATTATAGGACATAGAAATCTAATGTGTAGTGTCTTGGTGCTGCATTTATAGTTTCATGGTGCTATAAAATGGAGGATTCATCTTTAAAGAGAGAAGCTTGGCACTATAATTTATGAGGTTTCACCAAAAAGATGGAGTTGTGCCTTAGCATTGTAGCAACAATGCCATAGTGTTGGAAACCGTCAAGAATAGTAGATTGATAAAGAGGCCAGCTTCACGATGCTGCGAAGCAACGAAGTCTAATTTCAATAGTTTGTCACATTTTAAAAGGGTTATTTTTACTATTGTTAGATGAATCTTTATGAAGAGTGAGTGCCCTGAGGGAGTGCAGTGTGGAGAATACTAGAGACACTTTAGTGAAGAGAGATTTGTACAATTCTCTTCAATTTTATTCATAGTAAATTTCTTAGTGTGGTGTGACTCTATGGGTTTTCGCATTCTCGGGTTATCCACATAAATTCTGATGTTCTTCTTGCTCTTTTATTTTGTTTGTTTAGTTCTATATTTTGATCTAATTTTTTCTCAATTATTGTGTTTTCTCCCAACATTTTCAAATTTTTTTTCCAAATTGTCTCATAACATTTTCTAAAAGAAGCCTTAAATTCTCTATTCTTCAAGTAGATCAAAATAATTTTGAATTCTATGTTCATTTACGGGCTATTTCATATCACATTTATTTTTTTTATGTTTTTATTTTATTTATTTATGTTCGATTCAAAATAAAATATTTTTATATTGATAGCTCTTTTCAAAAATACTAGAAATGATTTCAAGTATTTTTAAAATAATATTATTTATCTTTAAATTAAAAAAAACACTCTTTAAAATATACTAAATAAATATATTTTTAAAAATAACATAAAAATATAAACAAAAAACACAACTAAATTGATCCCAAACAAGCTCTCAGATTTTCCTATTCATCAAATCCTTCTTCTCTGAAGTTTATTTTCATCAATAACTTTTTTTGCTATATAAGTTATACTCTATTGATAATAGAACATTCATACAATGAGATAAAATAGTAATGCTACATCAAATAGCTTTTTAAAAAACTCTAATAAAAAAAAATTAAAATTATATTAGCCACCACAAGTGAAGTCAAAGTCTCCCCTTCCATGTTAACACCTATAAGAATCTTCAGTTAGAAATTTCTTAGAGCTTATCTCATTCCTCATGAAATTGGAAAATTTTAATCTAAACAAAATAATGAAAAATAACTTTTCAAACTATTTTAAAAAAATATTTAATAAATTAAATACTGAAAAGTTAGACATTTTAACCACATTAAAATTATTACAAAGTCAAACTGCTAATTTTATTGGTCAATAGAGACACCTAAACAAAATTAATACTAAAGATTATTAATGCCAAAATTTGCTTATCATATATGTTGAACTATATTAGAGAAATAAGTTGAAGTTGTAAAGCTTATCATATTTATTTATTTATTTTTTTTTAAAAAGAGTTTATATAAGGTGGAATACCTATAAAGTGATGTTGAAACTATAAAGACCTTCACATTTTTTTAGATAATTTCTATGCATGTCAAACTATTTTATTTTACATACATTGACTTTATTATTTTATTCCATTATTTTTTATTATTTTATTTTTTCTTGTCGCTTAAGCTTTTTGATGCATATGATTATGATACCAAAAAAATTTATTATGTGTGAATTACACAAATTTTTTTAACAAAATTGATTAAATTATTAACCACGCAATTAATGAGCATAATTTAATTTAAATAGATGATTTAACATAAAAGATTAAAATCGGATTATATTCATTAATTTTAATTAAATATTTCTAAACTATTATTACATTAATATTTAATAGCATTTAATTATTTTTTTGTAATGATGCTTTCAAATAATTAGCGGAATGGCTACATAAAATATCCAGTTAATAGTCTTAATCTTATACCTAATATGAGCAAATTAAATTATTGTATTTTTTTGGCAGATCATTTTCGTGAATCAGGCGTAAGAATGACCAAAAATAATGTCGCATTTAATATGAAAATAAATTATATAGTTTTTTATTTATAAATTTTTTTTTTAAATAACTCATGACAGTGATATCGATCTATGCAGCTATCTTGACGAAATATTGGGTCAAACGCATAGTGCTATACGGAATGGCACTCACTGTAATTTTAAGAACATATTGGGGCAAAATTTTGACGTCTCTATCCAGGCTTTCTTCAGCCTCTATTATATATATATATAGTGAGAATATCGACAAAAATGCGTTCGGTCAGTTAAATTATGTGCGTTTATGTGGATGAATTCTCAATTTTCATTTTCATGTGGGGTTATTTAAGTAAAGATGAAAGTAACGGAAAAGACTAGAGTCATTGTATTAAGAGAATTATGACTTCAAAATTTTCATGTTTATCATTAAAAATGGTAACCTCCAGTCAAAAACAAAAGGTTTGGTTGTAAATATGTGCAACAAAAAAAATATAATTAATATTTATTAAACGGCAAGAATACATTTTTGGCTGTTCAACATTGTCAATTTGCTAATGACATCGAAATAAAAAATGCGAAATGTAGAAAATGAGACATTTTAACCGGATTAAATTGATTATGAAATCAAACTTCTAATATTATTGGTTAATGTATCAAGACACCTACATAATACCAATAATCAAGGTAATTAATATCAAAATTAGCTTATCATAAATGATGAATTAGACAAATAAGCTAAGTTGTAAAGCTTATCATTTCTTTAAAAGCATCTTTTTTTTGAAGTCGAATATGTATATAATCAGGGGCGTAATCAGCATCAATTTTCAGGATGGACAAATTTATATGTTAGGATAAAAATAAATAGTAAAAAAAATTTTCAGGGAGGACAAATGACTAATTTGATACCTTATATAAGAGAAATTGTTATATTGACTTCTTCTTTTGGTCTAATATACAATATTGATGAATTTAAATTTGTCTATAGGTAATATAAAAATTATAAAATTTTTACCATTGGAAATAACTAAAAATAATAATGAAATATTGGAAAGGTTAAAAAAAATTTATATTGATAACCTTAGAATACTCTTCACAAAAATCTATATGTTTCTTTCTGTTGCAAAATTTCTAATGTTGATCCCCCATATATAAATATTATTTATATATTAGAAATTATCTTATGTTTAAGCCTATTAATAATTTATGATCAAATAAAGAAATATTTATTATTTTATTTTTAAGATATCTCATTAATTTTATATGAGATCTATAAAATGTACTGAGGCATAAATAGAGTTATAATCTCATACTGAATAGTCGATTCTTATTTTACTTGCACACCTTCTTAGATGAATTGAATACTCTCTCTCTTAAAGATATAAAATAAATATAAAATCTCATCTCTCTCTCTCTCTCTCTATGCACAATTGCACTACTTGCTTTCTTCATCTACACTTAAGGCTATGAATAAACTGAGCATTTGGCAAGCTATTTATGGCTTGACTTGATTAAAGCTTGTTTATGATCGTTTGATTAACTAATCGAACGAGATTGAACACTTATGGCTTGATTATACATAAATAATAGATTTCATTGGTTCTTTTTTTAAACAATATCATTTAAAACTCACGAACAAGTTCATTAAGGAGCTCGATTATGACTTAATTAATGCTTATTTGTGAATAGTGTTGTTTGATTTAAAGGCTTAATAAGCTTTAATTTAAATAGCTTATGTATATTTTCAACAAATATTAAATTTGATTAATTGATTAAATTATTTATTTCTTAAATTCTCTTTAAATTATAATAAATTTGAATCAATTAATAAATCAATATATTATCATGATATATTTTTTGAAATAAAATTTCTGAATAATTAATAATAATAAATAAAATCTTGAAACATATCTTGATTTTTTCTTTTGCACCATTATAGACTACAATGATTGTCTCTTTAGCTATTTTTGCTGCAGAACTTCCATTTTTCTTATTCTATCTTGTTCCGGCAATTATGCAAATCCTCAAATCATTATAGCTACTTGTTGTCCCACCATAATTTTTGAGCATATCATCTATCAATACTGGCAATGCAGTAATCCTTCGTTGCTTACTAATTCTTTTATTATAAATAAGCTCCACTCAGTCTTTACGAGGGATAGACATCTTTATTCTATTCTTCAGGAATGCATCTTAATTTCTTTCAAAAATATAAACAATAAGTAAAAACATTCGACAATAATTTTTTTATAATTTTTTATAAATTCTACATTTAGGTGCTCTTAATAATTTTATATAATAAGAGCAAACTAATTTCCCTATAGTGTCCTAGCCTAAAAAGATATCATGTGTGAGAAAATAATCATTTATTATAGGAGCACTATTTTCACCTAAAGATTTTACAATTAAAAAATAGGAAGATTTATATAATGTATTTACATATCTAACACCTAAAGTTAGATATTTACTAATCTAATACTTTACTATGCTTAAAAAAGTACATTTAATTTTAAAAATTATGATAATGATATTTTTAATTTATATTGAAGATTGAGTTGTTTAATATTTTTATATATATATATATATATATATATATATATATATATATATATATATATATATATATATATGTAAAATAAAATTTAGGTGTTATTATATAAATCATAAATTATTATATGTATTAAATCTTCCAATATTAATATATATATATTAAAAAAAATATATATTTTATATATATTATATATATATATATATATATATATATAAACTTCTTTATAAGACTTTCAATTTATCTATCAATGATTAAAAAAACATATATTTTTTTTTTTCTTTTAGAATGTATGAACAATGAATAATAAGTATGAGAATCATATTTCACAGAAGGAAGAATTTAAGGTGTAATTATTACTAGCCATCATAAATTTGATAATTTTGATTGACTATATAAAATGAAATCATTCTGCAAATAAGATATGTCTAATATTTTTTTAAAGATTTTAAAGACAACATTGGATATGTTAAATCAAAATACTTCTATACTTCGCTATTTGATAGATTACATAGTATACCTATACACCCATTTCCTCATAATGTCATCTCACATATCTAATGAAACTCATAGATAAAATTAGATTTAATAATGTGATAAATTAATTAAAATATTCTTAAAATTTATTTTGTTATTGAGCATTCTTACTATAATAGATTGTTCAAAGCGATTAGTGCAACCATGCCATAGCTATTAAATTGTAGATAATAAATCGTAAAATTACTTAACCTCATCATTATTCGAAGAATCTTCACTAATTTCTTTATATTTTAAACCATCAACATATAATAATATCTTTCCATATTTTTCTATTTATTTTTTGTTTGATGGTGTATATCTAACTAAAGCAACACAGTAAGTATCAAAAGTTAATTCTGATATTTATATAATATAATTGATTAATTAATTAATTCTTTAATTGTTCATTCATTAGATTTAACTTCTAAAAGTTATTACAAGCATTGATATATGTTCATTCGTTTTATGGACTAGTAAGCTCTTTTTTAAAATTTATCTATCTAAATTTTATTAATCAGTGATAACTATTTTTTATAATTAATTTTTATCATTAGTTTTAGCATAAATTTAACTGAAAATTGAATATAAATAAATTTGACTAAATAAGTATGTGTGTTTATAAAGCATGAAGTGGTTGCACATAATTTTTTATTTTTATTTTTTATTTTTTGGGTATGAAAATGAATCGTAGGAGTGCTGCAATGTATTAGGGCAATGCACAAATGAAAATGATTGCTTAGTGTTGTGGTGAAAAATTTCTAATATGGAGTCGCCTTCAAATTTGTTGGTGGGAAATGAAGGAGGCAAGCATATAGAAATTTGTCTTTTAGATGTAGATTGCGAGATGTCTGGTGATCGAGTTTAAATCAGAAAGAATAGTATTATCTGAAAGATAGAAGTCACTACCTTTAATGGACTAATCACCTCAAGGACTCCAGGATTGTTTGCATATGTATAGAGATTCTTCCCCACTTTACATGAAAAAGTAAAGATTTATTTTAAATGGGGTTTATTAAGTTCCTATAGCAAGCCCATAGTTATTACATCAAGGAATGGGATTCCTTAGAAAACTCGATTAAGGTAAATGATCATTGTCTTCAAAGATTTCAATAGGAAAGGATTATTAATCGATTAGTTCATGTTTGAAGATCAAATGTGCTTGATCAAAAGAGAGAGTTATTATCGAAGCCAAAATGGAAGATAAGTAGGAGATGCGATGCTTGGGAAAAGCAACTATCTATGGTTGGGCTTTACATTTTGAAATTGATTTAGTTTATTTAAGTTGAATTTTTCATTTGAAATTTAGGACTTATGATTCCTTAACACAAGATTAAGGAAATGCTAAGAGGTGAGGAATTATGCATGGCCCCAAAGGGAGAAGCAACCTCAAAATCTAGGGAGCTTTGGCGGGTCTGACTAAATCTAAGGAGAAAAATGGGTATTGGTTTTCATCCACAGAGAGACCACTGACTGGACTTACAAGCAGGGTGGCCAACTAACTCCCTACGATTTAAAATACATGTAGGCAAGTCATTATGCTTATGCAAGATAGCTAGGTTGTTATTTATTTAGAAAGAGACTAAGCCCTTAAACTCACTCTCTAAAGCGACTAGATCATGTAAAGAAACATGCTTCAAATGATCTAAATCTAATGCAATTCAAATTTTTTTTATTTTTTTTATTTTTGGACAGTTATTTTGGTAATAGATTCATATATGCATGAGAAATAAAGTTATTGCCAAAATCAGTGAGAAGGGAGGAGGTGAGTTTCCACCATGGCTCTCAAGGTCAAGCCAAATTTCTCTGCAAGGTGGAAGCCTCCTCAAGAGTGAAATAAGATGCATTTGTGCATGATATTACAAAAGAAATGCTCAACAAGCTAAGGGGTTGCTAATTCTTTTATCTTGATTTTAAACCTAAGCTTTATGTGAGATTTTGAGTTTTTTAATTTATTATTTTGAGTTGTTAAGTTGGGTAATTATTTTTACCTAAAGAGCCTAATCCACATCTAGGCCACACATAAAGTAAGGAATAAACTAGGAAAAATATGCCACTTAATGCAAAAGTTAAATAAATTATCAATCAATTTATAAAGATAATCACAAAATGAATAAAAGACCCACTGCACAAACCCAAAAATATTAAATGTGGATAGCTGAGCTCTACCCTTATACAACCCGGATTACAAATGAATTAAATTATACTTAAGTAAGGAATTCATTATTATGGGGGTCTTCAAGCTTCATTTCTTCTTTCTTCTTTTCTTCTTTCTTCTTTGATTCCTTCTTTTGGATGGTTGGAAGGTAGATGCTTCAAGGCTTCACATGGTGCATAAGATAGGATCTTATGACCAATGCTCATCCTAATCCCCATAACAATCATCCCAAAATCTAATTGCAAATTTACATGAAAAGGAAAAGAATGAAATCTATAACACCGCAAAATAAAGGTTAGTTAAAAAAATCACACAAATCTCAAGCATGTATATTGGACTTATCACCCATGGGTGACTAAGTTTAACATATTGGATTATGCTTAGGGGTGCACAAAAATATTTATATTTTTATTTATGATAGCCCTTAAGCACAATCCCACATAGAAAATAATAGTTAGACTAAGAGCATACCATTCATTATGAGCATACACCTAACATCCTAAAACATATATCACAAAATAAAATAAAATATCAAACCATGCCACTAAAAGAAGTGGTGACTTTAATGTATGTGCTTTGAAGGTTTGTGTGGTTTGCTTAGCTATGGCTTTAGGTTCAAATTTTTTAAGTGTGAAAACATGTTCAACTTAGAGGAGTGTTTCATTTAAGTTGTTTAGTTATTTTGGATTAATTTTATTTTATATTTTGATTTGGTTCAAGTGAATCCTACAATTAATTACTAAGTTATGAAGAGGGAAGAGAGAACTTCTCTTTCCTTCCCTAACTAAGTAATTTCTAAAGTAGTTCACATTTTTGTTTTAGGTGAATGTTTTGATTAAATCTTTTGATTAATCCTAAGTTTAGATAAACTCTAAACAAACCTATTCAAAAGAAAGGTATTTTAAGATTAAATAAAATGAATCAAAATTCACATAACACATTACTTCATTTCTTTCCTAACATATATAACATGCATATGGATGGACCCTAAGCATATCTATACATATAAATGAGAATATTTAACACACTTTATAATGCATGATAAATAATCCATTTAAGGAAATTTAGAAGATTAAGATGCGTGATTTTCTTTAGAAGAAAAGTGTTTCTTTATCCAAATTTTCACATACACATGATGAAGTAAGAAAGGCATAAGTGAGTACAATGACATTGATAGAGGTGTAAGATACAAGACATACTTAGGGCTACTTAAAACCTCAACCTAGGGTTGTCGGTAATATACACTTTCCTTAAATACAAACATGTGTATAAAAAAATGAAATGGAAAAGAAGAATGCAAAAGTTGCATTAATGGATTCATTTTGTTTATGCAATTTATGTGTGCTAGTATAGGTAACTCTTCTTAAGTAGTAGCATAGAGATGAATAGGATATGAAATTAGGTAAGTGTTAGGTTCTTTTCAAATGAACCATACACCTCACCAATTTCCAATTCAAAACTATGCTAACATAAAGGAGAAGGAAAATCTATAATATAATACACCTTTATATTCTTCACATGCAAGCTTATAATTAAAGTATAAGTAGCACACTTTCAGATTTGTTAATTAATTTATATGTTTTGAAAATAATTTGAATTTAGTAGTGATAATAGCCACTCATATTTCTACTTTAGCTAACACATGCAAATTTGACATAAAGTAAACAATTTTAATTTTTTTTAAATTTGAGTTTGACAAATATGTATGCATGAAACCACATGACATACAAATTTAACATGTTGGAAAAAGATTCAAAGCAATGAAAGCATGTAAACAAACTCACTTTAATTAAATCCTAAAGACATTCTTATGGAATAAGAAATTTAAAATAAATCAAAGTTTATTCAATGTGATTTTTGTTTAGTTTGAAGTTTGATTTAATTTTGAAAAGGTGAGATGAGTTTGCTATTCCTAACCAATTCTCACATGTGTTTGATATTTTTATTAATTTTTAGATAATTAGATCCATTTTTATGTATTACTTAGGTTATGGTATGAATTAAGTAACTTAATTAACTCTTACCTACACCATCTTAGAATAAGTAACCAAATAATTATGAGCCAATGAGATGATAAAAAAAACACAAGAAATTTAAATTTTCAATGCACCTAATAAGAAAAAGGCCTAATGCAATTTGGCTCATGATTAAAGGTTAATTAAGCTAAGAGGTTTAGCTTAAGTAATTTCAAAACACCCTTTCATACATATGAATTGGGTTTTGATTTTCTTAATTGAACTTAGGTTATTAAACACCTAAGCATCTATCCAAAGTAGATTAATTAAGTTTTGAAAGTTTTTAGAATTTTTAAGAAATTAATTAAGGGGATAATTAATGAATTAAACCTTAATTAAGAGAAGATTAATGAGAGAAAAGGGGGGTTTAGGGAATAGCTTAGGAAATGCCCAAAATTATTTCTAAACCTCATCTACTAGATCTAACCTTAATCAATAATCATGGATTAAAACCACTAATCTTAATTATTTAATTAATAAAGGGAGTAATTAAAAAAATCCATATGCAATTCTTAATAAAACTTTAATAAATCCCAAGAAAATTAGGAGGTAGAAGTCATCCCTAACATACCAAGAAATTTGGGATTAATCAAAATTAATTAAAGGTAATTAGATAAATACCAATAAAACCTAGAATTAGAGAAAAGCATAAGTAAAAAATCCTTGAAATTAATTTTAAAATATTCTAGGTTGAATTATCTTTCCATAAAAATTTGTTTCATATTTTTCTGAATTTTATTGAGAGAGATATGAATTTTAGAAGATCCCTAGATTAATTAGAATTAATTAAAGATCCCTAACTTCACCTGCGGCGGCGCATGGCGGGTCATCATGCTTTACACGTCGCCGTGAATTATAACATTGAATCAAGGTGCGATGGATGCGCTTTGATCTCTGTCAGATCAAAATGGACGAAAGATCTCCCCAAGGTTTTAAAAATGATATAAGAAATCTAAATGTGGGAATTATCTCGGCCATCCATCCAAAATGCACGGATGGATGGCTGAGATCTCCACTTCTTAGATAAATAGAGGATGATCTAGGGAAGATCGCTTGATTGAGCTGATTCAATAAACTTAACCCACACCATCTAAAAGCAATGGCAACACATCAATGGGTTGCTTGAATTGAAAATTTTCTTCACAAAGGACCACACCTCTATGCTAGGTGGTCAAAATTCCATACCTCGCATCATCACAGATCGATGAGATGCTTAGTGCGGTGAATGAGCTCTGATTGAGTGGGGGCTTGCATGGATCACCACTTGAAGATCCTTGCGGTTTAATCCAATTGCTCCTCTCTGCTATGGGAACTCCAATGGAAGCTTGGGAGCAGATTGGTCCTTGAAGTGTGTAAGAGGAATTGGGATGGTTTTTGGAGGAAGTTGGAGTTCAAGTGAGCTCCCATTTTCCTGTTCAAAATGAGAGATGAGATTTGATTTCACTCTAGAAGCTTGAGGAGGGAATTGCTTCTCACTCAGTTTATCGAAATGGTGAATGATATTTGAATTGAATTAGGGGAGTATATCTCCCCTTGAAGAAGGATCGAAAAGCCTATTTGCCATTTTGATCCAATTGATCATAATGGAGGGTTGTTTGATTAGTTAGATGCTTGCACATGGTGGTTTGAGGCCTTGAGTGGAATTGACCTCCCATGTGCTGAATTTGGAGAGGGATTTTGAATTAGCCATTTTGACCCATGGGGTTGGGTTTCAGGGCCATTGGGCTAACCAAACCCATTGGGTTGGGTGCACCACTCTTCATTTGGTCCCCTTGAGCTATTAAAGCATCAAGTGATATGAAGAGGGTATGACCAAATTACCCATGGATTAAGCCAAAATTTATTCTATGGCCTAGGGTAGAATGGTCATTTTGTTGATTTTCATTTGGATATGTTGGGTATGTGGAAACTAGGTTTGGCCAAGTTTCATGAGATTTGGAATTCATTTGATAAGGTTTGGCTCATGTTGACCCATTTAGGTCAAAATGGGTCAACTTGTCAAGTTGACCAATTGGTCAAATTGGGTCAAACCAAGGGTTGGGTCAAGTTCATATGACCATTTGAAATGTTTTGGTGGCTTTGGTTTGATTCAATTTGGTATAGTTTTGAATTTGGCTCATATGACTTCATTAGGTCAAATGGGTCAAGTTGAATAATTTGACCCATTTTATTTACTCGAGGTAGGTCAAGGGTAGATTTAGGTTTGGTTAGTCATATGGAGTGGATTGGTATCTTTGTTTTTAATTAATTTTGGTTAATGTTTAAATTTGGCTCAACATGACCCCTTTGTCAAGTTGTCTAAGGTCAATTGGGCTAGGTTGGGTCTAGTTGGCCAATTGAGGCTTTGGTCAAGTTCAACAAGTGATTTGGAATGAACTTGACCCATTGGTTTCAATCAATTTGGCTTAGATCA
Source organism: Cymbidium sinense (assembly GCA_021442155.1). Lineage (NCBI taxonomy): Eukaryota > Viridiplantae > Streptophyta > Magnoliopsida > Asparagales > Orchidaceae > Cymbidium > Cymbidium sinense. The sequence continues at coordinate 553,466 of JAKCPB010000104.1, read as the reverse complement.
AGTTTTGACACATTTTGACTTTAGGTCAAGTTGGGTCAACTTGGGTCAAGTGGCCAATTGCTAGGTTAGGCTCAAATGTTGGCTTGGTCAAGTTCAAACATAGGTCATGAGTGAACTTAGATCAATGGTTTCAATCAATTTGGCCTATGGTGGAATTTAATTATGTTAGTTTCATTTTGGGCTAAGTGTTGACTTGGTCAACCCTTAGGTTTGGCTTGGTTTGACCCTCGTTGGTTGATTGATCATCCCATGATGATTGTTGTTTATGATGAGAGGCATATATGAGTTTGGTTCTATCCAATTTGGTTAGGATTAGAATTTGGCTCATAAGGGTACTTTAGGTCACTTTGGGTCAAGTGAGCCTAAGTGGGTCAAATGGATTAGTGAAAGCTTGATTTGAGTTTGATTAATCTTGTATATGGACTTATGATTGAAATATAAATCCATTTACAAGTGGTTTGAAGTCAAATGGGTTTTGATCCATTTGACAATTTCATATTCAAAGGAAGAATATGAAAGGATTTTGGCTTTGATTTTGACTTGGGTTTTGATTGAGTGATTGAAGTTTGTATTTATATATGGTTCATGATTGTAGGTTGATTGAATCATGAGAGAAAATCAAGAGTTTGGTTTGATTTGAAGTTGATTTGGCTAAGTTCAAGATTTTGACTTGAAAAGCTTAATTTTGAGTGATTTGAGTTTGATTTTTTGGAATTAGTTTTGATTGTTTGAATTTATATTTCATTTATATATATGAATATAAATGAGATATAAATGATCATGAGAAAATTTCAAGGATTTGAAGTGATTTAATCATGATTTAGGCTAAGTCCATTAAAGGAATTAAAGGACTTAGGAAAATTTTGAAGTTTGAAGCTTGAATTTTGAATTTGGTTTGATTGATTTGAATTTATATTTCATTTATAAATGTAAATATAAATGAGAATATAAATGAATTATGAGAAAATTCTATGAATTTGAAATGGTTTGATCAAGATTTTGGATAAGTCATTTAATGGAAAATTAAGGGACTTAAGGAAATTTTTAGATTGGGAATTTAATTGAGGTTTTATTTAATTATTTTGTATTTATATTTCAATTATATATGTGAATATAAATGAGAATATAAATGAGTTTTGAGAAAATTCCATGAGTTTGAATTGATTGGGTTGATTTTAGCTAAGTCCTTTAAGAAAATTCAAAGGACTTAGGAAAATTTCATGAATTTGGTTGGAATTTTGAGTTTAGTTTGATTGATTTATATTTATATTTCATTTATATATATGAATATAAATGGAAATATAAATGAGTTAGGAGAAAATCTCAAAGATTTGATTTGGTTTTGATCATGATTTTGGCTAAGTCCTTAAGGGAAGATTAAGGACTTAAAAAAATTTGGACTTGGGAATTTTGATGGATTTTGATCATAGGTTTCAATCATAGATTTCAATAATATGGAGTTGATTTGAGTTCAATCATATATAGAGTTGACTTGAGTTTGGAGAAAATCAAATAGAATTGATTTGGAGTTTGACTTGAAGAAGGAAAGTGAGGAATGGTTAAAGCTAAGGGTAGGCAAGTTTTCCTAACACCCCTAAGGCATGACCTATTCCTATGGCTAACTCTTCTAAGTCTTTTAGGACTAGGTTGAGTGTCAACCTACTAGGTGTGTCTTAAAACTAAGAACTCTTAAAGTCTAAAAAGAAGTCATATTGGAGGGGTTGAGATAAAATTGACAGGAAAAAAGATTTTAGAAGTTACAAGATGTAACAGTCAATGAGTTCATATATATACCATCATATGTACTCATTCGAGCAATAAAATTGTTAGCATTTCATGGTTTTACTGCTTCATTATTTTTCTCTACATGTATGATTTCTAACATTCTTTTACTTGTTTCCCTCTCATATTTTTCAATGAGTGACTGTAGCTTTATCTATCAATACCACATCCCCCTCTTAACTCACCAAAGCCAATGACATAGTCATCCCCTTTTCCCTCAAGTTTTTAATATCCATTAAAACATATCCAAGGTTCAACTCACTATAGACACCTATCCAATTTGTCGGCTACATATTGTTGACCACACTTTTAGTGGGGTTGATCATCCTCCCCTTAGCCCTAGGACTCATCTAGACACTAATGCATTCCTAAGGCAATGATACTTCTAGTGGTTAGGTGAACATAAATCCAAAGCTTAGAAGATCTGTAGGATCTAGCCATAGGATTAGACCTCAGCCTATGATGAATGGGACCCACCTACACTAAACCCAATCAAACTTCATACCAAACCAACTCTTCAAATCCAAACTAATTAATTATAAACCAAACTCAAACCTATAGCCAAATGATCCAAGCCCTAAGTTGACCCATTAAGATCCAACTTGGATTAATGGGCATCTGGACCTAAAGTGGGCTAATTCATAACTAGCCAAATCCAATTGAAATTGAACTTACTCAGACTTATCTAAAATTTAATTGAACTTGATTGAGTCTTGGTTGCAACCCAATTAAGTCTAATTCAACCCAATTGGTCCTTAACCCAAGTTAGCACATTTAAACCCAATAGGGCTAAAATTCAATTCAATTTGATTTAAGCTAAATTAAATCAATCCAAGTCTCATGATCATTCCAAACCCCAATTAAACATTTGAATTCACTCAACCCATCCAATTTCATGAATTGACCAAACTTGACCCATTTGACTTAAAGTGTCCAAATGAGTCAAAATTCAAAATAATTCAAATTAATTTCAATCAAAGCTATCAATAAACTCCAAGTATATCATTTAGTACCTTATCTAATTAATCTCATTGAACTTAATCAAGCCAATTGGTTCATTTGACCTAGTTTGTCTTGTAAGACTAAATTGGATCTAAATCTAATTCAATTCATTTTGATCAAATCAATCCATTCAACCACTTCCAAAGTGATTGTTGATCATTGATCATTCAATTTCAACCAATTGACCCTAACCAAGCCAATTTGGCCGATTGAGCCAAGTTAACCCATTTTGACCTAAAGGGCCAAATTAGGCCAAATCCCATTCCAATCTAAATTGATTGCAACTATGTGGTGTTTTAATTTGGAGCCATAGACACTATGTAGATCTTAAGGGGTACTTATTGAAGTGATTAGGTCTTTGCATTGTATGATATATCATCTGATAAAATTAAGACCCAATCACTTTAAGACTCTAGGCAGATGGTTTAGGTATGTATCTTTGACTTTACATTAAAAAAGTAAAACAAGATTTATTTTTTATGCTTGGTTCATAGCTCCCATGAAAAGCTTTTCATAGTTAATTACACTTTAGAAAATGGGAATCTCCTAAGAACATTCTTGATTAAATTAGTCAATAAGTATATCCAAAGATTTCAAAGCTAGACTATTAAAGAATTAAGTATTTATGAAAATTAAATAAGATAATTCAAATAGGAAGACTTATTTATGGATTCAATAAGTGAAGACCCATGATCTTGGAAAGCCAAGTGAGTACTTACCTATAGTAATGTTTATATATTTGAGAGAGAGAGAGAGAGAGAGAGAGAGAGAGATTACTTTTATTTAAGTTGAAATCTTATTATAATGCTAGGGCTTATAGTCTATTTACACAAGATCATGGAAATGCATAAGAAGTAATGACTTATTGTAAAGGAAATAAGTAGCCTCAGAACCTAAATCTAAATTACTTTAACACAAGCTAAAAGCATGACCAAAGTCTAATCAGGAAAGATGGGATATGATAGTTCACCTTCATAAAAGAGAATGAACACTAACTGCTTACAGTACTCATAACACCTCTATATTTTAAAACCATGTGAGCCTATGTAGATTTAAGATGATAGCTATTTAATTAAGAAGGAAGCGAGAATCCTAAACTCACTCCCTAAGAGACTAAATCATGATTAGTATGAAATATGAATTATACTAATGCCAAAATTCAACTTTATAAACCATTTGTGACACATTCATTTTGGACAAGGGCTTGGGATAATTATGCCTATATGCATAGAAATTAAGTCATAAGATAAATCAATTAGAAGAGTTATTTCTCACTATAAGGGATTACCCTCAAAGGTTAAGCATACCCTATCGTGCAATAGTGGAGACCTTCCTTATTCAAGAGTGGAAAAATCTAAGTGGTTTCTAAATCTTTTATTTATCTTGATTATAGACCTAAGCTTTAAGATGAGGTTGTGAGTTATATTAAAATTTAGGTATGAATTTTTAGTAATGATAGAAAATTTAATTTTATCCTAAAGAGCTTACTGCATCCAGGTCACACATCAAATCATCACACATTAAAAAACATATGTAAAATATGTTATTTCTATTGCACAATCTAAACACAAAAAGCAAAATGTGAATTTCATAAAAGAATAAGAGATCTTGTGGCCTACTATACACTAAAAGAAAAGAAATTAGTGATTGCTCTACCCTTATACAAATCAGATTACCATAGAATATAACATTATAATGAATTCTATGGGGGTCTTCAATCTTGTCTTTCTTTCCTTCTTTTGGATTTGTTTTCTCTAGACTTCATAGGGCCTCCAAGGTCATTGTCTTCTAGCCACTGCTCATCCTAAACCTAAGAAAGATTTCATTCCTTAGTTAAGCATATATAGACATGCATTATTAAATACATGTCATTGTTAAACCAAGGAATGAGGTTATCTAAGATTATATTCTTAAAATCTTGTATTTTATGTGACATATACTTTCAAATTTAATACATGTGAACAAATCTGCTAGGATGAAAATCATATAAAGATTATATAATAGCAAATATTTTTATTTATTTAATAGTTAGTGACATAATCTTAATTCAATATCATTCTTTGAATACATAAATGAAATTAAACAAGTACATGCTATTTTTTAAACCAAAATGAGATTGTTAAGACCTCCTTGATCACTTAAATATGTTCGAATCTAGTATATATATTAATTATGCATGTAAATATGTACATGAAACATAAAAGATAAAATAAATTCTTTATTATTTTGAAATTATAACTTAAATGAAAACTTTATTGAATATTTATCTTATTAGATATTTTTCATCTTTAAATAGTTTTGAAAATAATTTAGGAATTATAGTGATAATCACATTATAATAATATTTATCTACATGTCTTAGATGTAATTATGGTAGAAAATTTTATAAATTTTCAAATCTGGTGAGAAGAGAAGGTAAGAATATAGAAATTCATCTTTTAGGATGCAGATCCATGATATTATTGATCGGTGATCAATAGATATCTCGAGATAGAAATCCTACCCTTTAATGGACTAATCACCTCAATAAGGACTCGGATGATGGGTGCATATGTACTTAGAGATTCTTATTACATGGAAAAGTAAAGCATTTATTTTAAAACTAGGTTGATTAAGTTACAGGAAGCCCCTAGTTAATTACATCAGGATGAGATTCAGGAAAACTCTCGATTAAGATAAATGATCATTTTCTTCAAAGATTTTAATAGGAAAGGACTATCAATCAATTGGTTTATTTTGAAGATCAAATGGGATTGATCAAAGAGAGTTATTATAAAGCCAAGATAGATAAGTAGGAGATGCGATGAGAAACCTAGGTGATCTCAAACTATCTATGGTTGGGCTTTACAATTTTGAAATTGATTTAGTTTGTTTGAGTTAAATTTTTTATTAGAAATTTAGGACTTATGATTCCTTAACACAAGATTAAAGGAATTCCTAAAATGTGAGGAATTATGCTTATGGCCAAAGGGGAGAAGCAACCTCAATATCTAGGAGCTTTGATGAGGAAAGCAACCTAAATCTAAGGCAAAATGGGTATTTGGTTTGCCTCCACAGAGGACAAACCACTATGCTTGGACTTACAACCGCCTGTGGCTACCTAACTCCTCTGATTTTAAATACATGTAGAAAAGTCTTATGCTTATGCAGAAGTAGGCTATTATTTATTTAGAAAGAGACTAAGTCCTTAAACTCACTCTAAAGAGACTAGATCATGTATAAGGGCATGTTTCAAATGACCTAAATTTAATGCAATTCAAATTTCATTTTATTTTTATTTTGGACAATTATTTTGACTCAGCTAACATGATTCATATGCTTAATGCATGAGAAATAAAGTTATTGGCCAAAATCAGCGAGAAGGGAGGAGGTGTGTTTCCACCATGGCTCTCAAAGGTCAAGCTAAGTTTCTCTAGCAAATGTGGAAGCCCTCCAATCAAGAGTGAAATAAGATGTATTTGTGCATGATATTATAAAATAAATACTCATCCATCTAAGGGGTTGCTAAATCTTTTATCTTGAATTTAAACCTAGGCATTAGGTGAGGTTATGAGTTCTTTATTTTTAGTTTGAGTTATTAAGTCTGGTAAAAGATTTATTTTCTAAAGAGCACATCCAGCCATACATAAGTAAGGAAGAAACTAGGAAAAGATGCCACTTAATTAAGCTAAATAAATCATCAATCAATTTATAAAGCTAATCACAAAGAATAAAAGGGTTATGATGGGCCACCCAAAACAAAATAAATTGGGTGAGCTCTACCTTATACAACTCAAATTACAAATGAATTAAATTGCAATTAAGCAAGGAATTCAATGTTATGGGGGTCTTCAAGCTTCATTTCTTCTTTTCTTCTTTCTTATTATTTTCTTTCTTCTTTGGTTCCTTCTTTTGGATGGTTGGAAGGTAGATGCTCCAAGGCTTCACATGGTGCATAAGATAGGATCTTATGACCGATGCTCATCTAATCCCCATAATAATCATTCCAAAATCTAATTGCATAAATTTACATGAAAAGAAAAGAATGAAAATCTAACACTGCATAGAGATTAGCTAAAACAAATCACACAAATCCAAGCATGTATATTAGACTTATCACCCACACATGGGTGACTAAGTCCCTTTTATTATGCTTAGGGGCACAAAGAAAGCATTTATATTTTTATTTATGATATTACTTAAGCACAATCCCTGAAAATAATAATTTAGACATCCTACCATTCATTCTATGAGCATACATCCTAACATCCATCTAAACATATATCACAAAATAAATAAATATCAATGCACCGCTAAAGTGGTGAGAATTTAATATTATTATTGCTTTGAAGGTTTGTGTGGTATGCTTAGCTATGGAAGTTCAAATTTTCTAAGTGTGAAAACATGTTCAACTTAGAGGAGGGTTTCATTTAAGTTGTTTAATTATTTTGGGTTGATTTTATTTCATGTTTTGATTAGGTTCAAGTGAATCTACAATTAATTACTAAGTTATAAGAGAGAAAAAAGAGAACTTCTCTTTCCTTCCTAACTAAGTAATTTCTAAAATAGATTCACATTTTAGTTTTATTTAGTGAATTATTTTGATTAAATCTTTTAATTAATCCTAAGTTTAGATGAACTCTAAACAAACCTATTCAAAAAGAAAGGCATTTTAAGATTAAATAAAATGAACCAAATTCACAAAACACACATCACTTCATTTCTTTCCCAACATGTATAACATGCATATGAATGAGTCCTATATCTATACAAATGAGAATATTTAACACACTTTATGATGCATTAAGTAATCCATTTAAGGAAATTTGAAGTTTAATATGCATGATTTTTTCTTAAGTAGAAAGAGTTTCTTATCCAAATTTTCACATGCACACATGAAAGTAAGAAAGGCATAAGTGAGTACAATGCCATTATTAACGAGGTGTAAGGTACAAGACCTACTTAGGGAACTTAAAGCCTCTAACCCGGTTGTCACTAATATACCACTTTCCTTAAATACAAACATGTGTATAAAAGAAATGAATGGAAAGAAAGAATGCAAAAGTTGTATTAATTGATTCATTTTTATGCATTTATGTAAAAGCATAGGTAACCCTTCTTAAGTGATAGCATAGGAATGAATAGGATATGGAATTAGGTAAGTGTTAGGTTGTTTTCAAATAAACCATACATCTTACCAACTCCTACTCAAAACTATAATAACATAAGAGAGAAAGGAAATTTATGCTAAGCACATCCTTAGATTCTTTTACATGCAAGCTTATAATTAAAATATAAGTAGCACAGTTTCAGATTGGATAATTGATTTATATGTCATTGAAAATAAATTGAATTTAGTAGTGATAATAGCCACTCATATTTCTACTTTAGCCAACACATGCAAATTTGTCATAAAGTAAAATAATTTCATTTTAAATTTGAATTTGAAAAATATGGATGCATGAAACCACATGACATACAAATTTAACATGTTGGGGAAAGAATCAAAGCAATGAAAGCATGTAAACACATTCACTTTAATTAAATCCTAAATACATTCTTATGAAATAAGAAATTTAAAAATAAATCAAAGTGTATTCAATGTGATTTTTGTTTAGTTTTAAGTTTGATTTAATTTTGAAAAGGTGAGTTGAGTTTTATTCTAACCCATTCCACATGTGTTTGATATTTTTGTTTAATTTTTTAGATGATTAGATTCATTTTATGTATTAGGTTAAGGTATGAATTAAGCAAGTTAATTAACCCTTACACACCACCTTAACATAGTTAACCAATAATTATGAGCCAATGAGATGACATAAAAACTCACAAGGAATTTAAATTTGCAATGCACCTTGAAGAAAAGGGCCTAATGCAATTTGGCTCATGATTAATGGTTAATTAAGCTAAGGGGTTTAACTTAAGTAATTTCAAAACACCTGTTCACACATATGAATTGGGTTTTGATTTTCTTAAATACATAAGCATCTACCCAAACTAGATTAATTAAGTTCTAAGTTTTAATTTTTAGAAATTAATTAAGGGGATAATTAATGAATTAACCCTTAATTAAGAGAGGATTAAAGAAAGAGAAGGGGTAGATTAGGGGAAATGCCCCAAAATTATTCCCTAAATCTCTTATCCAATGGATTTGACCTTAATCAACCTTAATAATAATTACTAATCAAACCCTATTCTTAATTACATAAAGAGATTAGGAATGACATTGCAATTCTCCCAATTTTGCATTTAATCCCAAGAAAATTAGAGGTAGAGGTCATCCCCAAAATACCAAGAAGTTTGGGATTAATCAGGTAATTAATAAAAAATATAATTTCCAATAAACCCAAAATTAGAGAAAAGGATAATTAAAATCCATTGAAATTATTTTTTAAAATATTCTAGGTTGAATTATGTTTCATAAAATTTTACCTCATATTTTTTCTAAATTTTTTATTGAGAGATATGAATTTTTTTTGAAGAGATTAATTAACATTTAATTAAATTCTCTAATCTCTCCTCATAGCGGCGGCAGTGTCGGCATGCTGCTCGTGTGTGGTGAGCAGTTACTTAAACATCCATCAAATGGCATGGTGGCATGATCCCAACTATTTGATCAAGATCTGATGACCATCATGGTTTTAAAATTTATTCTAAAATGTGTGAATAATCTCATCACATATGGATGGAATCAACCAAGTTCTTCCCTTAGGATTAATAGAGGTCATCCATGATCTTAGGGAAGATCCAAGCTTGATTGAGCTCAGATTGGAACAAGATTGTTCCCACACCATCTAAAGCTAAAGAGAAGTCTATCCAACGATGGATTTCTCATGACTTGACAAAAAAACAGCTAAGTGGAAAATTCCATACCTCATCGTAGATGATCACTGGTGCTCGAGCTCGATGAGGTAGCTTCGTCTAGTAAAGATGAAGCCCTGTTGAATTTTTTAGGCCTTGGGGTTGAGTGGATATTCATATGGACCAACACCACTTCAACTCTTTGATGAGAGGCTCTCCTTGCTTTGGAACTAAAATGAGAGCTTGGGTGCACTCGAATTGATCCTCCGAGGGAGTGTGCAAGAGGAATTGAAGTAGTTTTGAGTGAGGAGAAAGTTGAAGGTTTAAGTGAGAATCCCTATTTTTCAATGGAGAAAACTGAGAAGATCACTTTCAAACCCCTCTTAGAAAGCTTAGGATGGCTCTCTGATCTTTCCTAACTCTCTCTAGGCTTGTCGAATGATGATAATTACAAATTGAATTGAGTATATCTCCCCACAATGTGGCAGACACCTATCTTGCCATTTTGATCCAATTGACCTTGGAGGGGTTGTTTGATCTGATCTTTTACATGGTCAATTTGAGGCCTTGAGTGGATTTCCAACCTCCGATGTGCCTCAAATTGGGTGGAAGGAAGAAATTTGACCCATGGGGTGTTTGGCCTTGGGTCCATTTGGGTGACCCAAACCCATTGGGTTTGCACCACTCTTCATCAAGTCCACTTGAGCTATTAGGAAGGCATCAAGTTGATATGAAGGGTATGACCAAATTACCCATGGATTAGGAATTTGTTATGGCTTAGGGGTAGAATGGTCATTTTGCTGATTTTTTTTATGTTGGGTATGTGGAGATATTAGGTTTTGGCTTGTTGACCCATTTAGGTCAAAATGGGTCAACTTGTCAAATTGGTCAAAATTAAGGTTGGAAGTTATTTGAAATATTTAGGTGACTTTGTTTTGATTCAATTTGGATTAGTTTTGAATTTGGCTCATATGACTTCATTTAGGTCAAATGGGTCAACTTGACCTATTTGACTCATTTTGTATTTGGGTAGGTAGATTGGGTGGTTAGTCATATGGAGTGGATTGGTATCTTTGTTTCAATATTGGTTATGTTCAAATTTGGCTCAACATGACCCTTTAGGTCAAGTTGGGTCTAAGGTCAATTAGCTGGGTTAGGTCTAGTTGGCCAATTGGTGTTCAAGTTCAAGTGATTTGGAATGAACTTGACCCATTGGTTTGAATCAATTTAGGTCAAGTTTTAACATTTTTGTCAGTTAATTGGGTCTTGGGTTAGTAAGTGGCCAATTGGGGCTCAAATGTTGGCTTGGTCAAGTTCAAACATAGGTCATGAATTAACTTAGATCAATGGTTTCATCAATTTTGTGGATTTGGCTTTGGGTTTCATTTTGGGCTAAGTGTTGAATTAACCCTATGTTTGACTTGGTTTGACTCAATTTGATTGATTGATCATCCGATGATCATTGTTGATCGTGATGAGAGGTATAGGTGAGTTTGATTCAATCCAATTGGGTTAGGATTAGAATTTGGCTCATAAGGGTACTTTAGGTCACTTAAGGTCAAGTGAGCCTAAGTGGGTCAAATAGCTTGGTCAACGCTTGATTTTAATTTATTTGAACTTGTATATGGACATATGATTGAAATATAAATCCATTTACAAGTGGTTTGAAGTCAAATGAGTTTTGATCCATTTGACAATTTTATTTAAAGGAAGAATATGAAATGATTTAGTGAATTTTGAATTGGTTTGATTTGAGTGATTGAATTTGTGTTTATATTTGAATTCATGATTGTAGGGTTGATTTAATCATGAAGGAAAATCAAGAGTTTGGCTTGATTTGAAGTTGATTCAAGATTTTGACTTGAAAGGTTTAGGTTGGATTTTGAGTGGATTTGAGTTTGATTTTTTGGAATTGGTTTTGATTGTTTGAATTTATATTTCATTTATATATATGAATATAAATGTGAATATAAATGTCAAAAAAATTTTAAGGATTTGAATTTTGATATTTGGGCTAAGTCCATTAAGAGGGATTTAAAGGGCTTAGAAAAATTTTTAAGTTTGGAGTTTGAATTTTTGAATTTGGTTTGATTTCTTTCTTTTTATATTTCATTTATATATGAGAATATAAACGAGCATATAAATGAGTTATAAGAAAATCCTATGAGTTTGATTTGGTTTGATTATGATTTAGGGAAACTTAAAGGACTTAAGAAAGATTTTAGATTTGAAATCTAATTTTTGGATTTGATTTAATTGGTTTATATTTATATTTCATTTATATATGTGAATATAAATGAGAATATAAATGAGTTATGAGAAAATCCCATGAATTTGAATTAATTTGATCATGATTTAGGTTAAGTCCATTAATGGAAAATTAAGGGACTTAGAAAATTTCATGAATTGAATTTGAATTTTGAGTTTAGTTTGATTAGTTTGAATTTATATTTCATTTATATATGTGAATATGAGAATATAAATAATTATGAAAAATTCATGAGTTTGATTTGGTTTAGATCATGATTTTGGCTAAGTCCTTAAGAGAAAGATTAAGGACTTACGAAGATTTGAACTTAGGAATTTTATTCATGGTTTACAATCATAGATTTCAATCATGGATTTAAATTATGGATTTCAATCACATGGAGTTGATTGGAGTTTGGAGAAAATCAAATAAGATTGATTTGGAGTTTGACTTGAGTGAAGGAAATTGAGGAATTGTTCAAGCTAAGGGTAGACAAGTTTTCCTAACACCCCTAAGGCATGACCTATTCCTATGGCTAACTCTTCCAAGTCTCTAGGGCTATGTTGAGTATCCACCTAATCACTAGATGTGTCATAAGACTAAGGAACTCTTAAAGTCTAAGAGGAGTCCTATGTCTAAGATGGAGGGTTGAGAGCTCATCCCAAAAAATGTGGTCAACAAAGGGCACCCAATAGGTGTGGTGAGAAGGAACACCAGCGTAATGTGTTGATGATCAACAAGCTCACAATCACTAATAGAAATAATCTATCCATAACCCAATGTATAGAAATAATCCAGAGCTTAGTGCAATGTGGCTCTACTTATGTCTAAGACATAAAAAAGGGAGGATCCTAAGGGATGTTGTGGTGGGAAGAGGTTCAAATCATCCACAAGGGGATGAGAAGTTTGATTTAATTTAGGTCTCACTGAGGAGAAAAACATTTGATTTGTTCCACTGGGGAAGAGGGTTGAATTTTTTTAAATTTTGTTAGGTTTGAATTTTGAGATGAACCCTGTTGATTTGCGATGGATAGAGCTGAGTAGGAGCCATGGAGGCCTAGACCTAACTCAGATTTACCAATCCAAAGGGGTAGTATACTAAACACATAGTAGGACTAGCCAACTGAAGGGATGCCTTTTGGTATGCAGCAATTGTACTAGGTAGAAAGCGTAGTAGACTTACATCCTCCAAAGTAGAGACTAGTTGTTGGGGTAAACTATTAGAAAGGCAACAGATTGAACCCAACATAGGGCTAACTATTGAATGAATGCCACTAGGGACTTAGATCAACTCAAAGATATTCAAGATTTGTTTATTTTGATTATGATGGATCCCATAAGTTTGCGATGGATGCGCAGGGGCCATGGAGGCTCTACCTAATCAATTCAAAGGAGTTCTAAACAAGGTAGGACTATCCAAATGTCGATATATAATGGTCAAGTCTTAAGAAGAAAGCATGGGGGCTTACATCTTCAAAAAATACTGAACCACTGGGGTCATCAATTGCTTTGAGCAACAAATCAAATCCAACATAAGGCTGACTATTATACGAATGCCATTAGGGGACTTAAATCAGCTCAAGGACAGTCAACATTGATTTTCATTTTTTTATTTTCTTTTTTAGATTTGTTTTGATGAATTCCATTAGTTTGGATCATGAGAAGGAAACTTATATTTATCTCGAATCAAAAGGGAGTAGCTGATGGGAGAACTATCCGACCAAAGGCATGCATTTTGATTTATAATGATCAATTGAAAGGAAGAAAGCTTGGGGACTCATCATCTAGAAAAGACCACTTGGGGTGAGTTGCTTTGAAGACATGAGACAACCATGCTTGAAAGAATGCATCATAGTCTTATATCTTTCAAAACAGAATGATTGCCAGGGTAACCTACTTGTGGCAAAATAGATTGAACTTCAGACTAGGAGAACAGATTTATACTTAACTTTATTCATATTAGTTCTACTAAAGATAGGATGTCTTGGAAAAGGGGCCCTTTGGGGCTTGAATTCTAATCAAGCAATTAATTTTATTTATTTTGATTATAATGGATCCCATAGGTTTTGATAGCTGAGTATGGGCCATGGAGGCCTAACCGATTTATCAATTCAAAGGGGTTGTCTACCGGTAGAACTATCCAACCAAGGGAAAATGCCTTTCAGTATACAATGGTCAAGTCTTAAGAAGAAAGTATGGGGATTTACATCTTCTAAAAATAAGGAACCAAGGGTGATAAGAGCAACAAATCAAAACTATTTATTGAAACCTGGAAAATTAAATTAGCTCAAGGATAGTCAAGATTAATTTTTATTTATTTTATTTTTTAAAGATTTATTTTGATGGATTTTGTTGGTTTGTGATGGATCAAACTAAGAAGGAGCTTATATCATCCTTGACCTATCTCGATTTACTAAAGTAATGGAAGTACCTTCCAGGCCGATGGAAGAACTATCTGACCAAAGAAGTGCCTTTCGGTTTGCAATGATCAATTAAAGGGAAGAAAGCTTGGGGACTCACATCTTCCACTAGAAAATATCAATGGGCTGATCAATTGCTTTGGGCAACAAATCAAACCTTGGCTATCGATTTACAATCATGCTAGAAAATGCATCATAGTCTTATATCTTTCAAAGTGGAATGATTGTCGGTAACCGTGGAAAATAGATTGAACCGACCTAAGGGTGACTACAGTGAATACCAACCAAGATTTATCTCCTCACGTAGTGAGGCAATTATAGGGAGTTCCACCACACCAATGATATGATGCCTTGAGAAAAGGGGCCCTTTGCTTGAATTCCTAATCCACAAGTGAATTAATTTTGTTGATTTTATTTGTTTATCATGGACCCTATTAGTTTGTGAGGGATCAAAATGAGAAGGAGCTTATATCAGCTTAGACCTACCTTAGATTTACTGAACTAAGGGAAAAATTTGCCCATCTGTTGAACAAATTCTCCAACCACAGGGGTGGCTACTAGGAAAGGGGGACTATTCAATCCAAAGTAACCCGAGTATTGTCTAAATGGGATAGCAATGGACGTGATCCAAATAGAGTGCTCGCAAGGGATGGGGCTAATCCAACACAGATGACATGACTAGTCATATATCCAATAGATATTCGATGTTCAACTCAAGGAGAAAGCTGGAGGACTCATATCTGAGAGTGGTGTACCCGGGGTGAGTCTAGTGAATATCAACCTAAGCTACCTTTGTAAGAAAGCTGGGGACTCACATCCTCCTATAGCAGAATTTGACTCAGGATAGTCTCATTTTTGACAGTGCATCCAACCTAGGGTGACTACTGAGTGAATGCCATTGGGGGACTTAAATCAACTCAAAAGTAATCAAGAGGAAAGGAGCCTATATGGGACTTATCCTAAACCTCAAACATACTCGACTGAGTATGATGCTGGGTTCAAGAAGAAAGACTCACATCTTCTTAAGCAAAGTCAATCATGAGGTAGATTACTGGCTGGGAAGTGAAGCCTACCATACTAACAAGGTGCTCATTGGTTTGCAGTGGTCAAGTTAGGAAGAAAGCATAGGGACTCATATCTTTCAAACAAGTGACCATTGGGGTGACATACTAGCAAGGTAGCATGTAGAGCCGACCTATAACAGCTAATGAGTGAGTGCCACAGGGGGCTTGCTCTCACATTAAAGTAGCTCGAGTCAAAAGATTTGTGTTTATTATTGTGCATGTGGTAAAAGGAAAAGGACACCTATGGGGACTCTTACACTATCTTAAACACACTAGGGGTTTGGATGAAATGGTGCCACGAATGGTGAAAAGGATTCCCACTAAAAAAGGATGTCACTTGGGTTCTCTCACACCTATCTTATTTATGCTAATCGAAATAGGATGCCTCTCAGGTTCTCTTACACCTATTCTAATAGCATCAAAATATTGTGTTTGTGTTGTGAAAGAGGGATAGGATGCCACTAGGGGACTCGTACACCTACCCTAGACACATCACGATGAATTCGCAAGAAAAGGAAACAACACTTCAAAAGAAGATAATATTTGATGAATGGAATTAGATTTTTGTTCTTTTTACTAATGATTATTTTCAAACATGATTTATTTCATGGGTAATATTTCTTTAGATAGAGCCCATTAATTGGAAGTATCGGGTGTTCTCCTTTACAATCAATAAGGTGATAAGATCCTTCTTTGTAGGCCTTCTCTATGACATAGGGGCCTTCCCAAGTGGGTTCAATCTTGTCTCCCATCTTTTGACAGGCAACAATTGGTCTCCTTAGGACTAACCCAAGTTCTCCTACTTGGATGGACCTAAGGCAGAACAACTTATTGTGAGCTTAAATCATTTTAGCTTTGTACAACTCGAGATTTTAGCACGCCCGTAAATGACTTTCCTCCAAACCTTCGAGCTTTTCTAACCACAACTTTATATTATGCTATGTAGTGATTTTGTTACCCAATGCTATCCTTAGTGACGGGAGTTGAAGTTCTAAAGGAAGAATGACTTGCATCTAAGGAAAATGGGTTGGAGTCTGGTATGTGGTGCGGTAGGCCCACAAGGCTTCAACCAATTGCTCGTTCCACTATCGTTTGTTATCATCAAGAGTCTTCTTCAGTATTTGGATGAGAGTTTTATTGAATGCTTATGCTAAGCTATTTGATCTAGGGTAGTAGATAATGGAGTATCTCCAATCTATACTGTGTCTCCTAGCGAAGCTATTGATCTTCATGCTTTATCGATATAATTCATTAAGGAACCCCAACCTATATACGTATGGTTCTAAAAATTGAAGCACATCTTTGAGCTATGACCTCTCTAATGGCTTCACTTGAAAAGTAGTCAGTGGCAACTAAGATAAATCGATGCCCCTTGGAATAAATAGGATCAATCAAACCTACAATGTTGGTACCCCAACACTCAAATGGCCATGAGCCCAATGTAAGGTGTAGAATGTTGGGTGGTTGGTGGAGGACCACACCGTGTACGACATTTTTTCCTCCATAGTCTATAATCATCAAGGCCGTATCCAAGTCGATCTTCATCTTCATCTTTGGACCGGATGATGATCGTAGACACTTAATGTACCTCAGTTATAATGCCACGGGCTTCATATTTGTCTAAATAACATAACCATATTTGATTAAAGGACTATCGGTATAGGGTGCCATCAACAAGAGCGTAGGAGAGAGCTCTATGTTTTACCTGATGGGCTTATGAATTTTCTTGAGGTAGTTTGTTGGTGTTCAAGTAATCTATGAATAGTTACCTCCAATTCAGCTCCTTGTCCATTTTGGCAATGACAACCTCCCCTTCAAGAGAAAATATCTCGATGAGTTTAGAATCAATAAGGGATAGGACTTGTCTATTTGGACCCTTATTAAATGGACTCATCTTTCGGACATGCCAATTCTTTAGCAACTTTTTTCAAGGCATCACGCGCATTCTCTCTGGGGGTAGATGGTGAATTTGGGAATTTATGCCAACAACTTAATGTTATACTCATAGTAATGACGAAGCTTGGATTTGAGGACCTAGTAGGACCCGACAATCTGGTTGATGACCAACAGAGAATCCCCAAAGATGTTGATTCTCTTGACACTGATAGTGATGGCTAATTTTAGACTGGCAATCAAAGCTTCATACTCAGCTTTATTGTTAGTGCAAGAGTTGGAAAAATAGTATGAGAATCTCATCACATAGTGGTTTGGAGTTAGGAGAACTATTCCTACCTCTACTTTTCTTGGGAGAATAGGTCATGGTGCTTCACCTTTAAGAAAGAAAAGCCACCATCAAAATACATATCCCATCGTGGTTTTCCCCTAAGTTCATGATTTTTTCATCGGAGATCATCACTAGCGAGAATCAAGAAGTGGGTGTCGCTAAGAAATTAGTGCACATCCTTTTGCATGGAGGGAATGTGATATCAAATAGAATCATGGACCAACAAGCCAAACATCTAGATAGGGTTGGTCGTGTCATGAGGTACTGCAGTGGATTCATTCAAGAGATCAAGTTCACCTTATAAGAAAGCATATAGTGTTGTAGCATTTGAGAGGCAAAGATTAAAGATAGGCAATATTTCTTAATAGGTGGATAGTTTACTTCAGCAGGAATCAGGCTACGGCTGAGGTAGTAGAGAGAGCTTTCCTTCCCATCATCATTGGCTTGGGCCAACAGAGCAACGAGAGAGTCATCTAATGCAGGAGTGTAGAGGATGAGTGGCCTGTCCATGATAGGGGCTGCTAAAATTGGCTTCACCAAGTACTGCTTGATGTCTTCGAGAGCAAACACTTATCATCCCACTTAAACTTAGCATCCTTTTTGACAAGTGCTGAAAATGCTTTGCATCTCCCCAATAGGTTAGAGATAAAGCATCTTAGATATGCCAGCCATCCTTGAAAGGATCTGAGTTGAGTTAAACTCTTAGGAGGTGGAATTTGATCTTTTAAGATCTATTTCTTTGTTGGACAAACCCAAGGAATACGAATGCACACTTGAGATTCATTTTGAGGTTATATTGCTTTAATTGTTCAAAAATTACTCTCAAGTCAAAGAGGTTGTCTTCCTTTTCTCTGCTCTTGACTACTAGATCATCAACGTAGTACTCAACCTGATGATGGATGAGTTCATTGAAGATCTAAATCATGGCCCATTGGTATGTAGCAATAGTATTTTAAGGTGAAAAGACCCTATATGATTTTGATCGGGTTGAAAGCAGTGTTTCTTTCATCTTCAGGAGACATATTGATTTGGTTATAGCCAAATGACCCATCCATGAAAGAAAAGATTGCATGAGATGAGGATGTCTCATTAACTCAAGAGGAAACCTCGGACATGCCTTGTTTAAGTCCCTAAAATCGACACAAATACAAATTTAGCCATTCTTCTTCTTAAGTGGGATGACACTAGCTAACCAGGTAGGATATTTTTCTTCCCTGATAAAACCAACATCGATCAGTTTCTTGACTTCAGAAATGATCTCTTGTTCAATTTCTAATTGCATGGGTCTAGGAGCTTGCTTTATAGGGGTAGCATTAGGATCTATTCCTAGCTTGTGGACTGCTGTGTCAGGAGATAATCTGGGCATTTCTTCATAACTCCATGTGAAGTAGTCTTTAAAATTAGTCAAGATCCTAACTAAGTCATTGGTTTCTTCTTCATTCGAACAGCGATGTATGTTGAATTTTCTTCTTGAGATTAATTTCTTATCGATTATTGAATGAATCTTTTTTTTGACGGTTCTCTCGATTTGGAAATTATCTAGATCATCTCAAGTTTCTAAACACACATTCTCATAAGAGTTATTGTTGTGTGAGAAGAAAGTATCAAACTCCAAATGATTGGTAACAAGCGGTAATCTTCATCATCATGGACCCCACAGAATCTAGTTGCTCTTGATGTGCTTGCCGTATTGTTCCATAGCTTCGGAAGTACTCGACTGTACTTGGACCATGTGAGGATCTAAACCTTTGTATAAGATTTTGAACACAAGGCAAGTAAAAGTCATAAGGTAATTCCATTAATTCTTTAAAGTATCCTCCTCTCTACATCAACTTGGCTTGAGGATGATGTTCCCAAAAGAACTTTCATGTAGGGACTTTCTTAACTACTAAACCTTCAACTTTCTAAGATGTAAGTGAGGCAAGAGCTAAGGTTCCTAACTATTGCCTAATAGTTTCATATAAACTAGATTCGAATACTTTGCTTTGCTTGGAGGCCTAGTCTTTGTCTCTGTTTGGATCGAAAGTTACCTCCAATGGAACCCACTAATAGGGGTTGGCTGGTATACTAATCACATTAGACTCATCCTCCGAGCTGGATTCCAAGTCTATGTGAATAGTAAGGGTACTCCTATGAACTAGAACATGACATCTATTAGCTGAAGGCCAATTAGGGGGTCTCCCACCTCTAGATCTACCTATGTTTCTGCCTCTGCCTCTACCTGGTTGAGGTTGAGCCATCTTATCCACATGTCCATATGATGGAATGAACTATGGGTGGAATGTGATATGCGAATCTATTTCTTCTTCAATTCTCCTTTCTTGTTCACTTGAACTTTTATTTTTCTTCTCATTTTCTTTTATCTTTTCTTTTATGTTTGCATTTGAATTTTGTTCAAGTTCACGACAAAGAGTATTTTGAGGAAGATAGTAGGTCGCATCTTCATAATTCTCAACCTCTCTAAGAAAATGGATTTTTCATCTCGTTATTCAATCCATTATTTAAACTTGATGCACTGATGAAAGGAGGATAAAATGATCTTATTCTGATGTATCCAAGGCCTACGAAGCAAAGTAGTGAATGAAGTATTCAAATCAATAATGTAGAACTTGACTTTAATATTTTAGTCAAGGATCTCCAAAGGCTAAGCTCACCTTGGTCATTGAATCCTCTCACATCATCCCATCCAATGAAGTGTGGAGATGTAGATCCTCAAATAGGTATGGGTCTTTAGACTCATAATGCTCACCGATGCACCTAAATCCATGAGAACTCTAGCTAATCTAAACCTGTTCATATCAACTGTGATGATATAGAGGGGACAGTTGTGCTCCAAGTCCCCCAGAAGAAGGTCTTCATCTATGAAGGTGATCCCTTGAGCTTCTTTTGCATAGTGTGCTTCCTCACCTATAGAAGTCAGCTGAGCTAAGTATATTTCAGGATCAAAGAGGGCATTGATTAGTGATTCCCTCATCTCTTTGGATAAGACAAGAGCATCATATATGCTTAGTTTAGATGACAACTTTCTTAGATGAGAAAGGATGTTGTAGTCCACCTTGGTCTTACAAGCATATTCAAGGTGAAGCATCGGAATGGCTTCTCAATCTTCATTACCAATGACTTATTTCTCTTCTATCTTGAGGTAGAACCTTATCACTATGAGAGGTTGACGGTGATCTCTTATGGTAGGGGAAGGTTCTACTTGCATCAAGCTCACCTACAACTTCTCCTATGGGACTCTCGATGAATGATTCCAAGTCTATCTCAAGAGGGTATTGAGTTGGAAAGTCCAACTCGAAAGATCAGAATTATTATAGACTTGAAGAGTTATCATTAGAAATAAGATAACTCATCGGTGACACAGATGTAATTCAAACTAGCTTTATTCTTCAATTTCTTGGAATTA
This sequence comes from Cymbidium sinense, assembly GCA_021442155.1. Lineage (NCBI taxonomy): Eukaryota > Viridiplantae > Streptophyta > Magnoliopsida > Asparagales > Orchidaceae > Cymbidium > Cymbidium sinense. Next base: position 532,540 of record JAKCPB010000104.1, on the reverse strand, counting down.
TTTGGAGGTACAAAGTAGAAATCAAGTAAAGTGAGTGGAGTAAGTGATTTAATGCCCTTATCGATGATACAAGAATTCTACTAGTAGAAGAAATAGAAGAGCTAGTTGAAATAGAAGAAGTCACCGGTGTGGAAGCTGCAACTATAGGTTGGAGGTTGATGCTAAAGGGCTAACACATTCTTCTTTGCTAAGCTCCCCCTTTCTTAGAGTTGACACTAGCAACTTGCAAACCTTCCTTGATGTTGGAGATTTAAGCTAACTGAAGCACCTGCAAGGAAAGCATCTTGATCTTCTCTATGATCTTCTTAGAGGTTTTGGATATAGAAATATCCCAACTTCTTTAGTTTTCAGAGGATCACATGTATCCCTAAGGATTACCATAATGGAACTAGAAGGTTGTTTCATAAGGTATTCCTTTGGGATAACTACCACATCGGTCTTGAAACTATGCTCAAGCTAGTCTTTGAATGTGAAGCAATCCTCCATACGGTGGTAATAGAAAAAGTTTGGATCATGACTTTTTACTTCCTTTCTCTCTTCGTGAGTAGCGAATCAAGTTTCTTTAAAAGATTCTTAAAGATTTTTCTGATTACCTCCGTCTTAAATAAATAAGGTTTGTTTAACTTATCTAAATGAGTAGGTGGACCATAGCTACTTGGTGGCGGGTATGCATCTCGGTGGTGGTGGTAGAGGCAGGCGGAAAAGGAGGTGGTGGTCTCTCGGACTGATCTCTAGCTGGATGCTTCCCCTTGTCAACTATTACTAATGCTCTTGGCTTCTTCTCATAGACCTTCTCGCTTGAACAAGATCTTGAAAAGGGCCTCTCTTTATAGCCATGTTGGTTAGCTTCTCAAATGTCTTGATAGTGAATCCCTTAAGCATGAAGGTGGCCAAATCATGGATATTCTTCAAGAGAATCTCAATGGCATACTTTTCAGATAGCTTCAGTTCGCACTTTATACTCAGGTTATGCCATCAAAGAATATAATCAATAAGGGACTCACCGTGGTGTTATTATGCTACAATGAGATCACCTAAAGTAACCCGCTCCGAACCTCTTGATGAAGAGTTGCTCTAACTCGAAATATCTTGAACCATTGGAGTTGTCCAATGAAGCAATACGCTAGGCTACTTACAACGAAAAAAAAAAAGCAAAGCATCGTTGCCACCTACGTTGCAATAATTGGCCCTGAAATGTGCTATGTGCTACCTTGGGTTTCCACTACCATCAAAGATTTTGAAGGAAGGAGGCACGAAACCCTTGGGAAATTAGATAGCATTGAATTCCCCTAGGTAGGGTCTACCCTTAGGACGATGATCCTCCCCGAGCTTGAGCCAAAGCTTCCTTCACTTGCTGCTCAACCATGGATTTTATATCTTTTTCTTGTATGGAGGTACTTTCCATAACCTTCCTATACATGCTAGTGCTAACTTGCTCAACGGGAGGTAGAGTCTTGACTGGGTCCAAGACATGCACTAACTCAGGCTAACTAATGTAGACTATAGTAGGATGAACTAAAGGGGCTTGTTTCTGAAGCACTGAAACTGCTGCTAACAAGTCCTTTAACTGTGCCATTCTATGAATCTACTCATCCTTCTACCTCAACTGATATCGGAGATGTTGGGTAGATGTTGTAGTGTCTTCTTGATTAACCTCATCACCTTCCATGGCTTGTTATTCCCTAAGAAGGGATCCTCTAGTGTCAACCATGCAAACTCCAACTGAGTCTCCCAATAAGTCATCTTCGTTGGGATCAAAGCTGACTTTCTCTTCATCTGACCAGCTGTACCCTAAGATCTCCTTCCTTTCCATGAAATAATGTGCGACTATCTCATTTAAAGAATGATCGATCTGAGCAGGTACAAATAACCTAGGCTGACCGGTGTAATCACTATCGTACACTGAGAGGCATCGGACCTCGACTGTCACTAGAGAGTCAATCTTATGTCGACTGTACTCATTGGATGAATGCCACTCTTGACTACTACTGGCTATGAGAGGGGTAACAATCCTAGGATGTTCCACTATCCTCAGTGTACTACATCATCCCATATCTGAAATGACTGTCACCATCTCCACATCCTATTGTATGGGCGAAGTTGGTGAAGGGATGACCACAATGCTTCAGGGTCGCCACTCCTTCCACATCACCACTGGGGAAAAAGGTTAAGCAGGAGAGCTTGACCCTACCATAATAGGTAGTGTAGAAGGGGTAGGATCCTTCGATCGTAGTCAGATCACCATCTCAATTTCTCCTATGGCCTTCATGGCCTTTTCTTTGGAACAGAGTTGTAACTAGTGATGGTGGACAAGGGGAGGTAGAAGCGGTGGGGTGGAGACACGACTCTATGCAGGCGCCTCTGACATCCCAATAAGAAGATGATGATGTCGGCATGGGTTGCGCGTCGAGCCAGAAAATCAATATGCGTGGAAGCTGCCGACTAGCGGTTGAACCTTCATCTCTCCATACTGGTAATATGTGTTGTATGGGCCTCTCGGGCCCCCTCCTAGCAGATATTCTTCCCCATGCTATGGGGATGATGGATCAAAGCGAGTTCTAGACTCAGGCGTCATATGCCTACACGGTGTAAGATAGATGGGCGGCGTATGACCTCCGCTCTGTAGCTGGCGTACCACTGGAGGAGGAGATGAGTGGATCCTCCTAACATCCTCTCTATCTGACCCAGAGAGGATGGAGCTTGTTTTCTATAACCAGTGGTGAAGTAATACTGGGAAACTCATCAACAGCTGAATGGGCTACTGACTCTAACTCCCTTGCGATCCTGGTATGGTATCACTTGATCATGCGGTTCTTGTTCTTATCTTTGTGTGTAGGATGGGAGGGCGGAAAGCTAGACCCATAGGTAAGGAGGCAAGCCGAGACCAAGGGAGCCTTACCCTTAGTATAGATGAGATGGTGCTAGCCACTTGGCGACATGTGCAACTTTGGGGCTTCGGAACCGGTTGGTGTTGCTTCGGTACTATCACAAATGAAGCCTGTGGGACTGCCACCACTTTCCTCTTCAGCGAGGAGACATCAGAGTCGGAGGGTAAATCAATATTGATGACTGGCTTCAACCCGATCATCATGGTTCTACTGACTGTAGTGAGGGGAGTGCCCTCACAAGTAATCCAAGCTCCCTCGAACCCCTACCAAAGTGAATCAGATGCATATGGTTCAGTCGAGGGAAGTTAGCTTGGTCCAAAGCCGGATCCATACCATTGGGCAAGGTGAAAATGAACTTCTATGAACCGACCATCTTAGAATAACTATAAAAGATTAAAATTGAACTGCCACTATACTAACTGTAAGAATTTGCAATGAGAAATGAGTTTGTATCAGATTTCTATCAGTTTAGATTTTTGAATTTGAATTTGAAAATTTGAACCCACATCTAACAACTTGGAAGTGTTAAGTGGGGTTCAAATGGATTTGAGAAGATTTGATTGAAAGAGGAATTTTGAATATGAATCCAACTTCAACAAATTTGGGTATGTCGAAATATAGATTCAAATATTTTAAGAAGGATGCTTCCAGAGGTTCATGTTTGTTTGAATTTGAATTTTTGATTTGAAGACCCTTTCCTTTAATAAATTTGGGTATGTTAAAGTAAGGGTCAATTTGATTTTATTTTTATTTCATGATTTCAAAATTTCACTTAGCAAATTTGGGTATGCTAAGTGAAGTGGTTTTGAAAAAAGATTGTTTCTTTTTGTGAAGTGTTATTTTGATTTTAGAAATTGGAATTCTCACTTAGAAAATTTAGGTATGTTAAGTGGAGAACCCAAGTGTGTTTTGTTTGATTTTTAAAAATATGGTCCTTAGCAAATTTAGGTATGCTAAGGAAATCCTAAGTGTTTCATTTTTATTTTGATGTTTTGATTTTTAAAAAGGTAGGATCCTTAGAAAATTTAGGTATGCTAAGGAAATTCTAAGTGTTTCATTTTGTTTTGATGTTTTGATTTTTGAAAAGGTTGGATCCTTAGCAAATTTAGGTATGCTAAGGAAATCCTAAGTGTTTCATTTTTGTTTTGATGTTTTGATTTTTGAAAAGGTAGGATCTTTAGCAAATTTAGGAATGCTAAGTGTTTCATTTTTTTATTTTAATTTGATTGAAAGTGGAAACTTTACTTTAGCAAATTTGGTATGCTAAAGATAAAGTCCCACTTAGCTTTGTGAAATGGAAATTTCACTTAGCAAATTTGAGTATGTTAAATAAAATTCTAAATGGTGTGTTTAAAATTTTGATTTCATTTTGGTTTTGAAAATGGAAACTTCTCCTTAGAAAATTTGGTATGCTAAGGAAAGAAGTTCCAAAGGTGTTTGAGAATTTGGTTTTGACTTTGGAGACTTCACTCAAGCAAATTTGAGTATGCTAAATGAGGTTCCAAAAGGTGTTTGAAAATTTTTGATTTTGACTTTGGAAACTTCACTTACCAAATTTGGGTATGTTAAATCAAGTTCCAAAATGTGTTTAAACATTTTTTGGATTTTGGATTTGGAGACTACACTTAACAAATTTGGGTATGTTAAGTGAAGTTCAAAATGTGTTTAGAATTTTGAAAGTATGATTGTTTAAGTTTTAATTTTTGAAAAGAGGACTCCCATTCAACAAATTTGGGTATGTAGGAATGAGAATCAATCTTATTTTTGAAATGTGAAAAGTTTTTATTTTGTGTGTGATTATTGCTTTTTGAAAGAGGGAATTTCAACTTAATCATATGTGGGATATGTTTAAGTGGGATTTCCAAATGATATTATTTTAGTTGGGAATGAAATTTTCATTTAATAAATTGAATATATTAAATGAAGATGTTCATATGTGCTTTTGAAAAGTTTAATTTTATTTGAAAATGAAACTTCCATTCAATAAGCATGAGTGTATGGAATAGAAAGGTTCATGTGTGCTTTTTTGAAAATTTAATTTTTGATTTTAATTATTTATTATTATTATTATTATTATTATTATTTTGGAAAGATGATAGTTCACTTTATTTTAAAAAAATGAAATCTTCATCAAAATGAATTGAAGGAAGATGTTCATTTTTGCTTTTTAGAAAATTTAATTTTATTTGAAAATGAAACTTCCCTTCAATATGTATGAGTGTATTGAGAGGAAAGGTTCATGTATGCTTTTGAAAATTTAACTTTGATTTTGATTTTGATTTTTTTTAAAGATGATTTTTCACTTTATTTTGAAAAATGAAATCTTCATCAAAATGAATTGAAGAAAGATGTTCATTTGTGCTTTTGAAAATTTTTGTTAGTTTTATTTTTAAAAATCCCTACATGTAACAATTATGGGAATTGTTAAATGAGGGTGATAAAATTTTGTGGAAAATATGTTATAAAGTGTATTTTTTTTGAAAAGGTGCTTTTTTAAAAGCTAGATTTTTTTATGAAAGATTTATTTTGTCTTTATTATTTTAGAATGAACCTTTCCTCATCATAAAAATGATAAGGAGGAAGTCTTTAAAATATTTTCTCTTATTTAGATCTTTCCATTTTTACCTAATGGGGGTTTTAAGACCAACACAGAGTGAGGTCCTAAAACCTAAGGATGTTGGCTAACTAAACTTAAGAATGAAATAAGCTAAGTGTCAATGAAAGGAAAGATAGTCTCAAATTTATACCAAAGTACAAACCCACTATCGATACTCAAAGACAATGATCATTTACCAAAGATGAAGAGAGGAACCGTACCTAGCGGAGTCGCCAGAAAAATTTATTGGTTAGAAAAATTTCTATAGTCGCCTTCAAATCTATGGGTGAGAAGAGAAGGCAAGAATACATAAATTCATCTTTTAAGGATACCATGCAGATCCATAGATGTGCTTATTCAGGTGATTGAGTACGTCATTAAGGAATAGTGTACTATCTCAAGAGATAGAAATCACTACCCTTTAATGGACCTAATCACCTTAATAAGGACTCCTAACTATGATGAGTTTGCATATGTACCAGAGATTCTTCCCCTACTTTACATGAAAAAGTAAAGCAGGGTTTATTTTAAACTGGGTTTGTTAAGTTTCCTATAGGGCAAGCCCCCATTGTTAATTACATCATAAGGAATGGGAATTCCTTAGGAAAACTCTCGATTAAGATAAATGATCGTTGTCTTTAAAGATTTCAATAGGAAAGGGACTATCAATCGATTGGTTTATTTTTGAAGATCAAATGGGATTGATAAAAGAGAGGGGAGTTATTATCAAATCCAAAAGAAAGATAAGTAGGAGATGCCCACGATACTAGGAAACCTAGCAAGCATCTCAAACTATCTTATAGTTAGGCTTTATATTTTTGAAATTGATTTAGTTTGTTTGACTTGAATTTTTCATTAAAAATTTAGGACTTATGATTTCTTAACATAATATTAAGGGAATGCCTAAGAGGTGAGGAATTATGCTTATAGCTCACAAAGAGGAGAAGCAATCTAAGAACCTAAATCTAGGGAGATTTGGCAGAGGAGCACTAAATCTAAGGTGAAAATGGATAATTGGTTTGCCTCCATAGAGGACAAACCACCCAACCGCTTTATAACCGCGTTTGGGGTGTCACTAACTCCTCTATGATTTTAAATACATGAAGGCAAGTCATTATGCTTATAGGCTTTATTTATTTAGAAAGAGACTAAGTCCTTAAACTCACTCCCTAAAGAGACTAGATCATATTGGGACATGTTTCAAATGACCTAAATCTAAGGCAATTCAAATTTCATTTTATTTTTATTTTTAGACAATTATTTTTAACTTAGGCTAATAGGATTCATATGCCTAATGCATGAAAAATAAAGTTATTGGCCAAAATTAGCCAAAAGGGAGGAGGTGTGTTTCTACCATGGCTCTTAAAGATCAAGCCAAGTTTCTCTAGAAAGGTGGAAGCACTCTAATCAAGAGTGAAATAAGTTACATTTATGCATGATATTATAAAAAAAATACTCATCCAGCTAAGGGGTTTCTAATTCTTTTATCTTAATTTTAAACCTAGCTTTAGGCGAGGTTATGAATTGTTTATTTTTAGTTTGAGTTATTAAGTTTGGTAAAAGATTTATTTTTCCCTAAAGAGCCTAATCCACATCCAGGCCATACATAAAATAATGAAGAAACTAGGAAAAGATGTCACTTAGTGCATAAGCTAAACAAATCATCAATCAATTTATAAAGCTAATCGTAAAAAGAATAAAAGGCCATTATGGTCGGGCACCACCTGACAAACCCCAAAATAACAAATTGACCCTTATACAACCTGAATTATAAATGAATTAAATTATAATTAAGCAAGAAATTCATTTTATGGGGTCTTGTCTTCTTTCTTCTTTCTTCTTTTCTTCTTTTCTTTCTTCTTTGGTTCCTTCTTTTGGATGGTTGGAAGGTAGATGCTAGGATCTTATGACCAATGCTCATCCTAATCCCCATAATAATCATTCCAAAATTCTAATTGCATAAATTTACATGAAAAGAAAAAGAATGAAAATCTAACTAACACCCGCAAAATAGAGATTAGCTAAAATAAACCACACAAATCCCAATCATGTATATTGGACTTATCACCCCACACATAGGTGACTAAGTCCACCTAGCCTATTAGATTATGCTTAGGGGTATAAAGCTCATGTAAGCAAAAGCATTTATATTTTTATTTATGATAGCCCAAGCACAATCCACATTCATAATAATAATTATCAAATATATATCATAATAAACAAAATCAAAACCATGCATAACCTAATGTGTGCTTTGAAGGTTTGTGTGGTATGCTTAGCAATGGCTTTAGGTTCAAATTTTCTAAGTGTGAAAACATGTTCAACTTAAAGGAGGGTTTCATTTATTATTTAATTATTTTAATATTACTTTTATTTCATGTTTTGATTAGGTTTAAGTGAATCCTACAATTAATTCCTAAGTTATGAAGAGAGGAAAAAAGAAGGGAACTTCTCTTTCCTTTCATAACCTAAGAAATTTCTAAAGTAGATTCATTTTTTAGTTTTGTTTAGTGAATATTTTAATTAGACATTTTAATTAATCCTAAGTTTAGATGAACTCTAAACAAACTTATTCAAAAAGAAAGGCATTTTAAGATTAAATAAAATGAATCAAATTCACAAAATATACATCACTTCATTTCTTTTTAGCCATGTATAACATGCATATGAATGAGTCCTGAGCATATATATGAGAATATATAATACATTTTATGATGCATACTAAGTAATCCATTTAAGAAAATTTGGAAGTTTAATATGCATGATTTTTCTTAAGTAGAAAAGAGTTTTCTTATCCAATTTTTCACATGCACATATGGAAGTAAGAAAGATATAAGTGAATGCCATTGTTAGCCAAGGTGGTACAAGCAAGATACTTAAAAACCTTGGGGTTGTCCAGACTATTATACGACTTTCCTTAAATACAAACATGTGCATAAAAGAAATGAATGGAAAAGAAAGAATGCAAACGTTATATTAATTGATTCATTTTGTTTATGTCATTTATGTGTACAAGCGTACGTAACCCTTCTTAAGTGATAACATAGGAATGAATAGGATATGGAATTAGGTAAGTGTTAGGTTCTTTTCAAATGAACCATACATCTTATACTCAAAATTATTTATAAGAGAGAAAGGAAATCATCCTATTTTTTTTACTTGCAAGCTTATAATTAAAATATAAGTAGCACACTTTCAGAATTGATAATTGATTTATATGTTTTGAAAATAATTTGAATTTAGTAGTGATAATAGCCACTCATATTTCTACTCTAGCCAACACATGCAAATTTGACATAAAGTAAATAATTTCATTTTAAATTTGAATTTTGAAAATATGAATGCATGAAACCACATGACATACAAATTTAACATGTTGGGAAAGAATCAAAGTAATGCAAACACATTTACTTTACTTAAATCCTAAAGACATTCTTATGGAATAAGAAGGTTTAAAATAAATCAAAGTTTATTCAATGTGATTTTTGTTTAGTTTTAAGTTTGATTTAATTTTGAAAAGGTGAGTTTAGTTTGCTATTCCTAACCCATTCCCACATGTGTTTGACATTTTTGTTTAATTTTTAGATGATTATATCTATTTTTATGTATTAATTAGATTAAGGTATGAATTAAACAAGTTAATTAACCCTTACCTACACAATCTTAACATAGTTAACCAAGTAATTATGAGCCAATGAGATGACATAAAAACTCACAAGGAATTGAAATTTACAATGCACTTAGGAAAAAAAAGGGCCTAATGTAATTTGGCTCATGATTAATGGTTAATTAAGCTAAGGGGTTTAACTTAAATAATTTCAAAACACCCTTTCACACATATGAATTGGGTTTTGATTTCTTAATTGAACTTAGGCTCTTAAATACCTAAGTATCTACCCAAACTAGATTAATTAAGTACTGGAAATTTTTAGAATTTTTAAAATTAATTAAGGGGATAATTAATGAATTAACCCTTAATTAAGAGAGGATTAAAGAAAGAAAGGGGGGGAAGGGAATAGCTTGAAATGCAGTATTCCCAAATGTCTATCCCCTTAATCAACCTTAATAATGAATTAAAATACTAATCCAAACCCTAATTATCCTTAATTATATAAGGAGGGTAATTAGGAATCACATTTGCAATTCCCCCAATTAAGCCTTCAATAAATCCCAAGAAAATTAGGGAAGGTAGATATAATCTCATAAAACATACCCAAGAAGTCTGGGATCAATCAGAGGTTTAAGTAAGAAGTAATTAGCAAAATATGATTTCTAATAAAACCCAAAATTAGAGAAAATAATAATTTAGAATCTATTGAAAGTATTTTTAAAATATTCTAGGTTGAATTATCTTTTCATTGGAGTTTATCTCATATTTAGTTGAATTTTATTGAGAGAGATATGAAATTTTAAAGATCACGAGATTAATTAACATTTTATTAAATTCTCTAGCTAATCCCTCAGCTCACGTGGTGGCGAAATTAGCATGCTTTACGCATCATTGAGCCGTTACTTAGCGTCCCATAAAAATGGTGGATTTGATCCATAATGTTCGATCAAAGATCGGACGGCCGGGGATCATCCCATGATTTATAAAAGGAATAATTAATTCAAAAATGTGGGAATAATCGTGGTCGTCCATCCAAAATGCACGGATGGATGACTATGATCACCTGAGTTCTTCCCTTAGGATTAATAGAGGTCGTCCATGATCTTAGGGAATATTTGAGCTTGATTGATCTTGGATTGAACAAGATTGTTCCCACACCATCTAAAGCTAAAGAGAATTCCATCTAATTGTGGATTTCTCATGACTTGAAAAATCCTTTCACAAAAGACCAACACCCCATAAGTTAAGTGGTCAAAATATTCCATACCGCGTCAGAGGTGATCACCGGTGCTTGAGCTCGATGAGTTAGCTTCATCAATTGGAGACGAAGCCCAGTTGAAATTTCCAAGCCTTGGGGTTGTGTGGATCTTCCTATGGACCAACACCACTTCACCTCCTTTGTGGCTTTGATCAAATTAAGGCTCTCCTTGCTTTGGGAACTCAAATGAGAGCTTGGGTGCACTCGAATTGATCCTCTGAGGGAGTGTGCAAGTGGAATTAAAGTAGTTTTGAGTGAGGAGAAAGTTGAAGGTTCAAGTGAGCTCCACTATTTTTCAATGGAGAAAACCCGAGAAGATCACTTTTCAAATCCCTCTTAGAAAGTTTAGGATGGCTCTCTGATCTTTCCTAACACTCTCTAAGCTTCAATCGAAATGAGGAAAAATTTATTGAGTATATCTTTATATCTATCTTACCATTTTGATCCATCCAAATTGGAGGGGTTGACTGTTAGCTCTTTGCACATGATTGGTTTGAGGCACAATTCATGTGCATCAAATTGAGTGGAGGAAGGATTTTGAATTAGCCAATTTGACCCATGTGGTCCATTTTAGCATTGGATCCAATTGGGTTGACTAAAACCCATTGGTTTGGGTGCACCACTCTTCATTAGTTCCACTTGAGCTATTTGGAAAGCATCATGTTGATATGAAGAGGGTATGACCAAATTACCCATGAATTAGGCCAATATTTGTTCTATGGTCTAGGGGTAGAAGGGTTATTTTATTGATTTTTCAATTTGGATATGTTGGGTACGTGGAGAAACTAGGTTTGGCCAAGTTTCATGAGATTTGGAATTCATTTGTTAAGATTTGGCTCGTGTTGACCTATTTAGGTCAAAATGGGTAAACTTGGATCAAGTTGACCAATTGGTCAAATTGGATCAAACCAAAGGTTGGGTCAAGTTCATATGACCATTTTAAATGTTTAGGTACTTTGTTTTTTATTTGGATTAGTTTGGATCATTACGACTTCATTTAGGTCAAATGGGTCAACTTGACCTATTTGACCCATTTGACCTTTGGGCTAGTCATGTAGGTTTAGGTTTGGTTAGTTATAGTGGATTGGTATCTTTGTTTCCAATCAATTTTAGTTATGTTCAAATTTGGCTTAACATGACCTTTAGGCCAAGTTGGGTCTTTAGGTTAGGTTGTTGGTTAGTTGGCCAATTGTTCAACAAGTGATTTAGAATGAACTTCACCCATTGATTTCAATCAATTTGGCTTAGATCAAGTTTTGACACATTTTGATTTTTTAGGTCAAGTTTGGTCAACTTGGGTCAAGTAATTGGGCTATTAGGCTCAAATGTTGGCTTAAGTTCAAACATAGGTCAAATGAACTTAGATTAATGGTTTCAATAACTTTGGCCTATGGTGGAATTTATTTGGCTATGTTAGGTTTTTTATTTTGGGCTAAGTGTTGACAACCCAGTTTGACTTAGTTTGACCAATTTGATTGATTGATCATTCCATGATGATTGTTGATCATGATGAGAGGTATAAGTGAGTTTGATTCAATCCAATTTGGTTAGGATTAGAATTTGGCTCATAAGTGGTCACTTTGGGTCAAGTGAGAGTAGGTGGGTCAAAATGGTCAAAGCTTGATTTGAGTTTTATTGAACTTGTATATGGACTATGATGGAAATATAAATCCATTTACAAGTGGTTTGAGAATGGGTTTTTATTTGATAATTTCATATTCAAAGGAAGAATATGAAAGGATTTATTTTGATTTGATTATTTTGATTTAGTGATTGGAGTTTATATTTATATTTGAATTCATGACTGTAGGCTTGATTGAATCATGAAGGAAAATCAAGAGTTTGGCTTGATTTGAAGTTGATTTGGCTAAGTTCAAGATTTTGACTTGAAAGTCTTAGGTTGGATTTTGAGTGGATTTGAGTTTGATTTTTGGAATTAGTTTTGATTGTTTGAATTTATATTTCATTTATATATATGAATATAAATGAGAATATAAAGATAATTTTAAGTATTTGAACTGGTTTAATCATGATTTGGGCTAAGATTAAGAAAGATTTAAAGAGAGAAAAATTTTTGAGTTTGGAGTTTGAATTTTTGAATTTGGTTTGGTTTTGATTCATTTATATATTTATTAGGTAGTTTGATTTATGAGTGAAACTTAAAGGACTTAAGAAAGATTTTGATTTGAAAATTTTAGATTTGATTTAGTTTATATTTATATTTCATTTATATATGTGAATATAAATAAGAATATAAATGAGTTATAAGAAAATCCCATGAATCTGAATTGATTTGATCATGATTTAGGTTAAGTCCAATAATGGAAAATTAAGGGACTTAAAAAAATTTCATGAATTGATTTTGAATTTTGAGTTTAGTTTGATTGGTTTGAATTTATATTTCATTTATATATGTGAATATAAATGAGAATATAAATGTATGAGAAAATTTTATGAGTTTGATTTGGTTTAGATTATGATTTTGGCTAAGTCCTTATGAGGAAGATTAAGGACTTAGGAAGATTTGAACTTAGGAATTTTATTCATGGGTTTTAATCATAGATTTCAATCATCGATTTCAATCACATGGAGTTGATTGGAGTTTGGATAAAATCAAATAAGATTGATTTGGAGTTTGACTTGAATGAAGAAAAGTGAGGAATGGTTCAAGCTAAAGGTAAACAAGTTTTTCTAACACCTCTAAGGCATGACCTATTCCATGGCTTCTTTAAAGGGCTAGTTGAGTGTCCACCAAATCACTAGATGTGTCTTAAGACTAAGGAAAACTCTTAAAGTCTAAGAGGTCCATGTCAATATATGAAGGCAGCTCATCCATGAGGTCAACAGTAATCATGTTCTTTTTATTCTCTTTTTAATTTTTTTTAAACATGAACATATGACAAATGGCATGCACATTTATGATGATTGAAAAGAAGTGATTAAACATTGCCACATAACATATTCAATTACATTTAGTCCTAAGAACAATCAAACCAAATAAATATTTCTTAAAACTAACCAAACTTCTTATGAGGTTTGATTTTGATATTTGAATTATTGAAATCTAAGAAGGAGAGATGAGCACTTACCCCACCCATGTTAGTGATTTAACTTTAGTTTTATTTATTAACATTTCCAATTATTAAAACAAATCAATTAGTATTTTGTGAAAATAAGGAAAGAAAAGAATATCAATATATCAAAATACTATAATTTCTATTTTTATTAATGGGTGATTTTTGTTTGATTTTTGTTTCATAATCTTTAATTTACATATTATTAATTAAGGGGTACAATTAGATAATAGAAGATGTTTTATTTTCTCCTCACTATTCCCCTTTTATAATGATTTCATTTATTTAATTACTATATCAATTTTTTAATTATTAAATTCATTAATGAAGGTAAAGTTGAAATTCTTTAAATTACATGGCAAAAATATTCCAAGAAAATTATGACATCCCCTATCATCACCAAATTTGGAATTGGCAGTAATTAGTCTTAATTAAGATAATTAAAAACCTTAATAAAGCACCTTTTCATCAAACATAAATTAGGGATTTTAATTTTCTTGAATTTTCCTCTGCCTAACCATTCCAAAATGGATTTATTTGTATTTTTTGAATTTTTTTTACAATTAATTATGATTTTTTGAAGTTTTCACCATTTAATTATATTTTAAAGGCCTAATTAACCTCTACCATGGCATCGCTTTCCACATGATAGTATTAGTCATTTAAATAATCCACGCTAGACTCACTACAACATATCATTTCATCGATCACCTAATCATGATTTTAAAGAATAATCAAAATTTCTTATAATCATGGCCATCCGTTGTTAATCACTGAAATGGATGATCATTTGTTAGAAATGGATATTTCCCTTTCAATGTTGATTACTTGAGCTCATTCGATGGTGAAATCAACTCCAAAATGATCAAAGAATTCTAAAAAGATCCTACAATGGAAATCTCAAAACAACTTCAAAAATACCTTCAAAAAAAAACTATGGTTGCAGATTTTACCTAGTATATAAGTCATGTAAAGGTAACTTTATCTTGAAGAGACGAAGCCCTGCTGAGAAGATCATGAGCTTCCTCCCCACCAATTTCTATGTAGACAAAACACCATTGCAAAACTCACCGGAGTTAGTCTTGAGATATCTTTCGGTGATCAAATCGCTCGAGAAATGATTCATTTTGAATCGTTAGAGTGAGGTGAATGTGTGGAAAGAGTTAATTTGGGTTTGGTGGAGATTTTTGAAAGGAAACTTGGTTAATACTCTGGGTTTGATAGGGTTGGTCACACTTTAATGGAAGAGCTAGGAAATGAGGCATCTCAAAGAGAATTGTGTGATGAGTTTGAATCAATGATACTCTCCTCCCAAAACTATTTCTTGGTAGTCATCCCTAGCGTTAGATGACTGGTGGTGAGGTGAGAGAGTGTAGTGGTTTAGCATGAACTGTATTCTCCTTGGGTGGACAAAGTTTCCATGGGTGAACTCATTCTCTCTCATGGCTGATATATCCTTGGGTTTTGGTATGGTCCTCTATCCAAAAGAGCCAAAGTGGTCATTGGGGTAACTCACCCAAATGAGGATTTTATCCCATTTGGGTGATGGGTTTGACTAAACTAGGTTCACCTTGGGCCACTAGGCCTATGGTGATCCAAGAATGAGTCAAGCTAAGTTTAATTGGGTTTTGCTAAATTTGACCCATATGGGTCAAATGGGTTCAATTGGATTAAGTTGACCAAATTAGATCAAATTTGATATTTGGGTGATTAATGATCTTTATTTGGAATTTGAATTTAGCTCATATATTTTAATTTGGTAAAATGGGTCATGTTGAAATTTGGCAGCATGAGTGTGGTTTAAGTTCAATTAATCATTTGTGATTGATTGTAAAAAATAGTTTACTTAAAAAAAAACCAACACTTAGGGGGAAAACTATGGTTGCCTGATTTTTACCTCGTTAGAGCTATAAACTGGCGGTCCACCAGTAGAGGTAACTTTATCTTGAAGAGACGAAGCCATGTTGAAACGATCATGAGCTGCCTCCCCACCAATTGCTCTGTGAACCAAATGCCAAAGCTCATCAGAGTTGGTCTTAAGACATCTTTCGATGATTGAATTGCTCAGGAAACAATTCATTTCAAATTGTCAGAGAGAGGTGAATGTGTGGGAAGAGTTAATTTGGGTTTAATGGAGATTTTGGAAACTTGATGGGTGATCTATTGGTCCCGATGATGGAGCGCCAAGCTTGGGATAGGTATAAGACTATGAAATGCTCTAGAAGGTGTGTGATGAGTTTGAATCAATGGAGGAGTATACAAGGTGCCAAGGGTTGAGATCAGTTCTTTGATAGTTGTCAACAGTATTGGAGGTGGAAATTGAGATACTAAAGTGAGTGGTTTAAGATGATAAATCCTCCCAGGTGGACCAATGGGTTTCATGGGTGAACTCCTCTCATGGCCTTGAATCATTTATTGGGTCAATGGTCCTCTTATCCAAAAAGAGCTAAAAGTAACTATCATGGGGTAAGGGGGTGGATAACTCACCCAAATGAGGATTTTGCCCCATTTGGATGGTTTGGTTCAATGTGTTTGACCTAAATCGGGTTCACCATGAGTTGGGCCTACTTGGGCAGGCCTATGGTGATCCATGAATGAGTCATGCCAAGTTTTATTAAGTTTGGCTCAATTTGACCCATATGGGTCAAATGGGTTCAATTGGATTAAGTTGACAAAATTTGATCAAATTAAGTCAAACTAATGATTTGGGTCAGTTCAATTGGTCATTTGGAGTGAGTGAGTGCAATTGTTTGATTCAATTTGGGTTAGATTTGAATTTAGCTCATATAGTTTAATTTTGGATTGATCAAATTAGCCAAATTGACTTAAGCATGGGTGTGGTTTAAGTTCAATTGGTCATTTCTGATTGATTGGAAAACATAGTTCACTTCATAAAAGAGCAACACCCAAGGGGAAAACTATGGTTGCCTTTTTTTACCTTTGAGCTATAAACTTCTAGAGAACTTTATCTTGAAGAGACGAATATTGAGAAGATCACTGTCTCCCCATTAATTGTGGACGCCACCACAAAGCTCACCGGTGGTCTTGACGCTCTTTTAATCACTGGAAATGATTCATTTGAATCGAGTGAGGTGAAGGAATAGTTAATTTGGGTTTGGTGGATTTTGGAAACTTTAATGGATGGAGCTGGGTTTTCTCGGTTTGGTCATTTTAATAAGAGCTTCAAGAGGAGAGAATGAGACATAAAATTCTCTAGGGAAGATGTGTGATAAGTTTGAAACAACGTAGAGGAGTATACTCTCCTCCCAAGGTGAACCAAGGGTTGAGATTGGTTCAGCCTTTGATAGCCATCCAGTAGGTGGCTGGAGGTGGCAGGAGACTGTTGAGGTGGATGAGAGTGAGAGACTGAGGGAGTGTAGTGGTTTAGCATGAACTGTACAACCTCCCTTAGGTGGATCAATGGGTTTTCATGGGTGAACTCACCCTCTCTTTCAAGATTGAGCAACATCCTTGGGTTTTATTCTCTTATAAGGGCAAAAAGTGATTGTCATTGGGTAAGGGGGTGGAGAACTCACCCAAATAATGATTTTACCCCTTGGGTGGTTTTCAATTTAAACCTTTCACCATGGATTAGCTACTTCTATGGTGATCCAAGAATGATGCCAAGTTTAATTGGGTTTGTCTCAATTTGACCCATATGGGTCAAATGGGTTAAATTGGATTAAGTTGACCAAATTTGATCAAAGTGGGTCAAACTAATGGTTTGGGTGGATTCAATTGGTCATTTGGAGTGAGTGAGTGTAATTGTTTGATTCAATTTGGGTTAGATTTGAATTTAGAACATATAGTTTAATTTGGGTCAAATGGGTCATGTTGACTAATTTGATCAAATTATCCAAATTGGCACATTGAGTTTTTTATTGATCATTTGTGATTGATTGGAAAAGTATTTGATTTGGATTATGGAGTGATTTTGTTCAATTTTACCCTTTAGGTAAAATTAATAAAAAAATTATGACCAAATTGGGTTCAATTGAAGGTTGGATTATGTTTAATATTTGATTAGAGATTTGTTTGGTTTTTATCAATTTGGTTTAGGATTTGATTTGGTTCAATTGACCCTTTAGGCCAAATTGGGTTAACTTAGGTCAAAGGGTCTAATTAGCTTGGTTAGGCTCAATTGATTGTAGTGGAGTGTTCAATAATGATCTACAATCATCAATGAAGGGATTGGATGGATTGGTTTGATTCAATAGAAGTTTAATTAGAGTTTTTTTTAAACACCTCTCTTAGTTCACTTTGGGTTAAGTGACTTGGTCAAGCTAACTTGGGCCAATTGGGGTTATAGATGGTTGAGGTGCATTCAAAAATGAATTTGAAGTAAATTGATGGCTTTGGTTGTAATTGATTTGGGCTCAATTAGGTCTTGGCTTATTTGAACCCTTTAGGTCAAATAGGCTAGCTTAAGTTGGTCACTTTCCTTGGTTCATTTAGCTTGATTGCAAGTATTGGTATGGCTTGAAATGATCTAATGAAAATTGGAGAGGTTGAGAAAAATTAGTTTGGATTTAATTTACTTGAACTGGCTTAAGTTAAGTTATAAGATTGTGATGGGGTTAACAAGTATTGGGTGTGTGTGTGTGTGTGTGTGGTGTTATTATTTTAAAAGTTAAATCTTAAATTTTAATTTTAGTAGAAAAAATTTTTTGATTTTCTAATGATAAGATACAATTCTTAATGCAAAAATAAAGTATAGTAAGTAAGAGAGACAATATAAATTTTTGTTCAAACTCCTAGAATCCACTAAATAAAACCATATATCCTACAAATATATACTCTAGAAAAACCAATATAAATAAATTGAAAATAAATAAAATAATTTTGATAAAATATATATCTCAACTATAATAATTTTATGATTTTTTGACAAGATAAGATAGAAATAATAAAAGAAATATCTTAAAGTGATCTTACTAAGTTGTTTATGTTATAATTTTTAAACTAATATAAAAATATTTTCAAAATAAATTCATAATAGTCTACACAATAAAATAAAATTCAATTAGAAATAATTTTAAGTTTAAGAGAAACTATAACTACTATGTATATAATAGTGTAATAATGATTAACTCTATACTAAACTTCTTTTTTCTTAATTATTAAATAATAAAAATAACAAGCTTTACTAAATTCAGTATGATAAAATTATTTAAACAAAGTATATTAGTTGGAATAAAAAGGATAAGTGACAAATAAAATAATTTAACTTTTAATAAATTTTTTTTTTTTGATAAAAAAACCTGGTATACAATAGATCTAACATATACTTTACAATTCCAAGAATAATTTAAATTATTTTAATCAAAATGATGGTTCAATTAATGCAAATGATCAAAAATACTTAAATAAAATTAATATATGAAAATCTAAGTAAGCTAGTAAGCTTTTAATTAAAAAGATAGATTTAGCAAATATGAAAATATTTTTAGCACAATAAAGTAATTTAAAATGATTAAAATATACTTTTAAAATATATCCAAGAATAAATGATCTTTCAAATGAGACTAATGAAGAAATATTTCAAGAAAACAAAAGAAATTTGTAGGAAGATAAAAATTTCAGCAAGATAAAATAAATCCTATAAACTATCACGAGAGTTTTCCACAAAAAAAAAATGATTGGAGAAACTTTGATGTGAAAATAAATTTTGATGTCCAAAGACTAATCCACCATAAAGTTAAAATTTGAAAGAATAAATAAATGGTGAAAATAGTATGAACAACTAAAAGATATTAAGATCAAGAAAAACAAACTCAAGTAATTTGAGAAAACTTGCTTAGTTAAAAATGTTGAAGCTTCCAAACCAAGGATTTGATCTTGCAATATTTGAGAGAACTTGGAAGAGAAATCTAGAAATTTCTCTTAGATTTGTTGGAGAGATTTGAATTTGAATGAGCAAACCTTTCATGAAGAAAATGAGGACTATTTATAAGCAAGAATGTTATTCTAAATTATTTCAAAGAAATATATTATTCTACATCATTTATCATATAATAATTTAATATTCAATAAAATATGAATTATATTAAATAAATATTAAATTAAACAGCCAAAAAATGGCTAGTCACATGGCCAAGTCAAAAATAATCAAATATGATACTAAATATATTCAAAGCATGTAGCATGCATTCATTATTAAAATGAGGTAATGTGTGAATATCATAATAAATTAAATTTTAATCAAGCATGGGTCATGTAACCTATCCAATTAAAGGAAAAAATCCAACGAATTTGTTGGAGATGAAATCATATCTAAATTCCTTGATTATAAAATGACTTTGGCTGAAATACAAAATTTTATATATTTTTTGTTAATTTTGAAATATGATATTTAAATTTTATTATATAATTTAGATATAATCATACATATGTTATTTATCATATAACTTTTAAATTAAATTTAAATATTTAATTATATTAAGTATATAAACTAGTTACACTCATAGTCAAAATTAATTATCATTTATTATTTTGATAATTTAAATGCTTTGTATGATGCATGGAATGTTGATTAGATAAAGATTTATATAAATTAACTTCATTATAATCATTTAAAAAATAGAAATAATATGTTAAGTTGTGAGCAAATTAATTCATGCCAATGAACTCATATAAACCTCTGAGATAGTTATAAATGCATATAACCTAAAATATTATATCATGAGTTTCAAGGTATCCATTTTGATATTTCTTTCATTATTCCATACTTCTAATTTCATCAAACATATTGTGAGATGTATTGGATATGTAATTAGCAATCAATATATAAATATAAAACATATATTATTAGCCAAGCATATGTTTGTTATCATCAAAATTATTGAACATGAGGCTCATAAAAAACAATAATCTCCCCTTTTGATGATGACAAACTAATGTTGGGTATTGATTGAATGGTGCAAATTGACCTTTCATCATAGTTTTTTTTAAAAAATTTCTCTTATATTAAATAAAATTTATGCACAAGAGATGAATAATGATGCTCCCCTAAATATACGCATGAAATAAACTTAATACTAACCAACATTTTACTCTTCTTCCCCTTTTAACAACATCAAAAGGAGAGAACAAACTACATATAATTTTAAATATTAGGATCTAACATTCCAAGCATCCATCTTAAAGTACAAAAACATTCTTCTGGTAATGGTTTTATTAAAATATTTGCAATTTGTAAGTTGGTACTAATGAAATTAATATTAACATCACCTTTCAAAACATGATCCCTAATAAAATGATGTCTAATTTCTATATGTTTGGTTTGTGACTGTTGTATAAAATTTTTGGTCAAATTAATAACACTAATATTATTACATTGAGCTAGATTGTGATCTTGCTTAATACCAAAATCTTCTAATTATTACTTTAACCAAAGGGCCTGAACAATATAACTACCTGCAGCTATGTACTCAACCTCATCAATGGATAAAGCTACATAATTTTATTTCCTAGAAGACCAAGACACAAGTGATGATCCAAAAAATTAACATGTGCTTGATGTGCTTTTCTATCTACTTTACATCCAGCAAAATCAGTATCAGAATAAGCAACCAAATCATATGACAAAGAATTTTTAGGATATCACGGACATAACCTCGAAGTGCCTATCAAACATTGAAAGTTATGCTTGACTGCTATTAAATTTGATTCTTTCGAGCTGGCCAGAAAATGAGCACACAAATCAATAGCAAACATAATATTAGTCCTACTAACAGTAAGGTATAATATATCATACTCCTATAAATTTTTTGATCAATAGATTTTCTTAATTCATCAAAATCCAATTTTGTAGATGGGCTCATGGGAGTTTTACTAGATTTGAATCTTTTCATGTCAAACCTTTCAAGCAATTCATTTGTATACTTGGTTTGATAGATGAATGTGTCATTTTTCTGTTGCTTCACTTGAAAGCCCAAGAAAAAATTAATTTCACCCATCTTATGCATTTCAAACTCTTTAGACATCAAAGATGAGAACTCATGGCACAAATATTCATTTGTACTTCCAAATAATATATCATCTACATACACTTGTACAATAATCAAATCATCATCTATGCTCTTAAGGAATAAGGTGGTATCTACTCTACCCTTTCTAAATCCATGATATATCAAAAAGTTACTTAACCTATCATACCAAGCACAAGGAGCCTATTTTAAACCATATAAAACTTTCTTTAATTTATTCACAAATCCAGGTGGTTGCTCTATAAAAACATCTTGATCAATAAATCCATTCAAACTACACTCTTGAGAACCATCTGAAAAAAATTAAAATCCCTAAAAGAAGCATAAGCAAGGAGTAACCTAATACCCTCTAGTCTTGATACAGGTACAAAAGATTCTTCAAAATCGATCTCTTCAACTTGTGTGTACCCTTGAGCAAATAACCTAGCTTTATTTCAAAAAATACAACCTCAGTCATCTAGCTTATTTCTAAAGACTTTTGTTCCAATGACATTTTTGATCTTGGGGTCTTGGGACTAATTCTCAAACATCATTTCTTACAAATTGAGTTAACTCCTCTTCCATAGCAATAATCCAAAAATTACCTTTTAATGTTTTTCTAATTTTTTTTAGGTTCAACCTTATATAAAAATGTTGAATGATCTACAACCTCTCTACTATGTCTTCTATTTATAACTCCTTTTAAAGGATATCTTATAATCAGTTCCTTTGGATGATTTTTATTATATTTTCATTCTTTAGGCAATGAATCATCCACATTATCTTCTAAAGATATTTGCTTAAAATTATCAATCTCTTCATCAAACACTTCATTTCTAATGGTATTAATTAAATTTTTATCAAAAATAACATGTATTGATTCTTCTACAATCATTTTTCTCTTATTGAAAACTCTATAAGCTCTACTATAAAGAGAGTACCCTAAGAAAATATCATCATCTGATTTGCAATCAAACTTACCTAAGGGCACTTTTCAATTATTCAAAATAAAGCATTTACATCCAAATATATGAAAGTGTTCAATCTTAGGCTTCATTCCAAAAAAAAAAAAAAATCATAGGGGGTCTTCTTCAAAATTGTCTAAAATAGATCCTATTCATCACATAACATGCATTATTTATAGCTTCTATCCAAAAATATTTTGGCAATTTATACTCATCAAGCATAGATCTACTTAATTCAATTACTATTCTATTTTTCCTCTCATTATTCCATTTTGTTGGGGAGTTCTAGGTGCAAAAAATTATGTCTAATCCCATGTTCATCACAATAATTCTCAAATAATTTATTTTCAAATTCACCACCATGATCAATTTGAACCCTATTAATCAAAAGACTTTGTTCTCTTTGAATAATTTAGAAAACTTTCTAAACTCACCAAAAACATCATCCTTATTAGCTACAAATAAAACCCAAGTATATTTAAAGAAATCATCAACAATCACAAAACCATAATTTTTACCACCTAAGCTAATGGTGCTAATTGGACCAAATAAATTCATGTGCAACAATTCTAGAGGTCTAGAAGTAGAAATAATATTTTAACTTTTAAATGAACTTCTAGAATGCTTACCATGAATACATGCATCACAATTATAGTTTGAATGAAAATTTAATTTAGGCAATCCAACTATTAAATCAAGTTTAGAAATTTTATTGAGTGTGCATATTAATATGATATAGTCTCTTATGCCATAATCATATATCATCATGAGTACTTTTAAAATAAAGTAAATTCAAATTCACATCATGAAAGCTATATAAATCAATGACAAATATTTTTATGTCTTTGTCCTACTAACAAAACATTTTCATTATTTTTTATAATACAATATGATGCATGAAGTACTACATTTAAACTATTATCACATAATTGACTAATAGAAATTAAATTATGTTTTAATTCTTTACTAGAAAAACTTTATCTAAAGTGATACAATTTTTACAAATAGAACCAATGCCAATGATCTTTCCCTTTGCATTATCTCCATATGTAACAAATCCTCCATCACTTGATTCTAAAGTTGTGAATTTATTCTTATCTCCCATCATATGTCTTGAACATCCATTGTCCAAGTATCACATGCCTTCTTTTATTTTGTTTTGAAGGAATTCCTACAAAATAAAATCACATGTTAACTTTTGGAACCCAAAAATATGTGGGTCCACATTCTAAATTTGAAGCAAGATATCTCGCATGTGTGATTTGTGTAGTGCTTATACCTTTTGGTACCCATGCATAAGATGATTGCTTAGTGTTTTATAATTTACATGCATAGAAATCAAATGAAATATGCCCTTTTCTACCATAATGTTGCACCAAACATTAGTGTTTGCATATGGCTTAACATGATAATTATAAGATATGAGTACGATGTGTACGATGTAAATAATTTTTATTAAATGTTTTACTTGATGAAGCATTATAATGAACTTGTGATTTCAAACATAATTCTAATCTTATTTTTAATAAGATATTCTCTCTTTCAAGTTTACGTACAAGGAACAATCTAATAAAGAATTATTTTTATTTTTCAAAACATTTATTTTTTAAATCACAAAAATGCATATCTAAATTCTTATGTTCTTTTTCTAAGGTTTTGTATTTTCTTTTTAATTATTTATATTCAATAACTAAATCATTAAAATCATAATCTAATTTATCATAAGATATATCATTACATACCTCTTAAGAATCTAAGTCAGATTCTCCATTTGTCATAAGACATATGTTGGCCTCTTCACCGATGAACATGTACTTGATTCAACTGAATCTGGATTGGCCCATAAAGCCTTCTTTTTCTTCTTATGGTACTTTTTTTATTTCATATTTTTTCTTCTCTCCACATCAATCTTTTTCTTCTTTGAATCAACAAGTTCTAGACAATCACCTCTTACATGCCTAGGCTTTTTACAATGATAGCAAATGATCCCTTCACATGCAAGAAATTTCTTAGTTTGAAATTTATAGTTTTTAGATATTTTTTTATACCTTTGATTCTTTTTCCTTAGCAAGTTCCCAAGCATTTTGGATAGCATGACCACCTTATCACTATCACCATCCAAGCTTGAGGTGCTATGCTCATCACTACATCAACTTGTAATGCAATGGCTTTTCCTTTCTCTTTCTCCCTTTTAGCTGAGTTATCCATCTTATCCCTTGGAGTAATAACCTGTTCATGTGCTATCAAAAGAAAAGCTGATCAAGTGGATAAGTAAATAAATCCCAATAATATTATTAGTTTAGCATCATATTCTTTTGGAAGACATCTAAGAATCTTATATACTAAGTCTTGATTCCTATATGTTTTTCTAAGAGAATACAATGTGTTAATTATTTTCATGAATCTAGTATACATATCAGAAATAGATTCAGAATGAGACATACGAAATAACTCATATTCATGAATAAGTCTGTTTATATGAGCATCTCTAACTTCACTAGTTCCTTCATAAGTTATAATTAATTTATCCCATATTTCATATGTTGTACTTAACATAGAAATTTTCATGTAATCATCTGGTAATAAAGCACAATGTAAGGTATTATAAGCCCTAACATTTAATTCATCAAGTTCTCTTTCAGCTACAGTTCATTCCTTAAAAAGGTTTTTCTACTTTAATGTTATTTACTTCTATAGTGGGTGTATGATATTGATGTGTCAACATATACCACATGCGTGCATTTTGACCTCTTAAATATGTTCTATTCTTATTTTTCCAATAATCAAATGATTCACTATCTAAAGTGAAATGTGGTGGATTCAATAGTAAACCCTTTGGGAAACCTTGTGCTATAGTGAAAAGATCTACTCTTAGATGTTAAGCCAATAAAATAGCCTAGGATCAAATACCAATTATGAGTCACTATATCACCCAAGATAAGGGGGTGGGGGGTAAGATATGATTCTCAATGTAGCAAAAAAATAAAGTACAGTAAAGTAAAGAGAGACAATAGGCGCACAATTATTACATAACTCGTCCAAACCTCAAAATCGGCCTACGTCCACACTTAGCCACCCCTGGCTAGGAATCTGCTAAATACAAAATAGCTTACAAATCGTACTCTCATATAACAATAAGAGTACAACTCTCTGAGGGGTGAGTACAACCCCAATATAAATTTTACAGCATGAAAAGAAAAATACAAAATAATAAATTTTGATAAAATATATATCTCACAAATATTCCAAGCTATCCAATTCAAAAATTGATCTCACAACTTATAAATGATCACTTTACAACTTACAATTTTGATAAGATAGAATGCTCACTTAATTTTGATAAGAAATAATAAAATAAATATCTTAAAATGATCTTACTAAGATGTTTATATTATTATAATTTGTAGACTAATATAAAAATGATTTTAAAATAAATTTACAATAGTCTATTGCATAATAAAATAAATTTCAGTAAAGAATAATTTTAAGTTTAAAAGAAACTATAACTAAAATGTATATAATAATGTAAGGATGATTAACTCTTTACTAAACTTCTTTTTTCTTAATTATTAAACAATAAAAATAGCAAATTTTACTAAATTTCAGCAAGATAAAATTATTTAAATAAAGAATATTAGTTGGAATAAAATGATAAGTGATAAATAAAATAATTTAACTTTTTATAAATTTTATTTTGATAAAGAAACTTGATATATAATAAATCTAACATATACTCAAAATTTCAAGAATAATTTATTTTATTTTAATCAAAATGATGCTTTCAATTAATACAAATGATCACAAAATAATTAAATAAAATTAATATATGGATATATCTAAGTAAGCTATTAAGCTTGTAATTAAAAAGAGAGATCTAGCAAATATGAAAATATTTTTAGCACAATAAATTAATTTAAAGTGATTAAAATATACTTCTAAAATAGATCTAAGAATAAATGATCTTTCAAATGAGACTAATGAAGAAATATTTCAAGAAACCAAAAGAAATTTATAGGAAGATAAAAATTTCAACAAGATAAAATAATTCCTACAAACTATCACAAGAGTTTTTCAAAAAAAAAATGATTGAAAAAACTTTGATATGAAAAACTTAAACTTTGATGTCCAAAGACTAATCCACCAAAAAGTAAAAATTTGAAAGAACAAATAGATGGTGAAAATAGTATGAATAACTAAAAGAGATTAAGATCAAGGAAAACAAACTCAAGTAATTTGAGAAAGCTTACTTAATTGAAGATGTTGAAGCTTCCAAACCAAGAATTTGATCTTACGATATTTGGAGAATACTTGGAAGGGAAATCTAGAAAGTTTTCTCTTAGATTTGCTGGAGAGATTTGAATTTGAATGAGCAACCCTTTCATGAAGAGAATGAGGGCTATTTATAAGGAAGAATGTCATTTTGAATTATTTCAAAAAAAATATATTATTCAAACATCATTTTATCATATATAATATAATATTCAATAAAAATATGATTTGTATGATATAAATATTAAATTAAAATAGCCAAAAAAATGGCTAGTCACATGGGCAAGCCAAAAATAATCAAATATGACTCTAAATATATTCAAAGCATGTAGCATGCATTCATTATTAAAATCAGCTAATATTTGAAATATCATAATAAATTCAATTTTAATCCATCGTGGGTCATGTAACCTATCAAATTAAATAAAAAATCCAAGGAATTCATTGGAGATGAAATCAGATCTAAATTCCTTGATTATAAAATGACTTTGGCTAAAATACAAAATTTTATATATTTTTGTTAATTTTGAAATATGATATTTAAATATTATGATATGATTTAGATATAACCATACACATGTTAGTTATCATATAACCTTTAACTTAAATTAAAATATTTAATTTTATTAAGTATATAAACCAATTACACTCATAGTCACAATTAATTATCATTTATTATTTTGACAATTTAAATACTATATGAAGCATGGAATGTTGATTGGATAAATATTATATAAATTAACCTCATTATCATCATTTAAAATAAAAAGAAATAATATGTTAAGTTGTGAGCAAATTAATTTATGCCAATGAACTCATATAAACCTCTAAGATATTTATAAATGCATATAACCTAAAATATTGTATCTTGAGCATCAAGGTATCCATTTTGATCTATCTTTTTATTAAACATATTGTGAGATATATTTGATATGTAATTAGCAATCAATATATCTGAAATATATAAAACATATATTAGAACATCCAATCATACATTTGTTATCATCAAAATTAATCGGATTGAACATGAGGTTCATAAAGCCAATATTAACTTGGGTTAAGACCCAAGTTAATTTGGCTTAGAACTTAGATTAAAAAAAATCAAATTCAAGTAAGATTAAATGAATAGGTTTGAGGTTGGTTGTGTTACATTTACATAAGCTTAAATTTGGATGAGTTAATAGGTATGAGTTTTTAGTTTAGGCCATAGGATGGGTAGAATCTATTTGTGTAGAGGTATATCCTACGCTTAGGGTTATGTTCTCTAAGTCTTTGAGCTTAGGTTTAGTATTTTCTTAATCACTAGGTGTGTCTTAGCACTAAGAAAATCTAAGTGTCTAAAAGGTTCCTAAGTTTAAGATGAGAAAGGTTAATGCTCACTACAAAATTGAGGTCAACAAACTAATACCTTTAAGTAATCATAAATTGAATTGAATACTTCAACAATCACTTGAAACCAATTTAATCAAATCAACTAAGTTGACCCATTTAGCCCAATTTGATCAAATGGGTCAAATCAAAAGTCATCCTAATCCAAATTAAATAAAATCAATGCCTCCAATCACTTTAACATAACTCAAATCTTCATCCAACCTAATTTGGCCAACTTGATCAAATTGGTCAACTTAGTTGGTTTTGCCCAAATGAACCCATATGAGCCAAATCCAATTCCACTTAAAATTAAAATAATCCAATTACACAAATACATTCCAAATATCCTTCTTGACTAACCCAATAATCTTCTTGATCCAATTTGGTCAATTGATCAATATAATTCATTTGAACCCAAATTGACCTGCATAGGTCAAATTGAGCCAAACCCAACCAAACCAAGTCTAAGCCCATTCAAACTTGGCATGACTCATCCTTAAATCCCCATTGACCTGCCCAAGTGAACTCAACCCAAGGTGAACCTAGTTTGGTTTAAACCAAATGAACCAAGGGTTCCAAATATAACAAAAATCTCTATTTAGAATGTCTACCAACCTCCCCTTAGTAGCCACCTTTGGCTCTCTTTGGATATAACTAACTTAACCAAAGGTTATTAGGTTCTTAAGGAGGACCTCCTCCCCAGGCATTGGTCCACCAAAAAAGAGGTGTACACTACATGGCAGGCCATCATAGTCCTCAATCCACTCAAGATCATCCATCGCAACAGGCCCTTGCCATCTCTGGCCACCTATATGTCGGACACCAAAGATGATCCCATGGTTTGGTTCACTTGGAGAAAAAAGTATACCCCTCCTCTCCCATTCAAACTCAGCACACACATTCACCAAAGCCTGGGATCAAAGCCCAGATTCGAGCACCATATTGTTGGCGAGAGCTCCACCTCTAACCAATCACCCTCAACACCCAACTTCACCAAAACTTTACCAAACTCAAATTAACTCTTCACATGCCTTCCCCTCACTCCGGTGAGTCAAAATGATTCTAAAAGCACTCGATTTGAGTACTGAGAGGCTTTCCAAGATCAACTCCCGTGAGCTTCATGGTGGTGTTTGGTCTAGAAGACAGCCAACAAGGCATCTCGTGATCTTCATAGTAGGGCTTTGCATCTTCAAGGTGAAGCTACCTCAATCGATGGACCACCGGTCATTAGCTCCAGCAAGGTATTTTCTTCAAACTATAGCTTCGACAATTAGTTGTTGGTCTTTTGCAAAGTAAATTTACGTGTTGTGCGAATCCAATTGTAAGATCCCCTTTAGAATCTTCCCTTGATCGTTTTTCTAAATCTAATGTCAAATGAGCTCTAGCAAGCTTGGATTGAGTGGCGAGAGGTGGACGATGTCCTTCTCTCACCGTAGGTAGACGATAAATCTTGGTCGTCCATTCTGCACAAATAGAATGGACAACTATGATTAGATTATCTAATTTACTCCTTTAAAACAACAAGATTAATCTTCGTCATCTAATACTTGATCAGATGACCGAGATGAAAGCATGTACACTATCGCTGAGTTAGCAGTCACGCCAGGCAATTTAAATAGCCAATTCTAGGGTGTCACATGAAAAGTGCTGCCACATTAGAGATCGCGGGGCACTGATTATGTAAATGGATTAATTATAGATTAAAAAATGATTAAATTAGCCAAAAATTTATAAAATCATAACTATTATTATAAAAAATTAAAAATATCATTAAACCCAATTTGGAAAGCTTAATTAGAGAAGAATTAAGGAAAAATAAAATTCTTAATTTTTTCCTAATGAATAGTGAGTAATTAAGGTTTGAAGTTTCACTTAATTATATTAATTAAGCCCTAATTACTTGTGATTAATCCTTAGGAGAATCTCTACCTCTCATAATTGTTTCAAGTTAATTTGCCAAGTGATTTAAGATATCTAGAATTTTAAACCCTAATTACCCATTTTATGTATTTAATAATTATTTAAAATTTAAAAAAAATGAAATTAATCATGGAAGGTTAGATAATCATTAAAACAGTAAGGGTGATCAAAGAAAATAATGAGAACCTATGGTTCTAATTTTTTCCTAAATCACTTTAATAATTCATTAATTAAATAATTAAATCAATAATTAACTCAAATTTAGAAAACCAATAATAATTGATGTAAATTACATAAGATTTTGATTAAACCCTCTTTGTGCTTAGCAAGCAAAGAGTTTCCTAAAGAAATTAAAATCCCTATTTGTTTTGGAGTATTTAAGAGTAATTAATAATTGAAGGTTCTTCCTATATATTTAATTAACCATTAATTGCAAGCCTAGTTGCATTAGAAAATTTAAGACATGTTTATTTTATATTCATGAACTTTCAAAGATTTTGTCACAATTTTTAGCTTATATCAAGGATTATTTGAATTTATAGGTTTCTTTAGGACTAATTTGATTAAGAGCCTAATTAGCCTTAATTTAGTCATAAAAATCACTCAAGATAACTCCAAACCACTTAATGAACTAAGATGGGCATGGGTCGAATATTAATTATTTCACCTTCTCTTTAAGATTAAATAATTCAAACTTAACATTAAATCTTAAATAATTTGATTTGACTTAAGAGTGTGCATTTAGTTTGAATGTCCTTTAGTCTTAATTAAGTCAAATAAATCATTTGATAATGTTGAAGTACTTTACTTCAATCATTTATAATATTACATTCTATTTGTCCAATACATTCATGTTTTAAAGAAAAATTGAAATGTAGTACTTAATTGCATGATCGTGGACTAAATAGTATGGCTATTATCATTAATAAATTCAAATTATTTTCTTAAACAATTATGATACAAATATAAATTAGATGTTTATTAAATCAAGTATGATACAACCCAAATCTAATTCATATGTATATGAGATTTATAGTAAGTGGTACATTATGATTAAATTGTTATCTTTTATAATTACAATGGTTTAAAACTTTTCTTAATTCCATCCTTATACTTATATGTGTATATAAATCAACAAGTATATAGTTTGGACATCCCGAAAGCCTAGACTTTAAATAGTCTTAAGAGGATTTCCAATTATCTCACTTTCCTGGTTCAACAATGGCACATACTTATAAAGATTCGACACACACACACACACACACACACACACACACACACACACACACACACACACACACATATATATATATATATATATATATATATATATATATATAAGTTCTCTTATAAAATATGCATCATATTGTAAATTTGTATGTGTATAGATCTATTCATGCATCAAGTGTGTATCAATTAAAATGTGACTTATATATTTATTAAATTAAAGTAAGAATAATAAAAAAGTAATAATGAAAATTAATAATGAATGAAAGAAGACATTGTTGACCTGATTATAATTTAGCTTTATTAATTCTAATATGCCTTTCATATTTAAATTAAAATTTCTTAAGTCAAATCCAAACATAAGTCTTAATTAAATTCATGAATTCTTCATTAAGAAAGTCAAAAGTTATGAAATTCACCTCTTAGAATTAACCTAAGGATAGGGATCAAAGAAGGTTCATCCTTCTTCCTTCTCTTTATAATCTTAAATCTCAAAGATGAAACCAAAAAAATAATAGTAAAATCTGAATTTAATACTTATTTCAAATCATTAACAACATAAAGTGTAATCACCCTTAGTAAGGGGTTTAAATATCCAACTTTAGAAAATCCATAACTCTAAGACTTAACCAAGGTATATCACATTGAACCTAGCACACACATTAGAATACTAAGTCACCAATCCTAGTGTTAAGTTAGGTTGATATCTTATTGTGGATTGATGTTTTATTTTATGATGTAATATTTTAGATTGAATGTTAGGATTATTTATGTGTAGACTGGGTGTTAAGACGATATTAAACAAATGATATTTTCTAGAAGGGATTGTGTTTAACGAACCGTTGTAATAATAAAAAATTTTGAAAGCCACTTACTTGTAGGAGTTGCTTAAGCCTCTAAGCATAATCCATTAAAACAAGTTGGCTTGGTTACTAAAGATAGAATGCTAAGTCCAAATGTGAAATTATAATTACTTGGTTTGAATGTATGTCAATCTAACATATATTTTGCAGGTGTAGTTAGATTTAATTTTCATAAAAATATAATTTTGGAATAAGATTAGGATTAGAGATGTGGGGTTTAAGATGAAAAGTGGCTATAAGGCATAGACTTGGGAAGCCCCTATAATTCTTGGAGTATTCAAATCTATGAAGGAAAAGTGAAGATGAAGAATTGAAAATCATCATAGCTTTATTTTTTTATAATTTAATTATAATCTCGGCTACCCATTTCTTTTCTTTTTTGGAGTGTACAACGGTACCCGGCCACACCAACTTTTTAATCTTTTTTGTAATTACCATTTTATTATGGTGTTTATATTGATTGTGTAATAAAAATGGCATGCTTTTCATAGATTTCTTAAAGTGTGATTGTTTGATGTGTGGCTTGGATGCGGTAGTCTCTTTAAAAAAAATTAATTCTTCTACCCCAACTAATAACTTCAATTAAATTTTAACCAACACATAATATCATTTTAAAGCCTAAGATTTTAATTCAAAAAATAAAAGATTTAACAACACCTTAGCTGAATGGTTGTACGCTATAACAGTATGCATGCATATTATTTCACTCTTGTAAATAGGGGTATCCATTCTTGCATGATAAGGGATAAGGCTTGGCCTTTGAGAGTAGTCTCTTGTAGTTGATAACTCATTCTCTAATTTAGTTCATAACTAATTCTCACCATGCATTTAGACATAAATTCTCCCGAGCCTTACTCCAAAATTGATGAGTCAAAATGGAATAAAAATTATAAGTTTTGTTGCATTAGTCTAAGTTATTATTTCACACCAATCATGATCTAGTCTTTTAGGGAGTGAGTTTAGGACTCTAGATTCTTTCATAATTAATAATGGCCTAGCTATCTTACATTTATATATGACTAGCCCATGATTTTAAATCATAGAGATGTTAGCTAGCAGCTCTAGACAGTTGTAAGTCTAGAAGAGTTGGAATTGATCAATTCTCTCTAGTGGAAGTGAACCAATATATCTCATTTCTCTCGAGTAGATTTAGGTCGGGCTCTTAGTTTATGCAAGAGCACCTTATATATAGGTTCAGAGGTTGGTCATTTCTTCTTTGCTATAAGTATACGTCCTCACATCATAGGCATTTTTATAATCTTGTGTTGTTGGAATCTAAGTCCTAGTATTCTTATAAAAATATGAATTCAAAATAAATTTAATTTCATTATTTAAAAAATATAAAGCCTCACTATAGGTAGATTGAAACACTTACTAAGCCTCATAGTATCTTGTATACTTCCTACTTATTTTTCTTTAAAATCCATGAAGAACTCATCCCACTTGAGTCTTCCCAATTACTTTTCAATAATTATCAATTCTTTGATATCAATCTTTAAAATTCTTAGAGACATTAGTTGACTACTTTAATCGAGTATTTTTAATTTTCTAGGATGTAGTTAACTATGGGGGCTTGCCTCCATAGGGTGTTAAGAGCTAGACATAAAATAAATCATACTTTACTTCATCCATGTGAAGTAGGAGAAAGATCTCTAGCATATACATAGGCTCATCTACCTTAGAAGTCTTTATTAGGTGATTGAGTCCAACATATGGTTATGTTTCTATCTTTTGAGATTATAAATCATCTCTTAATATCGTACTCGATCATTTTAATAAGTACGTCATGAGATCTGCATAGTGAACACTCCAAATACAAACACCACATATCTTCAAATTATTTTTTATTAATGGCCTTGAAGGCTTCCAAGATGGAACCAGCCCTTGCCCACCCAAGCACGTTCTTACATCCTAGAAGTCTCCCTATCCTAAATACAATACTTAGAGACCACATTGATCAAATTCTCACAACTACAATCTACTCCACAATCAGTATTTATATTCTACAATATATCCTAAATCTTCACTCTAGTTGTGATCTTCAGTTAACCCTTAAAAATGTCTTCGCTCACAAATCTATTTTGTGTTATCCAACTCAAAAATAAACTTCACAATGCCTTCAAGTATTATACCATGATACAATATCTATCATCTATCAAAACCTTAGTTGACAACATTGCAGCTATCAGATCCAATATTAACATTGAAGATATAATTCTATGCACACTCAATGGCTTATCTCTATCATATCGAGCTTTCAAAACTGTTATTTGCACCAGATCCTCTCTCATTAGTCTTGATGAACTATGCTCACTACTTTGTAGTGAAAAAATAAATATACAAAGTGAACAACTTAAATAAACCTCTTCACCAAATCCATCTATAGCACTTTTATCTACAGAGGAAGACAATCATTCAACACTCAAGGAAGAGGCAAATTTTCTTTCAAATGAGGATCTACTACTCATTAATGAGAGATCACAATATTAATCCAACCACACTCTGTCAAATCTATAACAAATTGAGACACACAACACTCACCTGTTGGCATCATTATAATAGCCAATTTCAAAACAATCAACAAATTGCACTAATTACATAAACTCCTCAGATTTCAAATGATTGGTACTTGGACAGTGGAGAAACTACCTGTATGACCATAGAATATGAAAATTTACAACATCCTACACCATACCAAGGATTCAAATAAGTCCAAGTTAGTAATGGTGCCTCTTTCAATTGCAAATAATAGTCAGCATATACTGACTACACCTCAGAACCATAAGTTATTCCTCAAAAATCTGCCATGTAGCCATATTTTTTTTCATAACATACTTTCTATTCGCAAACTTATCCATGATAACAATTGTTCCATTTTCTTGAACAAATTTTGATTCATTATTAAAGATAAATTGACAAATGTTGTCCTCCTTCAAGTACATAGTCTTAACTAATTATATCCAATCTCTTCCTCTCATTCAAAAAGCTCAACAACAACTAAAAAAGCTCAATCCACCACAATTTATGTTCATCAACTCTGGCACAATTGGCTTGGTCATTTTTTTCAAAAGATACTCTTAACAATTTCAAAATCAAACAAAGATATATGTATTTCCAATAGTTCTTTCTTTGTAATTCCTATAAAATGGCTAAAAGCCATGAGTTGTTGTTACTAGTCATACTAAAGCCTATCCCATTTAAAATAATTCACATTAATGTTTGGGGATCATTCCCTCTACTTTTGATAAAGGATACAAATATCACATCCATTTTATTAATGATTTTCCAGATTCACTTTGCTCTACTCAATGTATACAAAAACTAAAACTACTCAAAAAAATCATTCACTTTATTAAAACTATTCAAAATCAATTTTAAACCACCATAAAAAACTATTTGATTATATGTAGGAGAAGAATACACTACTCTTACTCTTCAATAATTCCTAAACGACAATAATATTCTTCATCAATATAGCTCTCCATATACACTAGAATAAAATAGTGTTGTTGAATGCAAGAAGTGTCACCTTTTTGGTACAATTTAAAACACTATTATAGCAAGCAAATTTTCCTCATTTTTTTGGTTCTCTACTCTACACTGCCACCTATCTTATAAATCACCTTCCTTCCCCTACAACCAATATGAAATCCCCTTATGAGCTCCTGTACAACAAACCACCTAGCTATACCTACCTAGAAATATTTGGATGTCTATGTTATGGTCAAACCATACTTTTCAAATAAGCTCTTACCTCACTCTAAATCATGTATCTTCATTAGATATTCTTCAACTCATAAAGCTTATTGCTACTTTGATCCTATCACATATAACACCATAATTTGACATATGTTGATGAACAAAACACCCATCATTCCACTTCGTGAAATACCTTCCCCAACTATACTACTCTTACTAATCCCAACCTCAACCTTAATTTACCAAACCACTCCATCTACTTCCTCACCTACCACACATTCCCTCATCCATACAACCATCCTCAATCCACCAACACATTAACAACCATACCCCCCATCCCACTCTTCCCACCCTCCTCCACCATACAATCAACACCTTATACAAATCAAGCAAAATCCATCAAAACCCAGTCAACTACTTAATCTTAATACCCAAACCATAAAACACTTCCTCTAATGTGATGCAATGTCCTAAGAGTTCTTAGCTCTTCAACAACAAGGAATATGTCTCTTGTTCCTCCTTCAAACTAGCCTATTCTTAGTTGCAAATGGCTTTATAAGATAAAACTTAAGCTAGATGGTTCCATCAAAAGGTACAATGCTCAACTTGTAGCACAAGGTTACAAACAACAGTTTGGTTTAATAATTCTGAGACTTTCAACATGGAAGATAAATTTGTACAAGTTCTTTTAACAATTGATGCGTCTTACTCTTGGCCTATTTTCCATCTTGACATTACCAATGTATTTCTTCATATTAAACTCCACAAACAAATTTATATGCAACAACTCCTAGGTTTCTTAGATCTCAGCATCCTAACTATGTATACCAACTCCACAAATCACTCTATGGTCTCAAACAATCCCCTTGAATTTGGTTCAACACATCCCAACATCTACTACACAAAGGATTTAAAGTAAATAGTTCGATCTTTCTCTCTTCATTTACTATCATAATTTCATTCAAATATATCTACTTATCTATGTGGATGATATCCTCCTCACTAGTAACAACACCAACTATATAAACATTAATATCTCTGATCTCCAAATTCATTTCAAACTCAAGAACCTCAACCTTGTCTCATACTTCTTTATTGTTCAAATACTCAAAACATATAATAGTTTCTTTCACGCTCAACCAAAAATGCTATAGAGATACTTCATCAATCTACCATGCAAAACTACAAGCCAATTGCTACCCCTATAACCCTCAAACTCATTACACAATCCTCTAAAAAACCCATATGGCAATCCAACTTTCTATCATCAAATCTGGGATTCTCTTCAATATCTTACTATCACAAGACCTGACATAGCATTTACAGTCAACTATTTTTTACCAGCAAATGCATCTCCCATTAATTCAAAACTTTCAACTCCTCAAATGCCTTTTATGATATATCAAAGGCATGCTTACACTTAGCTTGCTCCTTTGTAATGAACATCTTACTCACCACTCCTATTTTGATTCTGATTAGTCACCGACCCCATAGACAAAAAATCTATAACTAGATACCGCTTCTTTCTCAACAATAATCTCATTTCCTAGAATGTTAAGAAGCAATCTACTGTTGTAAAATCCTCCACTGAAGCAAAATATAGAGCTTTCTTTGTAGCAACTGCCAATATAATATCGATACGTTGACTCCTTCAAAAGTTCAATATCAACATTAACCAATCTACACCACTCTATTGTGATAATACTTCCGCCACAACTCTTATCAACAATCTTGTATATTTTATGCCCACATCAAATATATCAAAATTGACTATCACTTCATTCAGAAAAAAGTATAGTCTATTGAGATTATAGTTTTGTACATACATTTCACAGATCAACCAGCTAATATCCTAATAAAGCCTTTATCTGTTGCTCACTTCAGGCAACTCCATGCCAAACCAACCATCCAATCTATGGATGCTCAGTTTGAGGGGGTATGATAAAGCATCTATAGATGATATGATATGCAATCATTTTTTTAATGATAAATACTTCCACATATCAAAGAATCTCCATCACAACTGCTGCGAGCAAATAATTGTGATCCTAATCGTTTAGTTGTAATAAATTATGCAAATACATATACATCATCCTCTATACTCATCAAAGACAACAGAATAAAGCATTTCCTGCTTCTCCAACTTCTAAATTCAAATTATCCTCTCTTTTTTATTAAAATTTTATCGATAATTCACCACATTAGCATTGGCTAGTTGGTTCCATAACAATTACAGTCTTTAATAAAATGGCTAAGTTAACGAAATAAAGGACCAATAAAACTAAATTATATTGGGAAATTTATATACATACCATGCAATTCTTATACATTTACATATTTCACACTCAAATTCAATATTTATAAAAATAATACTTTTTATGCATAAAAAGGGGTGTATTTCACTTGAAAAAAGTAACTAGGGTGATATTTTTGATATAATAATAAAAATTTAAGTGCATTTAAATAAAAATGAAAGTTTAGATGTGAAATATATAAATGCATAAGAATTACGTGATATGTATGTAAATCCCCCAATTATATTATATAAACTGAAAAATAACGCACAATAAAAGAAAAAAATACGGCCATCCAGTCTCAGTTCTCCTGCGCCGTCGAAACGACAAACATCCTTCCAGATATAGCCGCCGCAATCACCGCCGTGAAGCTTGGATCCTTTGTAAGCGACGAAGCCATGTCCTTCACAAGCCTTTCCCTCAACTCGGATTGCTGGATTTCCTTTGATTCCGCCCCACCATCCTTCTTCTCGGAAGCTCTGGCGGCTCCGAAGCCATCCGCCGCCACGGCGGTTTTCCGGCTAACAGCGTTCTGTACTTCAACCAGGGACGGCTGATGATGGTTGTGCTCGCCTTCGTATGTGGCTACTAGCACGCACTGATCGTCAGCACTCCTCTGCACCTGGTTCAGCAAATCCAATTTAACAGCAGAGTTTTCAGAGCCTAGTTGATATTTGTATATTTAGGGCATATGAGTTAGAAGCATGTATTGTTCGAGATTTATTAGTATTGATAATACATGTGTTTTTTTTCTTCCTTTTTTTTTGAATTTTATTTTAATTGATGAAGATGTTGAGTTTTGGTTCTTGAATCTGTACCTTTTTCTTAACAGGGCAAAGAGGAGCAAAAGAACACCTGAAATAAGCTCTCGGGCATGGATTATCCTTTGTAACTTTCTGTCCATACTTCCTCCATTGATATCCATCTCTCACCACCTACACATATACCTATTGACTTAAACCAATTTCCAACCAACAAATTAAAAATTTTATAGAAAAATTTCAACGCAAATACCAGGCCTGAATCAGATGGATCAGTCCGAGAGTATAGCTTCGAGATCTTCGGTTTAGATCCTTCTTCCTTCACCTTCTTATACGAGTTCCCAGTTGAAACGCTGTTCACGGCGTCACCGGCGCTTTCAGAACTCTTACGCTTCGCTGGCGCTGGCGAACCTGACCGCACTTCATCAGAGGACGCCACCGCGGCGGTGGGGCCGATCATATCTATCAGCTGTGCTCGAAGTGCATCGTAGCTTTCGCACATGGTGGCGAGCATCGATGTAAGCTTCACGTTCTCCTCTGTAACACGCCTGAGCTCTTCATGCAAACACACAGGAGAGTTTGTCTCTTGCAGAATGCTCTGTTTTGGATAGCCGATGGTAAGGTCGAGGCAGAGGGGATGGGATTCCATGATCAAGACTCCAGCTTTTTGTCAGGGGGGTGAAGGGAAGAAGATTAGTAAAAAATATATAGAGTCAGAGAAGACTGGGGAAAAAAAAGTAAGGTTTGGTTTTCAGGAGTTTGTTTCTTTTGGCTTCTTCTGGGTGATATGGGGAGGTGGAAGAGACGGAAGAAAGGAAGAAAGGAAAGGATCTAAGGGAATGGAAGAGAACGCGAAGGATGTCGGTCCATTAAAGAAGGCGTTTTGAATTCTCAGTCAAGGGCTGTGTTCTGATGGAGGAGTCACGAAGGTACGGAGAGGGAAAATAAAAGAATAAGAGGTTGGAGGGGAGAGCTAGGAAGTATCCTTGACTTCAGCTCTTTCTGCCCCGGCACGCTTACTCGTCTTCTTCTTTGTTTCTTCTCATGATTGGAGAAGGGTGGTCAGAGGGGGGTCAGCGCATCCTAAGCGTGTGGTTTTGTGGATCATATCTGTCTGCCTGTTGGGCTCTGGTCAGCAACTTCATGAACATGACCATAATTTAAGGAATGAATGGGATCATAATAATTAATTATTATATGAAACATTTTTAATGATCAAAATATTAGAATATCTATGATGATAAAAAAACAATTTAATCATATAATACTGAATGGAAATTTCTTATGTTCATAAATGATTTGAAAGTAACTAGAAAAAATGAGATTATTTTTATATAAAATTTTGGAAAATAAAAAAGATCATATAGGTCAACACAATTAAACAGTTTGTTAATGTAAGTCAAATATTATAAGTAAAGTTATCTATAATTAGATGAGATGTTAGTATAATATATTAGGCATAAATTATGAAAGATATATACTTAGTAAAAGCTATTTACTTAGTGATAATATGGGTTTTTGAAATGATTAAGCTCATATTAGGAGATTATATGTGGTCAACTTGAATGGAGATGAGAAGGCCAAGAAGATAAATTCCAAGTGTTAGTGCTTGATGGGCATCAAGCTTCATTGATAGACATTTGTTAAGCTTTAGTGTTTGATGCACATGAAACATTTGTGGTTGACATATGTTAGAGGGGCAATCATAAATGCACAATGTTGGAGGTCATAGGACATTGGTAGTCACCTTGGCCTCTCTTTTATGTTATTCATTGATAAGCATCGGTGGAGGTCAATGGATATCAATAAGTCAGCTTAATAATTCTCTTTATAAGATGAACATTAAATGTTAATCATTGATGGACATCAAATGGTTCTTGTTGATCAGCATCAGGCAATTATTCGTGGAGTACATCAAGATTCGATTGATGTCATATCACATTATGTGCATGATGAAAGACATAGCAATCTAGAAGATGTGCAACTAATAACAATGGCTAGTGAACATCAAACATTAGTCATTAGTAGGCATTGGGTGATGATTTATAAGAGATGTTTGAGGTCTAGTTATCACGACCTAACCTAATATAATCTATATCTTATAATAGGTCATATCAAGTAAAATATGCAATAGGAGTTGCCCAAGATCTATTTGAATGAAATTTTTAATCTTTCAATCGTATAACATAAAGCCACTATATTATCTATAATAATATAATAAGATAAAGTCAACATCTTATTTTATCTGTATACATTAGCACAGTTTATTTCTAGAATATTCATGCATAATAATCATGGTGTTTCAAATAACTCCTAAAAATATATATAATCCACAACCATAAAAATATATCAATAATAAAATATATTTCTATCAATGATCTTAATCGTACTATATTGGTTTTCACCCTTCACAGAAAATATATAAATATAGGAGTTAGCAAATAGCTCAATAGATTACATTGAACATATAGTGGTATTCAATCCACACAAATAAATAATATGTATAATTGCATCATGAATATTCAACATGTTATATAATTAAATGTATATATTATTCTCTACGAGTAATAATATACAAAATATGCATCATCATCTATTAGGGTATATGATATCATATCATATAGTAGCAGTTTATATAATTTATATCATCAAGGATAGTTTAAGGATTACCTATAATCATATATATACTATACATAGGTGTTCTAGCAAATTTTGTCATATCATATGGTATTTTTTTTCTATACCAATCATAACAATTCAAGTACAAAATTATGTCATATCATACAATGACAATAACAATAAGCCTTTGTCCCACTATGTGGGATCAGCGGCATGAATCCTTCTTCTCCATTATCCTAGTAAGCAACAAATTCTCATTTAATTATAATAAGATAAGGTCAGCTTTTATACTGATCAAGTATTTTTAGATTTACCTCTACCTTTCTTAATATAGGCCGGGTCTAAAACATCTACTCTCCCAATTAAGTCATCAGACAATTGATGTTTTATATGACCAAATCATGTAAGGCAACTCTCTTCTATATTATATGCCACTAGAGCTACTCCAACATTTTCACGTATATATTTGTTTCGCATTTTGTCTCTAAGTGTAAAGTCACTCCTCCACTTGAGCATCCTCATTTGTACAACACAACTTACTTTTGTGCTTCTCTTTTACTGGCCAATATTTTATGTCATAAAGTATTGCAAGTCTCACCACCATCTTATAAAATTTTCCCTTAAGTCCAAGCGATATTTTTCTATCACACAATAGACTTGAATTCCCCACTTCAACCATCGAACTTGAATTCTACTAATAATATCTCAATCTATTTCAACATTACTTTGAACAATTAGCCTGAGATATATAAAATATTCACTCTTTTTAATAATTTGATCACTCATTATCACAACCCCATCATTAGATCTTCTACAACTAAAGTTATACTTTATATATTCGATTTTAGATCTACCAAAACAAAAGCCTTTGGACTATAATGTTGACCTCCATAATTTAAGTTTCTTTTGAACTCCCTCTCTAGTCTTATCAAGAAAAAGAATATCATCAGTAAAATCATGTCATTTCATATCATATAAAATTAATAAGTAACATAGTACATGAGATTGGTCAACATTAACTTATCACTACTCATGTCATGTCATATCTCTTTTATCATCTATCAAGTTTACACCACTATTAAAAGAAATCTAATCAACCCTCCTTATTGCATAGAGACATCTTATTACCAACCTAAATCAATATAACAGGCCTTTATTATGTAGACACATTTCATAATATACATAGCATAATTAATATTTCTTATCATACGCTATATTCATCTCATTATGTGAATCGTGATGTATATAAATTAC
Source organism: Cymbidium sinense (assembly GCA_021442155.1). Classification (NCBI taxonomy): domain Eukaryota; kingdom Viridiplantae; phylum Streptophyta; class Magnoliopsida; order Asparagales; family Orchidaceae; genus Cymbidium; species Cymbidium sinense. The sequence goes on along the minus strand of JAKCPB010000104.1, from coordinate 489,905 downwards.
ATGTAAATTAAAATAGCGAGGCTCACAAAATAAATCATTTGCCTAATTTATATGTATAAATCACAATAGATAAATTTAGTAAGTTCACATATTAGTTATGTTGAGCTAGTATACTATGATGCAATTTTATCATACTTTTATAATAATTTTATAAAATTCAAATTTAGATATATGCTTAAAAATAAGAATATTATTTTAAAATTCAATATAATCATGTCAATATGTGAAGAATAATTTGAACAATATTATAATATATAAAATTATGTAGTGAAAGTTTTTAAAAATAGAAGCTATTTAATTTTTATTTTTCTTTATAAACTTGATCAAATTAAAAATTGGAAGAAAAATTAATGAAAATAAAAGTAGAGTAATGGTAGCTTTCCTCGAGTCATTTAATTTTTAATTAGCCCACTTAATAAAAAAAAGCTCTAAGTCATCCAAACCCAAGCTTCTTCTTCTTCTATCCCTGTCTCTCCCTTTCCTTATAGTTAAAGATAAAAATAGCTTAGAAAGAAGATATTTGAATAAGGATGGTTTGTTATCTTTCCACTCTCTCTCTCTCTCTCTCTCTCTCTCTCTCTCTCTCTTCTCTTTTCTCCTCCTCTTCTTCTTCTCCTCTCCTTCCCCAAGATATTTGAAATAAGGGTGGATTTTTTTTCCCCTCTCTTTCTCTCTTTTCCTCCTCCTTTTCCCTTCTTCTCCTTCTTCTTATTCTTCTTGTCCTCTTCTCCTTCTTTCCCATCTTTCTTTCTTACCTAAAGCTAAAAAAACCTTTTTTCATGAGAGATTAAAAGTTGACAAGCATGGAGGGAATGTTCTTAAACTATTATGATAATTAGATAAATAACAACTACTATATATATATATATATATATATATATATATATATATATATATATATATATATATATATATATATATATAATTTAAATTTATAAAAATATGTTTGATGATTTTGGGAATATGCAAAAAATAGTAATAATTTTTAAGAAAAAATTATTATCTTTTAATTTTAAAATGTTAGGTATTACAGGATCAATGTTAGATAATCAACTTGGTTAATTGATGATAGGGGAGGAATTCATTGGACATTAGTGACTAATCAATTATAAATATCAATCACTTATAGGTGGTTGTTGACAATCAACTAGAAACATTAGCAATGTAGTCAACTTGATCACTTTTTTAAAATTCTAAGAAGTCTAGTGTTAGACTTTAAGGGTTGGTGTGCATCAAATGTTTGTAATTACCTAATATATATCAAGCCATAGACAAACAAGAACATGAAAGGTCAAGCCAATATAGATAGTTATTTTGGTCTCTCTTTATGATAATTTGATAACAAAAGATACTATAGTTGATCATCAATGACTAATGAGCATTTAATATCTATCATTTATATGTGTGAAGTAACAATTAATGAACAATGTTTGAGGTTGAGGAATGTCAGATAGTCTACATGGTTGTTTTTCTTATAAGTTAGAAAATTGGGCAATTGAGAAGCTCAATGTCAAATATCAATAACAGAAGGATGAAGGTTATTAATAAGCATTAGATAATAGTTGATGAAAAATAGCAAAGATTGAGAGATCAGCTTGGTTGAAATTCTAGCAACAAAAATGACAAGTATAAAATGTGAGTGTTTGATGGATGTTATTCACTAGTAGGCATTAAGTGACAATAAGTAAAAAAATGTAATAAGTTAGTAATATTATGTAATTGACTTAATCTCTCCTGATATAAAGAGAAATCATATGACTAAGAATACTTACACAAATAATTATGGCTTGTCTAAAATTGATAATTGTCTTGCATTAAGTAACTTTTAATGATTTCTCCTAATATCCAGTGTCAAGCTATAATAGATGACCAATTAATCAAACTCTTTATAGAAGAGTTAATCAAGTGACTGAGAGTAGATGTATGAAACATTAGAGATTGATGGACATTAAATATTGTTCAATAATAAGCATCATAAAGCAAACATTGAGAAAAATTTTAAAAAATAAGTATTTAGTTTGGTTTATTTCTTTACAGGAGAAGAGATCAATCGATCGAGAAGATGGGCATTAGGCCTTAATGATCAACATAAGCAAGTTATTGGTAGAAGTCAAGCGATAGTTAAGGAATAAAATTGAAAGTTAAGTGATCAACTAGGTTACAGACTATATGATAGGGAAAAAAAGCATTGGACATAGGTAGCTAATGAACATCAAACACATGATTAATAGGAATTAGATGATGGTTAATGAGAAATGTTATAGGATAAATGATATTAGGTGGTTGGCTTGCTCACTCTCTTTCTATGATGAAAGAATAGGTAACCAAAAATCATAAGCCAAACATCAACAAAAATCAAAAATCAATAGTCAGTATGTGTCTGATAGTTCATTGATAGTGTATGAAAATGGTGATAATAAGCATTGATATTAGCCAATGAACATTATATGTAAGTAGAGATGATGAAAATTCATGATAAATAATGGAGCTAAAAAAATTTCCTGATCTTACATTATTTTCTACTAAAAAAATATCACTGAATGTGTAGAAAATAAGGGATACAATCTATTTATAATTTCTTACATGGGATATCCCAATCATTTCTACTAATATATAGAACATTCCATTGAATAGTCTAAATTGATTTTCCTAGATCATATAATATTATTAGACATCTTAATACCTTTAAAAACTTATAATTAAGCAATCTTAAGCTCTTTTGAATCTTCTCTTTATATTACTCATTTTGTATATAAGCAAACAAATTTCAAAGGTTAGTTAGCCCCATTAAGATAATATCAAGAAATTTCAACTTTATGCTTCAAATTGATTGAATTAGGCTTATTTGAACTCAAAGAAAGGTATTATTGGCATTATTGAGTTCAACTAATTGAACAATATTAATTCGGTCATAAATTTCTAAACAAAATAGAGTTTAAATGATCCCAAATTTTATTCTTGAACTTTTCAAAAGTAATAATGAACTGCTTTGATATTAAAAATGAAAGATTTACATGCATACCACACAATTCTCATGCATTTATATATCTAACACCTAAAATTAGATATTTACTTATCTAACACATTCCTATGCTTAAAAAAGTGCATTTTATTTTTAAAAAGTGAGTGATAATGATATTTTTGATATGATATTGAAGATTGAAGTATTATATATGTAAAAATTGAAGTTTATATGTTATATATATATAAATACATAAGAATTGTGTAGTATGTATGTAAATCCCCCTAAAAAAATTTGCATCAGCATTTTAGCATAGCTTCTAGGAAAGACCAAGCTTAATGTTTTTCCTATAAAAGGGATTACACAGATCTATGTAAATTTCAGAGGGGATTTTTATTCCCAGCACCAAATTTCATAAAATATAAAAAAATATCTATCAATTGCACTCTAATTTTAGACATTAAATTTTGTTGATCATATCATACAAAAAAATTAAAAAATTTTAAGATGTAAAATTATAACTTCTAAGGAATATCTCAGCACTACCACTCCCTATATGTCAATTGCACTCTAATTTTAGACATCCCTTGAAGCTTTGAACGAACTGATTTTCCCATGATCAAAATTTTATACTTTAGTAAAGTTGGCATATTATTTATAATAAAAAAAACTAGAATATTTAGCTTAAGACTTTTAAAATTTACTCATAACTTTCTTTAAAGGCTTCTTTGGGGCCTTAAAATGCTGAAATTAAATCCATAATTAATGAAAAAAAATCAAGTTTCATAATCTTTATGATGAATCTCTAGTCTTCCTCTAAAAAAATCATGTCTTTAGTTAGATCAAATTGAAATATGGAGGGATGTTTGAGGTTCATATTTTTTATTAAAAAGCTCAACTTTACTCCAAAAATGTATTTGATTGTCCTCATTTGGATGAATATTAACCTAAGAGGTATTGAGGTTCATAATTCTAGTGGTAAGATATAATCTTCTTCTTAAAATGGGATGTATTATCTTGATTTGGTATTATTAGAATGAAGAAGTGGGGTTTAAGATTGATAATCTTTATGATGATGCTCTAATATTTCTTTGAACAAGAGGTTGAATCAAAATAAAAGAGTTATCACAATTTTCTTTCTTAGGCTTTATTTTTTTTCTTTAAAAGGAAGTTGATCATCCCCAAGCTTTCCATCAAACTAAAAGTTAAAGGAGTGTGTATGTGTGTGTATACACGTAGTTCATCCTTATCTGAAATTGGAGAAAAAACCAAACAATATGGAATTTTGAATAAGAGGATGTCATGATGTTCCATAGCTTTGTAGGATGCTCCAAAGATTATATATTATGGTGGAGTAAAAATTGGTTGTGCTTCATGTGGCTTCAAGTAAGTTCTAAATAAAAACTTTTGACTCAATTTACACTATTATTAGTGAGTTTTTATTGGGTCAAAGTGAAGAAATAAAAATATTATCAATACAAAATATGAGACTAGATATAAGTGATTTAGTTAGAATGATGTATATCTAATATAGGGATTCATACTATCTTCAAAGAAAAAAAAAAAGTTAAGGTAATATGATCACCCCCTCCCTACTCTTTTATCATAGAGTGAATATCTCATTGATAGATCATTAATTAATAAATTTCTTCATAAAATGAAGAAGGTATAAATGTGAACTTTGATCAATTGTGTAGAATGCAAACTAGAAAGTTGATTGATAAACAAGGAGATCATTCTTATTGGTGTTAAGTGAAGTAGTCCATCCTGTGATTTTGGTACTAGTAAATGATAACCACTTAAGCTTGTATAGCTTGATTTAAATGTATTTCATATTAAAATTTTTAAATGCAGGGATTGGCAAGCTAATGAGTTAGAGCTGACTCAAATTTGGCTTATTAACTTATTAAATTGAAATCATGAGTTATTTATCACGCCAAACTCAAGTCAAATTTAACTCACTTGCACTTCTACTATTTTCTACCACCCCTTACACAAGTATAATTATCATATTAATTCATCTCTCACCTCAACTCATCTCACTAGCACCTCCCATAAGATAAAACCTTAATTCTTTAATTGAGTTTTTAAGAATATCATTAGAAAGATTGGAATATACTTCTACTATAATTTTAAACTATGTTTAGATATTTAAAAATTATCTTCATATTATTTTGACATAGAAAGTGACATGTTCTATATTAAAAAAAAATATTCATTTTTACCTCATTTCTATCTACTATTTGTATTATAATTTAGGGATCTCATTTTTATATATTTGTGTAGATGTATTTATCTAGAACAATGTAAATAAGGTGAATGTATTTATTTAACTTGCTTTTTGATTTTTTTTGGTGTGTGCATGATAATAGATTAATTCCTACCCTAAATGGTCTTAACATATGACATTTTAGGTAGTGTTTAAATGCTTATAAGTTTTGCCTGCATGTCAAAAAAATAATATTTTATTGAGAGGCAACTGTATATATAAATTTTATAAGTATTTCAGACCCTGATGAGGTGAGGGCTGATCAATACATAAGACTTTTAAAATCAATTATTAATATCGGGCATCATTTAAAACTACAAACTATAATATGCTAATATTCATCTGAAATTGAGTGCTTTTACGTATCCATGCATGATCAGATGATCCTGATCAAAAGAAATAAATATTCACTGAAACTTCATTCAAAATTGATCAATGGTTCTAAAGGACAAGTTATAGCCATACCTTACTCATTTAAGTCGGACAACATCTGAAATGTTCTTAAGCTTTTGTACATCCATGAGAATGCTGAACAGAAATTTAAGCCTCAAAAACACCTTGTGCCACTGTATTCACATTCTCACACGTGCCTCCCATGGCTCAAACTCAAGACTTTGAGATTCTACACATTATTTCCAACAAATGCGGTATTAATTCAAATGTATCATAGACTTTTTATATCATGGAATCGAGATAGATGGAGCCAACTGATCAGATAATGTAGCAGTCTTCAGAGCAATTCAGCTTTAACTTCTGAGAGCAGAATTCAGCAACTGATCAAATATGTGGTCTCACGTGGTACTTTGAACAGTGCAAAAATCAAATTTTAAGTCCCAAAGTCTCTGAAGGTTTGGAAGATGCTACCAGCAAAGAGACAATGGAGCATTGATTTAGTTAAAATATGATACTCAGAACTTGATACGGAAGAACAGAGAGAACTGCTTGGTTGGTTCTTCTCTGAAACTAAAATACAAGTTCTGCCAGGTGCAGCTCACCATCAAACCTCAGCCCGAAAGCTTCAGCAGGGTGAACCATGCCATCGACCATCCCGCCAAAAATAAAAGATGAAATCCAGCTATATCAGTACACGCACCATGGAAGGATCTAAAATTAGGGCAGCGCCCTTCCACCTCGAGCTTCTTCCACATTCTCTTCAAGTGTTTCTTCAAACCTGTTGCTTGAAATCTTGATAGAGAACCCAAATTCAGTATCCAGAAGTCATCTTTTCTATGCCTTTGCGAGTCTTCACCGCCATAAATAAGGATATTTCCACCAAGTATCATTGTAGCAGAGTGCCCAACACGAGGAAGAGGCGTCTCTGGTAAATTAGGTGAATCAAACTTGAGCTCTTTCCATTTAGGGTTATCTCCTTCGATGTCTAGAATCCACAAATCATTCCGAACTTCATAGCCTACCCCTCTTCCGCCAAAGAGAACTATACGTTTGCCACCAATCCAGTTAATGGAATGACCAGAGCGAGCTGGAGGCGACGGCCGGATGTTCATAACTTGATGCCATCTGGCACTTTGACCATCAGACAAGTCAAGTAGCCAGGTGTCATTTAATCGAAGGCCGTACAGTCCGATGCCACCATGGATCACTAATTGTCGGTCACCAATGCAGCAAGCGGCGTGAGCTCCACGAGCAGGAGGCACAACTGGTTCTAAATCCAAAAGCCTCCATAATATTTTTGTTACTGAAGATCCTTCTTCAATGACTTGGCCAACCCAAGTATCATTTTGGCGCACTCCATTGTCATTAATGCCACCAAAGAGAACAAGAAGCTTGCCTAATACAGTACATGTATGGCCAAATCGCCCGCTAGGAGTGCCTGAATCAACCTGCTTCCAACTGTGGACAATGTCAAATCCATTGCCAACTTGTGCTACCCATGTATCATCCAGGTGACGGCCTAATAAAAAGGGCGAAAATTATGAAAAGCTCTATATTTAAAACCACAATTTTGAAGTATATTCAACCTCAAAAAAACTTTAATCAAGGTGGCTATAACGCGTTTAGAATATTTTTGCTGGATATCGTAGCAAACATTATGGCCTATAAATTACTTCGTAATCAAACTTCAAATATTAAATAAGTTACAATACACCAAAGACAGTAAAGAGATCTTTACTAGAGTTTAAGAAATATCACTATCCACTTATTTGAACACCACAGCTACATTCACTATTCCTGAGAAAAATCATTAAAATAAAAGCCTAAAAGCATAAATATTTAGCAAGATCAAAATTAACCTTACTACAAAAATGTAGTTCATGACTATTCTTTAAATCATGGATCAAACGAATAAAAAAAAAAACCTGTAGATAAAATATGATTCTGCATCTGATTTTATTAAAACTAAATCAAACAAAAACGCTATAACATGTTGATGAAGCTTAACCTAAATTGAACAAACATTCAAATCAATGTCTAAATCTAAAAATAAGCAGAAATTAATATTTGAGTCAGAATTTGAACCTATCATCATATGTGAACATAAATTTAAATTAGAACCTAAAGCAATACTTAACTACAAAACTAAACAAATCATGCATGCTAAACTTAAGAGAATCAATTCAACCCTCCAATAATGTAACTTGTAATGGAGTATAAGCTGTATATATATCTAGGAATCAAAGTGATATCGATTTTATTTTTTATTCTTGGTTCTTAATTTACAAATCCATAAATTAGTCATATAGATAAAATCAAATTGTGTTAATATTCAAGAGCTCTTTATTAATGATAATTTCCTTCAGAAAATATGAAATTCAAAGCACCATCTATTCATTTGAAACCAAAAGAATATAATTCATAAGGATTGATTTTTCAGTCATTTGGGCTAGTTTCTTTAAAGAGGTTTTCCATTCATATAATGGACATCATATTTGTATGATTTATTAATTATTAAAAAAAATAATTAAAGTTGATGAGTGTAAATTTAAATTTTTTTTATCAGCTCTCATTAAAAATATAGTATTTTTGGCATATTTCATATAAAGTACTATATTCTATTGCATCAGCAATGGTCTTATGTATTATTTATTTGCAAGTATTACATAAAACTTAATATTATTCATAATAATTATAAATCTACTATAGATGATAATAGGATATGAATTGTATTTAAACTATGTGATACCATAACAAATTCTCTAAACCCTAAAAGATTTCATATAAGAATCCTTGAAAAATAAATAGTTAGAAAATGGAAATCATAAAATGTATTGGAATGATTCTTATTAGTTAGAAATCTCAGAAAATTATGGTATTAAGATAATTTTACATATAAATTTGATTTAACTATATCCTAAACCATCAACCAAAGCTTTAAATTCTTCTCTTTCAACATCTGTTAACATTCACATGAATCACATCTAATGCATCATCCACACAATTTTCAAAAAATCATGTTATTTTTTTTCTTGGACCTATTATTGAAAATATATTGCGCCAACAAATCATGGGAGATAAAAAGAATATCATATAAAATGAAAAGGCAACTCCATAAGTGATGATTCATCTATTCCACACGAAGTATGACCAATTTAGTTTGATGAACATCAACTTAAAAATTCATTAAAGCCGAAATTTCAACAAAGTAAACTAATACAACCCCTTCTAATACAACAAAGCAAACTTAAAAATACTTACCATTTCTCTATTCTCAAGATTTATCTATTTTAGGCTAAATGTTTTTTTTTCCTTCTCTTTAAAGTTGAATAAAGGAATTTTTCTAACTTAGTAAATTCGTGCATTATATTCATGCATATGCATTATTCAAAAACATCTCATTTTTTATGTTTCATAAGGTACCAAAAAATACATAAATTTTAACCTTCAGAAATATAATACATATATTTTGCACAAATATTCTTGCCTTAATGAAAAATACTTCTTTATATGTCTCATATTGACATATCAAAGATGAATCTTAATTAAAATAAATTTATTGTTTAGATTTTAACTAAATAATTTATATCTTTTGATTGAAATTCTAAAACAAAACCTATTTAATAAACATGCATATTGTTGCATGTTGAAACGTTCGTGTCTTTAAAGGGAGGTTGTTATTTATCACTTTAACATTTGCATACACATGGATAGATAAGAATAGCTCATAAAAATAAGAGATTTTTTTATGTGTAAAATAGGAGAAAAATCACGAGGTGTAACTTAACTAAAATAATTGCACTAATATGAGTCATAAGTTATAAAAGATGCCTTTCCTTACAATTGCAAAGTACATTAATTAAATGTGATAGACATAAATTGTAGAAGATAACTTTCATATTGAAAGTAGGAAGGGCCTTGAGGCACTAGAATTTCCGTTAAGAGATAATCTATTCTCTATTTGATTATTTTCCTTATAGAAGAAGGAACAAAAAAGAAGGCAAGGATTGGCCTTGGTATCTACAATAAATCTTGATGTTGGTGTCAATAACATATCTGACTAGTCAGAAATGATAGTGTTGATGTTATTGTTGATGATAGATGATATTAGGTATAGTAGCAAGTATGTGTTAACATTAATCCCAATGAGGGAATTGACATTAATATTGATGGTGAGCATCTATCTCATTAGTAATAGCAAAATCACATAATGATACATGCTTAATATTACTCTATATTTTATTATATTTTCTAATAGACTTTATAAGTGGATATGTTAATATTTTTGTTAGTCCCCAAAATCAAATCATAAATCCACTTAGAGTCTTAATGATTTTGGGGAGAAGTTATCACCTTGCACAAGTGTGAAATGTGATTCTACTATTTTGGTGACTTCTTTCCTTCTACTTTATATCTTATCTCTGAAACCTATTGGCTAGCATGTGTAATTGGTTTATTTTAACTTTAATATAATATTAATTTCTATGAGAATATTATTTTCAATGTTTACATGACTTTTGTGTTCCTAATTTCTAAAGTATTTATTTATGATATGCAATGATTCTCATTGTTTTTCCCATTTTCATCAAATATTAGCATATTTGTTGAAATTAAGAGTTAGTAATCTTTGAATCATACATTTGCATGATTTTGTACATCTCATGTTAAAATTTATTCCCGAGAGCCTCCTATATAATAAAGTTAGTACAAATTTTTCCTTCTACTCTATCGATAGCTAAACTAGAAAAGAAAAATATTTCAAGTCTAAAAAAGATACACAAGTGCTCATTCAAAGAAAAATAAATAAATAAAGCATAAAGGTGCACATGTACAAATATTCGTTTGCCTCATGCAAGATTTTAGTACTTGTCATTCTCTCTCTCTCTCTCTCTCTCTCTCTCTCTCTCTCTCTCTCTCTCTCTATATATATATATATATATATATATATATATATATATATTTATTTATTTATTTATTTATTTATTTAATATGCTTTAGGATAGAAAAAAGAAAGCTTATTTTCTGTAGTCATAACTCAACCTTTAGCACTCTCTCTCTCTACCTAAAAATCACAATCCTTTCTCTCCCTTCCTAGATACTTCTTCTACTGCCCATGCTAACAATGTAGAAAAGGAGGATTAGAGGGGGTTGATCATTGTGAACCACTCCATAGATTATATTAGAGCTTCCAAAGTCATCAATTTAATCTTAAAAAAAGGAAAGTTTTCAAGGTCACATACACCACCCTCACCTCTTTTGGTTACCATGCCCCTCCTCTCGCATATTTAACATGTCAATTGCCACATTATGCATATTTATTTTGAAAATCAAAATCAATTGCTAATAAATTTTCATTTTCACTCGAATATACTAGCAAACTACCACTCATAAATAAATGAATCCCATGACATGCATGACAACTATTATATAACCCCTAGCCCAGCCCCCATATATTGTGTCATATTTCTTTCATAAAACTCCTACTTCAACCTGTCATATTTCTTCTTAATTTAAAGATATTAAAATTCCTAGAATATAATAAGAAATAATTTCCAAATAAAATTGCTAATTCCCTCCAAAGTGAAACCCAATTTGTCCTCTAATCATCGACTGCTCCTATCCCTTTCTCAAACTAATGACAATCCCCTCCATTATATATATCATTCCTTTGATTAGATAGACCCATGATATATAATAGATTTCTTTCATGTTTTTGTTTGCGATGGAATTAAAAGAAAAACACTTTTGTACTCTAAGATTAAGCCTACTTCACTAGTTATCAATTGTCTAGTTTTCACAAAATTAGAACGGTTAATTCTAGTTTAATTGGTCTTCCAAAAGGACAATAGAGTATATGTCATCCAATTTAGGAAATAGTTGTTTGTTCATGTAAGAAACTTTTGACAAGGTTTAAACATGTTTTTTGATACCTCCATAGGTTTTTACATTTGTTGTCAAACTTCTTGGACAAAATGATATCAGGCATCATGAAATAATTGAGATTTTATTATACTTAAACTACAAAAAGCTTCTTCTTAGGTTATTGAGAGCAAGAGAATCTTTATAAAGCATCATCTCCAGCTTAGTCCACTGCCTAAATACTTTCAGAAGCTTTTACATCGTCACCTCAATGTGTTAGATTCCTTTTGACCACCTATATAAGTGTCATTGTCAATCTACCCCATTAGGATTACACAACTTGGGCCTTAAAATGAGCCAATGCCAATATTAGGTCTGAAGAGTATGAACTTTAAGAATCAGATCCTATGCCCGATTCTAAGCAAATAATATACTTGTTGATGCTGCTAAATTATCACATGAGGTTACATTTAATCTGCATTGGAATTTTGTTATAACTTCCTTTAATAGTTTTAAATTTACATTTTCATGATGTGTACATAAGCATTTGATGACATTCTTATCACATTTTGATGATGCATACATAAGCATTTCACGAAATTCTTACTATGACTATTGTTCTATTAATTATCAAGTACACTGTGATATAGAATTTGGCTTTTTCATGCTTACACCACTCTTGTGGTAATACTTTCCCACATATTCTGAATTACAATCTTTATATCCCTTTGCTTTAGAATGTGCTTGTGGATTCATAGTCATGCTGCTACCGTAGGTGATTCTCAATGATCTTTTGCTAGTAACTACTAGATCCTCCACCAATTGATGAGACACCTTACGATATAAAAGTATTTAATTTTTGACACCTTCACATCAACTTATATTTCAAAGGGTTCATCAAAAGAGTTATGAAACTTGCACAGGAGCTAGTCCCATAGCAACCTCTCCCATGGCTGCCATATCATATGAGCTTTTACTTTGCACCGCCAAGAGTCAATGTAGGAATAGTTCCATTACAATGATGGCAAATCTCTTCCAACAGATTTGTTTATATTATGCTATGGATCAAAAGATGAGTGCCCAATAGATATTTTGTATGACTATGTGGTGGAATATTAATTTCCCTTTTCTTATGTCAATGGAGTTATACTTGTCTTTTAGCCTTGACCTTCTCCAAAATATGAAAGTTTGAGTAGTGTTGCATATGCTTAATCATATGAAAACATGACTTCTTATCTCTCTCTCCCCCTCTCCCCCTCTCCCCCTCTCCCTCTCTCTCCCTCCCTCCCTCTCTCTCTCTCTCTCTCTCTCTCTCTCTCTCTCTCAACCTAAAGGACAACCAAATAAGATTCAAAGGTTTGATCATTGTACATCATTATATCAAAAGAAACCACACTAAGTCAACATAGTAGTAATAAGGAAAATTTCTGCCCTCCCAATTCTTTATATTTTATCGTAGGAAACATTAGAACCAAAAAGGAATTCAATATGGATCAATTTTTTAAAGAGTAAAGCTAGCATTATGAAATATCAGTTATAAATGCAAACCACAACGGATCAGACTTACCTGCTAATAAAAGTATTGCTCATTTATTATCTATTACTAAGAAGCTGGCTATCGGGAAAATTGTAGCTTTGATGAAAAGTTTAGTGGTGAAGTGATACCAAGGTCATTATGACTGAAGATGGGAAGATTTCTTCGATTCCTTTGAAAGTCACTATACTAATTAACCTATGACCTTTTTTTTTTCATAGAGCATGAATGCAAAATATAACAAATATTAAACACAATCAATTGCTATGTTCCACCCTTACATGTTAGAATCAATGGTCATGAAAAGGAAGCAGAGCCACACAAGGAACCATCCACAACAAAAACCTTGATATCATTTATGAGGAATAGAAAATCTCACAGGATAATAACCGTTTCTGAATCCTATTTTCCAATTTAATCAATAAATGGAGGCAATGAGTTGAGCAAAGAATAATGTTCTTTACCATCTCCAAAGAGGAAGCATTCAAAAAGAAGGTTACAATGAAGCACTCTAGAATATGATATCTAATAATAAGTTCAACCAAAAAATAAAAATAAAAAACATAATTCTGAGTTCCAACATATTCTGGGTTATGCTGAACTAAACAGGAGGTATAATAAGAGTCATACAATGGTATGTCAAAAAATTATTCAAATGAAAGGGTATAATAGCTTTCCTTTAGATAACAATTTTGGGAAGAATGCTATTCATTGGGACTACAATTTTATGATCAAACAAGCATTCAGAGGCATGCATAATCCCAGCCTAGCGCAGAAGACCCAAAGTAATTATAACAACCTACCATGATCGATTTTTATCTTTTGTCCCCATAATAGTCTATTTTGATCATTGCTAACTTGGAAAGCTCCTCATAATCAAACTATCGTACATGATTAGAGGAAAAGCCGTTACATATCCACTAACGTGGGTATCTTAAACTAAAGATTACGCTAGATTCATCTACGATCTTGATTTGAACAGTCTGAAATCCCATTAGCACTCCCACAATCCATATTATGAAGTGAAAGCAAAGATGTAATATATTAGATAACTTTCAAACGGTTGGTTGTTGGCACTCAATTCATCACTCCAACCAACTAGATATTTCCATTTAATTGTCTTTCAATTAGAGCGAGAAGACAGAAAATAAACTGGAACTCTTACATACACGCAACAAAAATAACCATACTCCGAAAAAGAATCAGAACCAAAATGTAACAGTGTACCACATCATAATGGAATACACGAAAAAAGGCGAAAAAAAGTATTAATAAACAAAAAATAAACCACTGAAAAAGAAAAGTAATGGAGACAATCCAAGACTGACCTCCTTCACATCCTCCGCCAAATAAAACTAAACAATCCGAAACAAAATTAAGGGAGTGAGAAGCCCTGGCCTTGGGCGAAATTCCATCTTTAACCAAAAATCTGCGACAAGAAAGCAAACCCGCTTGAGAAACCCTGTGATAAAGCCTCTTCCAGGAAAACTCCCTCCTGTCGTCGGACACGGACGCAACAAGGGCATCTACTACTCCACCACCCCAATCCCTCTTGCATATTTCTTTCCAGAGGGAATCTGACGAGGCCAGGGACCTAAGCCTTCTGCATGTCATGGAAAAGGAGATGATAGACTCAACCGGAAGGAGGAGGAGGATGGATATGAGATGATCTCCATCCATATGGATTATGCTTGAGAAGTAGCTGGAGGAAGGAGATGAAGATAAAGAGGAAGATGGAGAAGAAGAAGAAGAAGAGCTTGCCATGGGTATCGTCCTCGAGCTTCGTAGAAGAAAGTGTCCAGATTTTGCTGAGGGATCAACGAAGCAGTTGAAAGAAGCTGAAACAGTGAAGTAGCGAGGTGAATTTGCAATGGTATTTTGGTAATTAAAGATAGGCCCCGTGGTGAGTTAAGAGTAGTAGCAATTTTCTAGCGAGAAGCCACAAGCCACCTTTTCAAATTGAAGTCCTCAATTGGGCTCATGAAATTCGTTTTAAAAATATATATTTTATTGAAAAAATGTTTGAGTTTTTAAATTCTTTTTATGCTGTATTTTTTTAGCAAACTAAAAAGCCCCTTAATATGTGACTCCAAAAATTCATCAAATTAATTTCTTGAATTAAAAAATTCAAATAAATTTAGGGTAGTTTAAAAATTCAAGATCATTAAATTCTAATGATATAAGCACTAAAATATTTAAAAATAAAATACTAATATGAGATGGTCAATATTTCATTATTTTATTTTTTTATCAAATGAATAGAATATTCTTCTCCAGAAATATATAAATATATTATACTTTGATGTATTTAGAATAGGTTGGGATTAGGCCACAAGAAATATTTCATATAGGATAATTTAGAATTCTTCTTAAAAGTGTCTACCGTTGTAAATATGGTTGACGCCTACTATTAATATTGACAACGATACTGAGTGTTGCTAATAAAGCTTGATATGTCACTGAAAACATTACTAGTTGAAGCATGAATCTTGATATCGAAAGCAATCTGATTTTGAGCCAAGACTAGCCCAGATCAAGCACT
Organism: Cymbidium sinense; assembly: GCA_021442155.1. Taxonomy (NCBI): domain Eukaryota; kingdom Viridiplantae; phylum Streptophyta; class Magnoliopsida; order Asparagales; family Orchidaceae; genus Cymbidium; species Cymbidium sinense. The sequence goes on along the minus strand of JAKCPB010000104.1, from coordinate 474,346 downwards.
TAAAATATAATTGAATACTTTGGGATATCACTGATCCCTAAATAGCTCCTAAATATAGAGTGTTTATAATCAAATTGAACGTCTTGATAAGCCGGATCTAACAAACCTAAGATCTCTTAATTCCGACTTCATTTGAGCATTCAAATACTTAAAGTACATTGGATAATTGAAAGAATCATTTTGAGTCGTCCGATGGAGTGGTTTGGATTTTACTTGTATTTAGAGAAATGTTACTTTCATAATCTATAAATATCCCCTCATTCTTTATATGAGGACCGGCTAAAGGAGAGAGCTCACAAGACTGAAGAATCTCAAATAATGGCCGTCGTCGTCGAATCGCCATCGCCACCGCAAACCACCACCACCGATCATTGTCATCGCCAATCACCATCGTTGGTCATCATTGTCGACCACCAACAACCGTTGTCACCACCGCGTCGATCATCACCGGTCAGGATCACCCGGTCGCGCCGGCATCGCTGGTCACCGCCACCGATCACCACCGCCCGACAGTCGTCGGATCACCGCCGACCGCCGCCATTCACCATCGTTAGCTGCTACCAACTGCCACCTGATCATCTTTCGATAGTTTTCGTCGGATCATCAGACTACCACCTCAAGCAAGCCCTTCGTCGCTAATCCAGTGAAGTTTGTCACAAAACTTATTCTTGTAAGCTATCCTTCTCCAACTTTAGAGAAAGGATCATAATTATAACAAAAACTGATATAGTGAAATTATTTCTAGGTGAGCTAGGCCCCGTGATTTTTCTCTTCTTGAATTTTTCACATAAAAATTCTGAGGTATCTCAAACTTTTTTGTTGTGTGTGCAGAACTTTTGTGCAACACTAAGACATCGAATTCTTCTTCTCTGCCGACCTGAATCTTCTTGCACACTATAGTTTAGCGTCGTCTGTGGGAAAGGAATCCCAGAATCGCAATCTCTATGAACATCTACGCTATGGCTAACAAGTGCAATACTCGCAACAATAGAGCCTCCCGCTCCAACTCCCATCATTCCTGAAACTAATCCTTAAACTAAGGACATCAAGCTTTTGCTTCATTTCCCTTTGATATGCATTACCCTATCGACGAAGGTGCAATAGGAACCTCTCTAGAATATCGTGTTCGCCGAATGGAAGAGTCTCAAAATAAGATAATTCAACTTTTACAAGTAACACGACAGCCACTACTACAAGATCGATCATTAACCACGGGAGGTCAAAATGCTTACATGGGGCCTTCTCGCCATTAAGCTGAAATTCCTCTGCTTCTAGATCGTGATGCCGACCTTCTTGACACTGCTAGTTCTACTCATCCATCACTTGCGGCTCAACCGATCACAAACCCACTAATTGTTGTTAATAGCTTGACAAGTTCTTGCCCTGTTGATTCCACCCGTCATATTATATGTGTGAAATTATAACGTTTAATGTGAGAAGAATTCAACCTTAAAAATAGAAATCATCTTCTCTCTCACCGCAGCTAACATGAGTCTTCACCTTTAGTTGAAACAATTCTTCAACATTCTATTATTGTAGGTTTCAAGCTTCCAAGCATTGACTACTACAATGGGGCAACCAATCCAAATGAACACATCGACCATTACAGAACTATCATGCACATTCAACGAGCTCCTAACACACTATTTTGTCAAGTCTTCCCAGTCACCCTCAAGGGTCAGGCTCGCACCTATTTCTACTCTCTTTTAAGGGGATCTATCCATACATTTGACGAACTCGTTAAAATTTTTATAGAATGATTTATTATGAACCAAAGGATCATTAAAGATTCCTCTCATCTCTCAGGAATTCGTCAAAATAAAGGTGAATCACTTAAAGAGTACTTCCAGAGATTCTTCTTAGAAGCTAGGCAGATACCAAGGATGGATCTTGAATTACTAAGAGTTTTTCTTGGAGGGCTTTGTCCTGAGACTTTCTACTCATCACTAATGCATGATACGGTTTACTTATATACCGACTTAGTTCATCGTGTGGAAGCACAAATTTTTGCTAATGAGGCTATCAATGCACATCGAAAATAATTCAAGCAATATATTGGGAACAATCACAGACTTGGGGGGTAACCCTTATTATAATCTCGAAAGATTATTCATGTAAATATCTGAGGAATAGAGTCTCATTGTCCACCTACTTGATTACCAGTCCTAAGATAAGAATATTGGGGAGCAATTCCTATTGCAACATTCAAATGATAATATTCTGACATAATTATGATTATAAAGCTCGTTTCTTCTATCATCTAATTTTACATTAGATTTATGAGGAGTAAGACAATATGAAGAGACTTTATACAAATATGTAAGATGCCATAAGAAACTCTTGGGTGATATCAAAATTCTACTCTTTGGGCAAGACTACAACTATGATCCCAAAATGATAATAACGTTAAATGTAGATCAAATTTTCATCTTTGCATTCAGATACATGTGGCAATCACCTCATTCCAATAAAAGTATAATCGATCACATGGGGATTTAATTCGACCCTTTCATATAGGTTAATATCATCAAATAATACTTTGACAAATAACCTCGGATAGATCAAAAATCTTTAGCTGATTCGACTCGACCCCTTCCATAAAGGTTAATGTCATCAAGTAATACTTTGACAAACAGCTTTAGATGGGTCAAAAATTCTTAACGGATTTGACTCTCTTTCCATACAAGTTAATGTCATCAAGTAATACTTTGACAAATAACCTCAAATTTGTAAAAAAATTCTTAGCGGATTTGATTCGACTCCTTTCATACAGGTTAATGTCATCAAATAACACTTTGACAAAGAACCTCGAATAAGTCAAAAATCTTGGGTCGATTCTATTTAACCCCTTCCATACAGGTTAATGTCATCAAATAATACTTTGACAAAACAATCTCGGATGGGTCAAAAATCCATAGCGAATTTGACTCGACTCCTTCCATACAGGTTAATATCTTCAAGTAACACTTTGACAAATAACCTCAGATGGGTCAAAAATTCTTAGCGGATTTGATTCGACCTCTTCCATTAGGTTAATCTCATCAAGTAACACTTTGATAAACAACCTCGGATGGGTAAAAAATCATTTGTGGATTTAATTTGACTCTTTCCATACAGGTTAATGTTATGAAGTAATACTTTGACAAAGAACTTCAGATGGGTCAAAAATCTTTGATCGATTCTATTCGACCCCTTCCATACAGGTTAATGTTATCAAATAACACTTTGACAAACAACCTCGACTAGATCAAAAATCCTTAGCGCATTTGATTATACCATTCCATACATGTTAATTTTATTAAGTAACACTTTGAAAAGTAACCTCGGATGGGAAAAAAATTCTTGGCGGATTCGATTCTACCCCTTCTATAAGTTAATCTCATCAAGTAATATTTTGATAAACAATCTCGGATGGGTCGAAAATCCTTGGCGGATTTGATTTGACCCCCTCCATACAGGTTAATGTCATCAAGTAATTCTTTGACAAACAATCTTGGATGGGTAAAAAATTCTTGATGGATTTCTTTCGACATATTCTATACATGTTAACATCATCTGACAAGCAACCTCAGATAAGTCAAAAATTCAAGATCTATTTCTTTCAGCATGATTTATATCGAGTAAATATCATGATGAACAACGTTGGATACCTTGGATGGGCAAAAAGTTAGAGCCTCATCGTATAAACTATGGGTCTTAATTTCTCTAAACCTAGTCTACCTGACAAGGACAGTTAACGCCTCTTTTAAGGGAAAATCAGAATTTCGCCGAATGAACTACGGGCCTTGATCGCCTCCAAATCCAATCGGTCTGACAAGGATAATTAATGCCTCTTTCAAGAGAAAACCGGAGCCTCGTAGTATAAACTACGGACCTCGATCGCCTCTAAACCCGGTTGGTCTGACAAGGACAGTTGACGCCTCTTTCGAAGAAAAATTGGAGCCTCGTTGTATGAACTACGGGCATTGATCGACTCCAAACCCAGTCAGTCCAACGAGGATAGTTGACACCTCTTTCAAGGAAAAATCAGAGCCTCGTTGTATGAACTAGGGCATTGATCGCCTCTAAACCCAATTGGTTTGACGAGAACAATTGGCCTCTTCTGAGGGAAAACCAGAGCCTCGCTGTATGAACTATGTGCCATGATCACCTCCAAACTCAATCGACCGAGGATAATCTCTCGAGAAACTGAGTCATGCTACGAGCCTTGATTGCCTCCAAACCCGATTGGTCCAATGATGACAATTTACGCCTCGCTTGAGAAAAAATCGGAGCCTCGCCATATGAACTACGGGTCTTAATCAATAAAGCAAATAACCTTCTTTTTAGAAGAAAATTAGAGCCTTACCCTTAGCCCCTAAATTTCTATTGGATAATTTCTCATCCAATGCAGGAGAATATTAGAGCAAATGGGAGAAAACTGTATCTCCTTACTTGACCCCAAGGGGAAATTTTTATAGATACATAGGGAAAAGGAGAATAAATTTTGGTAAGAAATTTAAAAATATTTAAATAGATTTCAAAATTTCTACGCTCAAATATATTCTTCTTTTTATAAAAGTGAAAAAAGGAAAAAAAATAAAATCAATTAGGAGGAAATATTAAAAAAAATTTAAAAAAATCTAAAATTCTCATTATTTGTGCTCACTAGCACGCGTTTGCACACGCGAGCATGTGTTGTGGTGTAGATTGTGGCTGACGTCGACTTAGCTTCTGAGTGCTGCGTGCATCTTTAGCCCTACACTCGGAGGCCACAGTGTCTTTGGCATCAGCGTCAGCTGACATGCATGTACGCACAGCTGCCCATGACCCACATGCTCAGAAGTTCGCCTCGTCGCGTGCCACAGCTCGTCAGCTGGTTCATGCTGACCCGGTACCCTTGGCCGCTTCTCAGCCCATGCGCGCTTGTGTTCATAACCGCCCCACGCCTCAGATCCTGGGGGCCTCGCGCCCCTCGCGGCCTGCACACTTTTTCATACACGTGCACCAACGCCCTCAGCGTTCACATGTGCGTGTATGCACTTAATTGACCACGACTCGATCCGCTGTTGCTTTCACACATTACACATACATACATGGGTCTTTCCGCCGCTTTAATTGTAGTCTTGTGTGCCCATGAAGATTTATTCTCTCAAACTATATCTCACGTAAATATTTATATACCCGCAAATTTTATTAATATAAAGGAAGTTATTAGCTGAATAATTTTCTTAAAATTATAATCAATTATTAAAAAAACTATTCATTGATTTGACATGTATTTTTGGATGATAGAGATGATATCATCCAAAAATAAGGGGACAACTGATATGTCACTAAAAACTTTATTAATTGAAGCACGAATCTTGATATTGAAAGCAATATGATTCTGAGTCAAGACTAGCTCAAATCAAGCAATTAAAATATAAGTGAAAACTTTCGATTATTAGTCAGATCTCTAAATAACTCATAAATATAAAATATTTATAGTCAAATCGAGCGTCTTGACAAGCCAGATCTAACAAGCCTAAGATCTCTTAATTCTGACTTCATTTGACATTCAAATACTGAAAATACATCAGATGCTTGAAGGAATCATTTTGAGCCATATGATGGAGTGGTTTTTATTTTGTTTGTATTTATAGAAATATCCCTCTCATTCTTCACATGAGGGGGATTGAAGCTAAAAAAAAGGAGAGAGCTCTAAGACTCGAAGAATCTCAAAGTATAATCGGGCCACCAGCTGACCGTCACCGGATAATCGCCGACCACCACCGTCGGTCATTGCTGCCGCCAACCGCCATCATCAGTCACCACCGCCGACCACCGCCGGCCACCGCCATCGGCTACCACCATTGATCATCGCCACTGGATCACCACCGGTCAACACCGGCCGCCGTTGTCGGCCACCACTATTGGTCACCACCGGTCACCACCGCCACCGCTTAACAAATCACCGCAGACCGCCGCCATTCAGCCACCGTAAGTACCAACTTCCACTGACCATCTTTCTATAGTTTTCATCCAATCATCAGACTACCACCTCAAGCAAAGCCTTCGTCACTAATCCAGTGAAGCTTATCACATAACTTATTCTTGTAAGCTATCCTTCTTCAACTTTGGAGAAAGAATAATAATTATAACAAAATCTGATATAGTAAAATTATTTTTAAGTGGGCTAAGCCCCGTAATTTTTTCCTTCTTGGGTTTTCACGTAAAAATCCTGAAGTCTCTCAAACTCTTTTATTGTATGTGTGAAACTTTTGTGCAATACTAAGGCATCGAATTCTCCTACTCTACTGACCTGAATCTTTCTACACTCAACAAAGCTGAAGCTCAATGTTGATCAAATCAATGATAACTTTTTGTAGATGACTGTTGTGGTGTTTAGAAATTTTCTTGAATGCTTTCTATTATTGTTATCTAATCATCTTTTTATTAAAGTCTTGGAACAATAGAACTAATCATTAATCATTTATTGATGACAACTCTGATCGCTCAAGTCTTCTCCTAGTTTTAGCATGAAAGTCATATTTTCTAATTCATATCTTCTATATTGTTTCAAAGCATTCTCTATCATGGGAAAAATTATTTTTTTATTACTTATAACTCACACTAGTAGAATCATTTCAACTCGTCAAATTATATATGCATTTTAATTACAGATTTCTCCATAAAAAAACTCATGCCTTTTATGAGCTACTTTCAATTAATCTTATCTGTATGTATGAGATTTACATATAATACTTGGACAATAAACTTTTCTTCTTTGTACTACTAAAAATATTCAAGCATGCAATGGATTTAAAAAATGTAATTATAGTTATAAGAAATTATAACATTAGTTTTATTTTTTTATAATTTCTAATTATCAGCATTTATTTTCTCACTATCTTAAAACTTTATTTTGAACTAAATTAAGTAGTCAAATTCAATCACAAAAAATTGGCTAACTCTTTTTCAACCCTAACTCAAACTACTAAATGATATGCCGACTTTTATTATAATTATAAAAGATGAAAAAAAAAATCAAGGAAAAGGATGAAATTACTAGACATCAGAGGGACTTTCTACTGAAGTTGTAGGCCTATGAAATGATATACTTGTGGAATATGGAAAAGAGAGTTCTTAATATTTCTAAGAAACATGCAACTGAATATTTTAGTTTTAGCAACTTCAAGAATCTAATTAGATGGAGATGACTTATGTTTTAATAATTTATTAAAGAATGTCATCTAATGCAATTCTATTAAAAGTTAAAAGGCAGCCAAAAAATTAAAAATCACAAAATGAAGTTTGATATTCAAAGTTTATTTACTTTTGCAAAACTATGATCAATCACTTTGTTAGTAAATCAATATATGGGAGTATACGCAACCTTTAGTTAAGAGTTAAGTGTTCTAAAATAAACAAGAATGCTCTATGTAGACATGCTTAGTTAGAAGTCCCAAGTCAAGATAAATTTCAAAGAGTTCCTAGTACCTTCTAATAGTTGGTCACACCAAAGATGCACTCTATTGGGGTCATATTATCTCCTAAAGGATCATGCAATATGGCATCATAACTTGCTCATTCACCAACTTGGTCCATTGAGGAGTTAATTTTTTTGAAGCATGACAACAACTATTATGTGAGATAAAATTTATAGCAATTGAGGCTTAATTATTTATCTTACCATCACATAAAAGTTTTGCATGCACATAAAAAAAGGAAGTTAAATCTCACAAGAGGTATTAGAGATTTATGTGACAAATCTAGGAATGGAAACAACACAAAATTTCACCCAAGTAAAAGTCTTCCACAACAGCTATGGTTATTAAAATTTGAGCTCCCCTCAATTATAGAAAGTTGGATTATAAAATATTGATCATTTAATTGGTCTTCTCTACCTATAGAGAAAAATACTGGAAAAAGAATAAGGAGGTATGGACATTGATGTAAACAAATGATTAATGAAAGAAGTAGAGTAATGATGATTGGGTGATGGCCGAATGCTAGCGTTAGTTGATGGTTAACACTGATAATCCTACAATGTCAATTAGGTGATGGCAAAAAAATTGATGTTGGTTAACAAAAAAAATGATAGTTAAACGGTTGTAATTATATAATAGTAGATGTAAATGTTGATCAATAAGAAGAGCTTTAGGATTCATTAAATTCAAGAACTATCTCCACAAAATCTGTTTTATTTGTCGAATAAATGCTTATTTCTAGATTTTTAGTTGCAACTTTTTTATTTTCATCAAAAATCTTAAACACTTTATTGAATGACACATAATAATTCTATTATATAAATTTAATATTTTAGCATTAAGCATTTTAATGATATCATAATTAAGTAGTCTTCTGGTCGTTAGAATTTTGTATTATCTCTGTGTATATTTTGTTTAAAAGTTTCTTAAAGACAAAGTTTAGATGATCATAAGATTATTTTATATCTTTTTTAATTTGAAAATGTTGAGCTCCACAAGATTTAAAAATTGTACAATGATCTTCATTGATCAAATGAATATCAAGGAGGTGCATAAGTTGCCCTTATTTTTAGATATTAAGATCTTTAATTTTAAAATAATTTTGATCATAAATGTTGAATCAAAATTATAATTTTTAGAATATTATAAGGTGCAATTGCTCTTTAAATATTAATATGAACCTCCTCTCAGAATTATAAAAACCCTCAATTATCTTTTCTATTATAAGTGAATTTTGCATCCCATTTACTATAAAAATCATTTAAAACTTTATTCAGAGCTCCTCAAAAATGTTGAAAATTACATCTACAAGCTTTGTTCTACTCTAAAAATACTGAAATTGAGTTTAAAACATCTAATAAGAGCTTAAGAGATATGAAAGTATAAAAAAAATTTAAAAATCTTATTGAAGCTAAAAAACTGTTCTAGACATGAAAGGTAGGTTAGATCAACCGGTTGGCTATTTATCCACTAGACACCATCGCTAAAGATAGAGCTCACAATAAAGAGTGCTTAGAAGCTCATTTTGGCCATTTTTATCTTTTATTTTAAATAAATATTTTATTATAAATATTTTATTAAAAATATAATTAATTACCTAAAAATTGAAAAAAAGAAATAAAAAAATTCCCAAAAAAAACTATTCTATTTCTTAACTCTCCCTAACTATAGAACCCTCTTTACTACAACAACAACAACAACAACAAGCCTTAATCCCACTAGGTGGGGTCGGCTACATGAATCCTTCGTCTCCATTGTGTCCTATTATGTGTCAAATTCTCATTTAATTCAAGTATACTAAGATCATTTTTTATACATCTTAACCAAGTCTTTTTAGGTTTACCTCTACCTTTTTCTTAACATAAGGCAAATCTAATGCATCTACTCTCCTAATCGGTCATCGACGCTTTATGTGGCCAAACCATCTAAGGCGACTCTCCTAATCTTATCTACCAGGAGCTACTCCAACTTTTTCCGAACATACTCATTTTGCATTTTATCTCTAAGGGTAAAACCACTCATCCACCTGAGCATCCTCATCTCTGTAACACTTAACTTAGTCTTATGTTTATCTTTTATTGGCCAACATTCTGCACCATAAGTCTTTGGAGGTCTTACCACCATCTTATAAAATTTTCCCTTAAGTTTAAGTGGAACTTTTCTATCACATAATAGGCCAGATGCATTCCTCCACTTCAACCATCCAACTTGAATTCTACTAATAACATCTCCATCTATTTCACCATCATTTTGAACAATAGATCCTAAATATCTGAATCGCTCACTCTTGTTAATGACTTGATCACCAAAAGTCACAACACTACCACTAAAACTTCTACAACTAAAATTACACTCCATATATTCAGTTTTAGATCTACTTAAACGAAAACCTTTAGACTCTAAAGTTGACCTCCATAATTCAAGTTTCGTTGGACTCCTCTAGTCTCTTAACAAGAAGAATGTCATCGAAAAGCATACACCAAGGTACATCTTCTTATAAATGCCTCGTAAGAACATCCATAACTAAAGTAAAAAGATAAGGGCTTAATGTTGATCCTTGATGTAATCCAAAAAAAAGGAAAATATTTTGTCAATCTTCCTTGTGTTTGGACACAAGTAATGCTCTAGTATACATATCCTTAATGACTTGAATATAACCAATATTAACTTCTTTCTGTTCTAGAACTCTCCAAAGAACATCTCTTGAGACTTTATCATAAGCTTTCTCTAAATCAATAAATATCATATGTAGATCCTTCTTATTTTCTCTATGCTTCTCCATCAAACCTCTTAACAAATGTATAACATCCATAGTAGATCTACCTGGCATGAAACCAAACCGATTGTGAGAAACTTCTGTATCACATCGTAACCTATGCTCAATTACTCTCTCCCATAATTTTAATGTATGGCACATTAACTTAATTCCTCTATAATTTGCACACTCTTGTGCATCACCTTTATTCTTCAATATAGAAACCAACAAACTCTTTCTCCACTCATCTGACATCTTTTAGTCTTTAAAATAACATTAAAAGATTTCTAAGCCAAGAAATTCCTTGATCTCCTAAACATTTCCACACTTCTATTGGAATATTATCCTTCTTGCTTTTCCACATTTCATTTTCTTTAAAGCTTCACTAACTTCATTTACTAATGATGATAAAATAAAATTCTCTATTTTGTTTAGGTATTAAGGTTGCTAAAATCAATCGTACTTTCGAATCCTTCATTGAAAAGTTTATTAAAATACCTCATCCACCTATTTTCAATATCTTTTTCTAAGAAAAGAACTTTATTATTTTCATCCTTAATACCCCTCACTTGAACTATGTCTTTACTTCTCCTATCTCTTTGGTTGGCTAACTTGTACATACATCTTTCACCTTCTTTGGTATCTAATCTATTGTATAAATCACTAAAATCTAAATTTTTTGCATCATATATTGCTTTCTTATAATCTCTACAAGCCATTTTATATCTTTCCCAATTCTCCGAGTTTTTACATCTAAACTAAGTTTTATAATAATGTTTCTTATTTCTTATCTTTTCTTGCACACTCTGACTCCACCACTAACTATTCTTATTAAAAGAAGCTTTTCCTTTTGATTCGCCCAGCACATCTTTAGCAACTTGTTTAATTTCACTTGATATTTTTTCCCACATAACGTTAGCTTCCTTATGAACATCCCAAACTCTAATTTCTTGTAGCTTGCTCTTAAAAATATTTTTATTTGTGTTCTTTAAGTGTCCCCATCTAATCCTAGGACAATTTAGTTTATTTTTCTCTTACAACCTTTCATCTTAAAATATAAAACTAATAGTCGATGTTGGGTACTTAAAATTTCACTTGGAATGACCTTACAATCTTTACAATCTAAACGATCCATTTTCTTATCAAAAATAATCAATCTGTGTTTTACTAGATCCATTTTATAAGTAATAATATGTTCATCTCTTTTCTTAAATAAAATATTAGCAACTACAAAATCATAAAGAAAAAATCTAATATACCTACCTTCTTCATTAGTAACTCCAAATCCATAACCACCATGAATACTTTTAAAATCTTCTACCACTCTACCAATATGTTCATTTAAATCTCCCCCAATAAATACTTTTTCTTCAAGAGGTATCTTTTGTATTAATTCCTCTAATTCATTCCAAAATTTTTCTTTTGAGCTTACCTCCAAACCTACTTGAGGAGCATAGACACTTATAACATTGATAATCTAACAATAATCTTTAAAGCTATAATTCTATCTCCACATCTATTAATACTTATAACATTATCCTTCAAACTTTTATCTATAATCACACCTACACCATTTCTAGTTCTACTTTTACCTGAATACCAAAGTTTAAAACCTAAACTATCAATCTCCTTGGCCTTCTCACCAACCCATTTAGTTTCTTGAACACATAAAATATTTATCTTTCTATGAACCATAATATCTATTAATTCCATTAATTTACCTGTAAGAGTACCTATATTCCAAGATCCTAACCTAATTCTAGTTTCATGGACTAACTTTTTGCCCGCATCCATATAATGTAGGAACCCTTGCTTATTTAACATCGCACTCCATGCCGACTCTAGCACATTTTTCATCAGATTATACACTCTGCCGCCTGTGACTAGCATTAACACAATGATTTAAAGGATTCATGTCATGATTATTTCGACAAATTTTACGCTGGCTGTCGACTACCTAATGCAACCCTCCACTTTTTGCATCCGGACTTGGGACCGACAATGGTAGTGTTAGGACCCTCTTTACTGTTAGAGAGAAATTATTAATTTTTTTTCCAAGCACTAGGACTCTTTTCTAAAGAGATAAAAAATTATCCTATGAGAGATATAATCATGAATGGTGGCTGAGGCACTTAGTCTTCTTCTATGAAGAGGCTAAGTAGGTGATATTTTTTTATACCTTAGTTTGAGACTTTAATTTTCTTCCAAGGAGGAAATCACTATCCCTAAAACTTGGTATACACCATCATAATAAGAATGGATGCTAATGTAGAGGCATGTCATCAACTAGGAGATGCAACAAAGACAATGAAGAGACCTCCCTTAAAAATATTGGCAATTCATAAGGTATCTCAATTTCTATTTTTGAACAAAATTTTGTGTGTTTTGTATGCTTTTTATAATTTCTCATCTCTTTGCCCAATATTTTTAATATTTACTCTATGATTTAAACTTCTATTAAGAAATTAGGTTAGAAAAGACTCCATATTTTTGAATTTTAAGAGAGTTTTATTTTTTTTTCAAATCCTTAATGATAAAATTATAATCTTTATGAATTGAAAGAATTATTATATTTAAATGAAAAGTTTAAATTTTTGAAAAGTTTTTTTAGGGTGTTCCCACATTATGCATCATCTTGAGTTTTTTTTTTGTTGTATTAAAGTAATGTCCTTTATCAGGGTAAGAAATTAAATAGTTAAAACCTTTTTAAATATGACTTTTTTTTTTAATATGTGATTTTAGAATTTGCTATGATTTGCACATTCTTTTTTATGAATGGCTAGTAAGATGTTTAAATATATTTTTTAATATTTTTGATTTTTTTTCTCAACTAATATTATAGTGAAAAACTTATAAATCCTAAATTTATAGTGAAAAAATGGCTATCTTTACCATATAATATTATACAAAATTCAATTCTTGAGATTGGAGATAACTCAAAGTATGCTAAGTTAAGTACTTATATAATGAGAAGAAAAAAACTTTAAGAAGTAGATGAAAAACAAAAGAAAAAAAGAAAAGAAAAGTGAGAAATAGTGGAAAGGCAAAGAAATTTTAGTAGAAATCAAATATTCATTAACTAATGATCTATTTGGAATCAATTTTTTGTTTTATAGTGAAAAATTATTTTTATATTATTTTTATGAAACTATTTTTTGGTATGTTTTCAAAAAGGAAGGTGGGGTTTTTGGAATCACTTTTATTTTGTACTTTTTGTATTATTTTTATGTTAAGAATGTTTATTTAATATAGCTTTGATGTAAAATTTATTTTATTTTTTTGAAAAAATAATATTATTTTTAAAAATAATTTTGAATGTTCAGGGTGTTTTAAAAAAGTTGTCACCATCAAACATGTTTTATTAAAAATCAATATGCATATATATATATATATATATATATAATAAACATAAAATAAAGCCTAAATATTTTTATTTTTATTTTTATTTTTGAAAATAAGTCATATTGTTTTTTAAAGATACTCAAAATTAACTTTTGAATGTTTTAAGTATTTTTAAAAATAACTACAATATATAGATTATTTTAAATCAAAATATAAATAAAATAAAATAAAATAAAAACATATAAAATATAAAATAAAAATGATCCCAAATGACTCCTAAGAAAATAAACTCTGAAGATTCTCTATTATTTAAAGGATTCTTATTATAACTAATTACAAATACATAGTATGGTATTAACAAGGCTTTAAGTATAAGAAATGTGAGACATAAGAAAATAAATAATGTTATAAGATGACTAAAAATAATAAAGAAATAATTTACTGTCTAATTAAGAGTTCAAAATAAATCTTTAAATTTGTTGGATTGGGTATTATTGCAATACTTTTTATTATAAGTAGATCTAATGGGATATGCCATATAGATATGAAGGGTTGTAAGGTTGCTTTGGGAACTTGCAAAGTATAATCATATTTAAAATGACATACAGATAATAGATTCTTCCATTACAACAATGTTTTTCTTTGACGAGAAAGTTGTTTCATGGCCATTAAAAGACTATAATTAATTTTATTTGATAAGTTTTTTAAAATTTAAAATTATATTTGACAATCTCTTTTACATGATTTATAAAAAGGGCAGCTAGTAATTATAATTATAAAATGACTATTTATAAAAAAAATTTCACTTGGTTGGTCAATTAATTGTATGTTTGCCCAAATTAACTTTCTAATCACTTAATTTAGATAAATCATTTTAGCTAGTTTGTTAATTGGCTACTTAATTTACTAAGAAATCATAAATAATCTAATAAATTTACCAACTTATATTGAATTTGTTATGCTAAAAAGATTGGCAATTAATGAATCAAATACTTAAGGGTCAGTTGGGATCACTTTTGTTTTTTGTTTTTATTTTGTATTTTTATTTTGTTTTGTTTATGTTTTGCTTAAAAAAAACCTTGTTTGATTGTACTTGTTGTTTTTAAAAACACTTAAAACATCTCTTAGTTGTTTTGAGTGCTTTTAAAAACAATATTATTTATTTTTGAAAATGATAAGTAAAATCACATAAAAAAGACTCTAAATAAACATGTTCTCAAAAATAACAAAAAAAAAAAAAAATAGAAAATAAAATTGATCCCAACTAGCCCCTTAGAAATTTAAATTTTTTGTTTTCGATCTACAGATATAATAATCATATGCACTTTTGAGGAAACTATCTTCATGTGAACATAAAAATTTTGATATGTCAAATTTAATATTTTCTAAGATTTTAACAAAAAAAAATATTTTGAAACATCATTAGTGATAACAATATATCTATATAATCAAATTTCACAAACTCTCCATAGCCTTAGCAATTTTAATTAGAGGATATTCAATTAAGAGGTAAACTCTTCCTAGTGGGAAACTGTGGTCTTTATTTTCGATTATGTGTATGGGGGACACCATGCAGGTTTGAGGGTGTACTTATTGAGGTGATTGGGTACGACATCAAGGAATGATGTACTATCTAGAAAGATAGAAATCACCATCCTACAATGGACCTAATCATATAATAATGACTCCCAAGACATGATGGGTCTTCAAATATACCGGAGATTTTTTCCTACTTTACATGGATGAATAAAACATAGTTTATTTAAATCAGATTCTAAAATTTCCTGCGGGGGCAAGCCCCCATAGTTAATTCATCATAATGAAGATGAGTTTCTTAGGGATACTCTCAATTAAATAGACAATTATTATCTCTAAAGATTTCAAAGATAAGACTATCAATAAATTGGTTATATTTAGAAAATCAAGTGAGATAGATTAAAAGAAGAGACTTATTATCGAAGCCAAAGGAGATGAGTAAGGAATACTCATGATACTAGAAAACCTAGTGAGCATTCCAATCTATCATATGGTTGGGCTTTATATGTTTGAAGTTGAGGAGAATTATATATTTGAATTGAAATTTTATTAGAAGGCTAGGACTTAGAATCCCGCAATACAAGATTGTAGAAATGCATAAGAGGTGAGGATTTATACTTGTAGCCTGAGGAAAAATAGTAGTCTCAGATCCTAAATCAAGGGAGCTTCAGCGAGAGCTAAAGCATGTCCTAAATCTAAAATGAAAGTGGGTATACAATTTACCTCCACAAGAGAGAGTAAACCACTCGATTGCTAGACTTACCACCGCCTAGAGTGGCTGCCAGCTAACTCCTCCTATGATTTTAAATTCATGTAGTCAAGTCTTATGTATTGCGAGATGGCTAGGGTAGTTATTTATTAGAAAAAAACTAAAGTCCTTAAACCCACTCCATAAGAGACTAGAGCATGAGTGGTATAAATAATGACTTAATATAATGCAAATCTTTTCAAATTTAATCTGTATTTGATAGTTCATTTTGACAAAGGCTTTAGGATTTATATGCTCATTTACATTATAAACTTAGATTATTGACTAAATCAATGAGAAAGGGGTGTTTTTTATCACAAGAGATGCTTTTACAGGTCAAACATTCTCCTATCATGCAAGGATGGAAATCCCTTATTTTCAAGAGAGAAATAATATGACATGCATGTTGTGAAAAATTCAACATTCAGCTAAGGGGTTGCTAAATATTTTAATTATCTTGATTTAATGCATAGGCTTTATGTGAGGTTATGAGTTATTTAGAAATTTAATTATGAGTTGTAGTTGGTAGAAAATTTATTTTTTCTTAAGAGCCTAATCGCATCCAGGCCATACAACAAACACAAATCATAAAGAAACTATGAAGATGCATGTAATTTCTAATGCACAAGAAAAATAAAACATCAAACATTTTATAGCTAACATAGAAGAATAAAAGGTCAGTGTGATCCGGTACCACTGGACAACTCAAAAAAAAAGGGTAGCTAGGCTCTACCCTTATACAATCCAAATTACAAAAGAATAATTACAATTAAGGATGAATACATGATATGGGAGTCTTCATCTTCATTCTTCATGTCGCCTTCAATTCTTAATATCTTCATTTGATTTAATTTGCTCCACTTCAAAGACATCACATGGCTTCCCAGGACAAAGCCTTCTAGCCAATGCTCATCCTTATCCCCCCATAACACTAATCCTAATTCTTACTTTCCAAGTTTCATTTAAATGGAAAGAGTAAATCTAACTACACTGGCAAAATAGAGGTTAGTTAAAAATACATTCCACCTAAGCATTTACATGTATAATTTGGACTTAGCATCCTGCATATGGGTAACCAAGTCCACTTGTCCTAATTTAGAATATGCTTAGGGGTTAAGCAACCTACAAAAGAGAGCATTTATATTTATTTTAAGCACCCCTTAAGCACAATCTCCTGCAAAAATATGGGTAGGCTAATCACGACCTAACATCCAGTCTACGAGGCATACACCCTAACATCCAATTTAAAATAATACATCACAAAACTAAATATATATCAAATCATGCACCTCCCTAACGTAAAGCTAGAAGTGATGACTTAATCTAAGGTGTGTGTATTAAGGCTTGTGTGGTATGTCCTAACTAGACCTTTTAATAATTTTCTAAGTATGAAGAGATTTAATTATGAAGGGTGGTTTCACTTTAAGTAGCTTAATTGATTTGTAAGTTTTACTTAATATTTTCTTTTATTTCATTTGATTTATACTTAACAACTAAGTGTTATAAATAGAGGAAAAGAGCAGATCACTATCTTTCATCCCTATCTTAAATCACATCTAAAGCCAATTAATTAATCAATTCTCTTTAGTGAATGACTTATTACATATTTTAATTAATCTCAAGTTTAAGTTCACTTTAAATAATCTCATTCAATAAGAAATTCCTCTAAAGATTAATTGGAATTAATTATTATCACACAACACATGTTTGTTCATTTCTTTCCATCATATGTAGCATGTATATGATTAAGTCCTAAACATAACTATGTATGCAATTTATATCTTGGCATACTTAAATGATGAATGTAAGCAACTGTATTTAAAATTGATGTTTCACTTGGTGAATTATTTTATCATATTAATTTAAAGCTCTGTCTAAATTCTTATACAAATGCATGAGAATAGAGCTCTAAATGATATGACTAATCAATCCAACCACTTAAATAAAATATAAATACATGTCTTTTTTATAGAAAAAAATAGGTTTTCATTCATTATCTAAATACACATTCAAATGCATACAAGTTTTAAGTAAGTACGTCGCCATTGTTCTGCACCAAGGGAACAAGGTAGGAACCTCTTTGGGGCTACTTAAAGTTGTGCATCCCTAAAATGTCCAGACTAATATACACACTATTCTTAAATACATATGGATGTGTAAACAACTATAAGAATAGAAAACTATGCAAAAGTTGAGTTTGATTTAATTGATTTATTTATGTGAATGAATTAAACCTCTATCTAAATTCTAATGTCAAAATGCATTAGAATAAAATCAAGTAGGTATGTCGCCATTATTTCGCACCAAGGAGTGAGGTAAGAACCTTCTTAGGACTACTTAAATCCGTGCATCCCTGGGATGTCCAGACTAATATACCCACTAACATTCTTACTTATGCAAATCAACATATAAATGAAAGAAGGAAATTTCACTTCATACACTATATTCACATGCACCTCCTATGTGTATATATATATATATATATATATATATATATATATATATATATATATTAATATATAATATAACTTTTGAAAATATATTTATAATTTAATAGTGATAATAGCCACACATATTTTTAATTAAGCCAACACATGCAACTTGACATAAAGGAAATCATTTATTTTTAATTAATTTTTTTGAAAGAAATGAATGCATGAATGAAGTGGCAAGCAACATTTTAATATGATTGAAAAAAGAAATAAAGAGACAGAAGCATGTAATTTCATTCAATCCAACTAATTCTTAAGGACAATCATATTAAATAAGCTTATTTAAAGTAAACCAAAGCTTCTTATTAAGTTATTTTTGGATGTTTGATTTGATCTAGAGAAAAGAGAAGATTCAATCATTTGTTGCTTTTAACCCATTTCCATATTTATGAATTGATTTAGTTAAATGGAAGAGGTAATTAGGTTGATTTTATGGATTAATTAGGTTGCAATACGAGTTAAATCCATTACATTAACCCTTGCCTATGTTACCTTAAAGTAATTAATTAAATAATTATGATATTCATGAAAAATAACTTGCAATGATCCTAAGAAATGAATAGGCCTAGTGTAATTAGCTCATAATTAATAATTATTTAGGTTAAAGAACTTAATTAAGTACTTTTATGGCTTCTCCACATGTAGGTTAGCCATAATTTTATATAACTGAGTTATTAGACAGATCTACCAAAAACTTAGATTAAAAATGATAATAGTAGAATTTTAATTTAAATTAATTAATTATTTCTATTAATTGTCATCAGTTAGTAATTATTACCGAAGAAAATCTTGAAAAGTTTCAAGTCAAGTGAAATGTACTTAAGAAAAAGAATGGAAAAGAGGTCCAATCTCATTCTCCATGTCCATTCACTATCTCACAATGATTAACAAGCTTAATTAATGATTTTCTTACTATTTAACATGTTAATTAATCACCTAATTAATTAAAAAGTAATTGAGGCTAAGACAACCAGTTTCTCTAATTAACCAAGCAATAAATTCTAAGAAAATTATGGGAGGCACGGGTCATCTTATTAATCAACATTAGAAAGTTTGTAATTAATTACTTGAGTAATCAAAGAGTAATTAAGCTAATTAAGTTTTCAATTAAACCTAAAGTAAGCCTTAATTACTGTTCAAAATTAATTACAAATATTTTTATTAAATTATTCTATAAAATACCATTAAAATGAGTTTTTATTTATATTCTTATGATTTTTCTATGATTTGTTATGATTTTTCAAAGTTTCAGTTGATTTATGCAATTTTTCATGATTTTTATAAAGTCCATTAATTTATGTTTACCATTTGAACTTTAAAATGCAATATCTTCCAATCCAAAAATTATTTTGACTTATAATTTTTGTGGTATGTGTATTTTAACTTCAGTTTCAATCCCTGAAAATTTTAACTTAATCTCATGTATTTTGATTTGATTAATGAAATTTGGATTTTAATAAAACTCAAATTAAGTTCAAAATATTCAGTTAAATTTTTTGGATTTTAAGTTTGTTAGATTCCTCTCAAGAAGATGAATCCAACGAGCCTTTATTTACAATTTTTAGTTAAGTATTTTATTTTATATAAATTTTTGAAATTTTATGTGATTTAAATAATTTTTAAAATCAGAAAATACCCTAATTTCTCACCTAGTACCTGCGCGGTGTTGGCGCAATGATGGGACATGGCATTGGCGGGCAACGTGGTGCGTAGCGAGCTGCGTGATTGGGCTACGATGGCGACGGCAGCGTGAGCAAGAAAGTAGGCAAATAGGAAAATGACCCGCAGATTAGATCTGACTGTCTGATCATGGATCAGATGGTCCAGATCTGATCCCTGGGATCCAAAGGTGAAAATGCACGATCGGCGGACTATCTGAGCCGTTTGATCATGGATCAGATGGTCCGGATCCGATCTGTGATATGAAGGGTTGAAATGCGAGATGGACGTGCAATTTGTGCCGTTTGATCTCACGAATCGTGGGATCGAACAGCTGTTATGCATTGCAGCCGGCAGAATGGTGAACCGAGGGAAAAATGCATAATCTAAACAATATTTCATCCAAATGGGCTCATCTTCATGGTAATTCACACCGAAAAACTTCTATTTCATATTAGATTGTATAAAATAAAGAATGTAAGGGATTTATAAGAAAAATTTCTAAAATTGCATGAAAATAATAATAAAATAAGAAATCCTAAGGCTGGCTACAGGTTTTCTTGAAAGTTACCTCATTGGGGATGATTTCTGGTGGCGGTGATGATCCGAGCATGCTCTTGAGTGGGGAAGAAGCCTTAGAATGAGCTTAGACCTTCACCTTCAATTTGGAATGATGTATCTATCGATGGTTGTCATTTCCTCACCAAAATCCATTTGATTTTGTTTTCTTTTGCTTAAAAATCAAGTGGAAATGATTGTTGGTTAGTTTGGGAGCTCTAGGGGATGGAACTGAGGGTAATGAAATGAGTTTTGCCACCTCTATTTTCTGGTTGTAAATGTGGCCGAAAATCCCTTTCATTTTGTGATTTTTGGCTCTAAAAGGGTGTCATTTTGCTTAAGGTGATTGGGAATGGAAGGGAATCATCCTATGTGGCTCATTTTGGTTGGCTAAGGCATGGAAAGTGGCTACTATAAAGTAAAAATAGGTGTCCTAGCAAGGAGAGGTGGGAGTCCTTCATGTCAAATGTTTTAATGGAAGAGGTGAGGTAAATTCACCTCCCCATGAGTCATGGCTGTCCCAACCACCTCTTGGGTCAGATGATCCGTGTCCTTGGTGCCTAAGTGGACCAATGGTTGAGTGCCAAGTAGCCAAGAAAGAGAAATGACCATTTGGGAAAATGAACTTGAGCCATTGTTGCAATCAATTTGATTTAGGTTTTAATTTAGCTAGTTTGGGTTCATATGTGTTAAAGGGTTGACTTAGTCAATAGGTTAGGTTGACTTGGTTTGACCCAATTCATAATAATTGATTAACCAAGGATAATCAACAATCATGACATGAAGTTTGGATTGGCTTAATTCACTTTGATTTGAATTGAATTGGATCTTGGTTCATATTGGTCAAATTGGTCACTTTGGGCCAAGTGAGCCAATTGGGTTTAGTTAGCTTGATTTTGAGTTGAGTTTGATTTAGTTGACTTTGTATATGGACTTGATATTGACATATAAATTCAATTGCAATTGGTTTAAGTTCAAATGAGTTTTGGTTCATTTGAATATTTCAAGTCAAATGGGCTAGGTTTTTTTTAGGGAAATAGGAAAATTTTATTGCCATAAAAAAGGTACAAAGTCCTTAGAGGGGAAAATCTCTAAACTAAAGCTCAATGAGCTACAAAAAGTCCTAAAGAGATAAGCCCCCTAGCTAATACAATCGATAATAAGAAAAAGCTAATAAAAAGGAAACAAAGATCCACAAAAATAATTCCTTAAAATCATCAAAAATCTTCTTCTGCTCCTTTTGCAACCAGCATACTCCGGACAATAAGTCTCCCATGCAGAGATCTTATGAAAACCAATCTAGCGAAAAGTCTCTCAACCTAAACCAGAGATCTACAAGAAGCTAGAAATGGGATTAGTACAGGTAATGGGACAATTAAATAAGCATAGAAAATAAGAGCAGATAGAAGATTGAGGATGAAAAAAAGGCTCCAGCTCAGTTATAAATATCTTAAGGAGTAGCACCATATGTAAGCATCTAGACTTTGAGTGAAGGGTTATAATTACATATAACACTACCAGCTAAAAGAGGAAATGGGATACATCATGGCCATCATTGCCAACATACCTGTTGTAGCACCTTATCCAAAGATGATCATCACAGAACCCTGCATAAGACTTTAACTAGCAAATATAGCCACAAAGAACCAAGAAATTAAAGATATTGAGCTTAGTATAATAGATAAGGAGAAGCCCCATCAGTAAAGTATTAGGCCATAGGGAGCACCACCAAAGCCACCAAATATTATCTAGCTTAACAATATGATTAACATCAAAGATGATAGGAGGTAAGACATCCATTAAACCAAGAAAGGGTATAGAATCACCCACAATCCATAAGCAACAATTCCAGTAGGTAAAAACTAGAAAAGAAGAAAAGGAAGCAGCCAAAACTCCACTCAACTAGTACAAGAAAATAATTCTCCAAACCATAACCAAAGGCATAGAACAATGAGCCCAAAAGGGCACAAAAGTCCTCAAAGCTGCAGGAGCAAAAACCACAACACCACTTATTGTAATAGCCACAATCCAAAAAGTAAAACCCAACCCAGATGGATAAACCCCTAACATAACATAGAATGGCAAGAACAAAAGGGAAGAAAAAGACTCCAGAGAGAAAGAACAACCAAAAAGAATAAGGAAAACTAACCCAAACAGCCAACCCACCATAGCAAGAAGGACACAAAGGCAGCAAGCGTAGCACCCAGAAAAAAAAAAAATAACCACAAGAAAAAACCAACTTTAATGGGATAGGTTGGGTTTGACTTGAGTTGATTTTGATTTGGCTTGAAGATTATAGATTTCATTTATATTTGGATTGATGATTGAAGGAATGATTAATTCAAGAGAAAATCCATTGGTTTTGATTTGATTTGGATAGGATTTGGCCAAGTTCAAGGAATTAGCTTAAACAGTATAAATTGGATTTTAGTTTGGCTTTGGATTTGGTTTTGAGTATTTGAATTTATATTTCATTTATATTTAGGAATATAAATGAAGATATAAATGATTCATGAGAAAATCACTTGAGTTTGGAGTGATTTGGAAGCAAATTTGACCAAGCTTAAGGATGTAGGTCAAAAGGGCTAAGGAGGAAATTTGGTTGAGTTTGGATTTGATCATGGGATTGAATCATTTGAAGTTGGATTTGAATTGAATTTTGATAGTTTGATTGAAAGATTAAATTGATATTTGAGAAAATCAAATGAATTGAGATTGATTTGGGTTTGGTAAGGCTAAGTCCATAGGATGAAATCAAAAGGCTTAGGAAGGGTTTTAAATTTGTGTTTAATCATGGATTTCAATCATTTGGTTTCAAACTTGGATTTAGAATTGGTATTTTAGTTGGATTTGAGGTTTGGTTTGAGAAAGAAAGTATGGATTGGGTTTAGGCTATAGGGTAGGTAAGTCTTCCTAAGTCCCTATGGCATAACCTATTCTTATTACTAACCCTTCTAAGTCTCTAGGCTTAGGTTAAGTGTTCACCTAATTACTAAAAGTATTTAAGACTAAGGAGCTCTTAGTGTCTACAAGATTCCTAGATCTATGATGAGGAAGTTGAGAACTCACTCCTAAAGTGAGGTTAACAAAAGGACCCTCAATAGATGTGGTGTAACTAACATGGCACAACACACGTATTGGCATTGACCAAGATGATTAACAACATCCAAAGGATCACAAGCGCTAACAAAAATGATTTATCTCTAAACTTGAGGTGTAGACAAAATCAAGATCTTAGTGCAATGCAACTCAACATATATTAAGGGCATAAGAGAAGAAGAAATGATCCACTAAGGGATCAAGTATGTGAACCTTTCACTAGGGAAGCAGGTTCAGATTATCCATATAGAGGATAAGAGTTTAAGTTTGATAATAAACATGATTTGGGGGGAAAATATCCGTGGAGGATTTGGATTTTTATCCTGCCAGGGATGCGTGCATGAACCTTCCACTAGGGAAGTAGGTTTAGATTATCTGCTAGAGATAAGATTTGATTTTGTTTGATTTTGTGGGGGTTCCATTGGGGAGAGGATATGATTTGCATCTCATCGGGGAGAATTTTGATTTTCTTTAATTGGTGGGCCTCCACTAAGGATGAGGATTTGATTTGATTTTGAGGGCGCATGTGCTAGAGATATGAGCTTTGATCCGTTGAGAAAAAGGTGGATTTAACTTATAATTTTCTTTGCTTTATTTAGGGAAGTATCCACTAGGGATAAGAATGGATGGATTTAATTTAGACTCCACTGGGGAAGGATGGTGGATTTAATAAAATGGACCCTATCAGTGTGCGATGGATCCACTAAGAAGGGGCTATATCAACCTTGATCCTATCTCTGATTTATGAATCCAAAGGGAAAGTCTACCAGCCACAAGGTAGGACTAACCAACCTAAGGGTTGCCTTTCAATGTGCAATGGTCAAGTCAGGAAGAAAGCTTGTTGACTAACATCCTCCTAAACAAAGAACCACTAGGTGATCGGTTGATAGCATAATAAATCTAACCCGACCTAGGGTGGCTATTGAGTGTATGTCGCTGTGGACTCATATCAACTCAAAAATAGTCAAAATTAATTTCATTTTAGATGGACTCTATCAGTGTGCAATGGATCCACTAAGAAGGGGCTAATATCAGCCTAGTCCTACCTTATATTTATAAATCCAAAGGGAAAGTCTACCAGCTATGAGGTAAGACTAACCAACCTAAAGGATGCCTTTCGGTGTGTAATGATGAAGTTAGAAAGAAAGCTTGTAGACTTACATCCTCCTAAACAAGGAACCACTAGGTGATTGGTTGATAGCACAATAAATATAACCTGACTTAGGGCGATTATTGAGCGAATGCCATTGTGGACTTATATCGACTAAAAAAAAATCAAAATTAATTTCATTTTAGATGGGCCCTGTCGGTGTGCGATGGATTCACTAAGAAGGGGCTAATATCAGCCTAGTCCTATCTTAAATTTACAAATCCAAAGGGATAGTCTACCGATCATGGGATAGAGCTAACCAACATAAGGCATGCCTTTCGGTGTGCAATGGTCAAGTCAGGAAGAAATCTTGTTGACTTACATCCTTCCAAATAAGGAACCACTAGGGTGATCGGTTGGTAGCACAACAAATCATACCCAACCTAAAGCTGCCCACCGGTGTGCAACGATCATGCTGGAATGAATGTATGATAGACTTATATATTCCAAAATAAGGATGATCGTCGGGGTTACCTATTGGTGGCACAACAAGTCGAGCCCGACTTAAGGGCGACTACTAAGAGAGTGCCGACCTGAGGACTTATCTCAACTCAAAAGTAGTCAGGCGATTCCTATAGGGAGTTTTGCTAACACTGCCCTAAAGATAAGATGCTTGCTTGGGAAAAGGAACCGCTGAGCATTTTCTTCCTAATCCATAAGAGAAAATATATATTTTATTTATATGTTTGCGTGGACCCTGTTGTTGTGTGAGGGACCACACTAAGAAGGAGCTTATATCAGTCTAGTCCTATCCCAGACTTACTGGATAAAGGGAGAATCTGCATATCTGCAAGATGAATTATCCAACCATTGGGGTGGCTACTACGGAATGGGGACTGTCCAATCCAAGAGTAACCCGGGTAATGTCTAAATGGGGTTACTAAGGACGTCATCCAAATAGAGTGCCCACAGGGGAGGTGCCATTAGGGGCTTTTTCTAGGATCATATAAAAGAAAGCATATAGGTTTACAGTGGCCAACTCGGGAGAAAGCTTGCAGACTTACATATTCCATGAGTGGTGTATCCACCGGGTGGTTTACTGTTAACATAGCGATAACCAACCAACCTAAGGTTCCCATCAGTTTGTGATGATCAATTAAAGAAGAAGGCTTGTAGACTTACATCCTCACATATGTAAATGATCATTGAGATAGTTGTTGTCAGCAGGACAGATGCTATCTGACCTGGGGCGACTACTAAGTGAGGAGTCCCGTGTAAGGACTAAACCCAGGTTTGAAGTAGTTAGGAGGAAAGGATCCACTAGGGGACTTAACCTAAGCCTCAAATATACTCAACCCAGTTAGTGCATGATGACTAGTTCAAGAAGAAAGTGTGTAGGCTTATATCTTCTTAAATAAAGTCAACATGGGGTAGCTTATCGACTGTGCAGTAAGGCCCACCAAAATAACAAGGTGCTCATCAGTTTGCAATGATCAAATTAAGAAGAAAGCTTGTAGACTTACATCCTCCAGACAAGTAACCACTGGTAGCAAGGTAGCATGTCAGCCCGACCTAGAGCAGCTAATGAGTGAGTGCCACAGGGGGCTTTAACCCACATCAAAATAGCCCGAGATAAAAGATATGTGTTTATTTTATATTTGGTTGTGTGTAGTTTATTTTGGTGTTGTATTACTAAAGGATAGAACACTGCTTGAGTCCCTCACATCTATCATAAACACATCATGGCGAATTTGCAAGTAAAAGATATTCTCAGAACGAAAGAGATGGGATTTGAGAAAAAAATATTTTCATTTACCAATTATTTTTAAATAAGATTTATGGATAATATTTCTTTAGATAGAGCCCGTTGATTGGAAGCATTGGGCGCTCTCCCTTACAATTTATGACTTGATAAGATCCTCTTTGGTAGGCCTTCTCTATGGAAAATGGGCCTTCCCAAGTGGGTTCAAACTAGCCTCCCATCTTTCAACGGGAACAATTGGTATCCTTAGAACTAAAATAAGCTCTCCTACTTGAAAAGCTCTAGGACAGATCAACTTATTATGAGCTTGAATCATTTTGACATTATATAACTCGAGGTTCTTGCATGCCCGGAGTCGTCTCTCCTCCAAACCTTTGAGCTCTTCTAACCGCAACTTGGCATTCTGCTCTGTGGTAACTTTGCTACCCACAGCTATCCTTAATGATGGGAGTTGGACTTCTAATTGTAGAACTGCTTCAGACCCATACACTAAGGAGAAAGGGGTAGATTGAGTTAGAGTTTTATAAGTCATGTGGTAAGCCCATAGGGCTTCAACTAAATACTCCTGCCACCATTTCTTATTATCATCGAGTGTCTTCTTTAATATTTGGATGAGAGTTTTATTGAAGACTTCTGTCAACCCATTTATCTTTGGGTAATAGATGATAGAATATCTCTAATCTATGTTGTGTCTCCGGGCAAAGCTATTAATTTTAGTGCTCTTTAATGCAGTACCATTATCAGATATAATTTATCGAGGCACCCCTAACCTATATACGATATGATTCCTAAAAAATTAGAGCACATGTTGAGCTGTGACCTCTTTGAGTGGGATTGCCTTTGCCCACTTAGAAAAGTAGTCGATGGTAGCTAGAATGAACTAATGACCCTTGGAAGAAGAAGGATCGATCGGACCCACTATATCGGTACCCTAACACTCAAATGGCCATGAGGCCAATGTTGAATGCAGAATATTGGGTGGTTGATGTAGGACCACACCATGCACCTAACATTGGTGGCATCTCCCAGCTACGTTCATGCAGTTTGTGATCATCAAAGGCTAGGAGTATCCTAATCTCTTGATCTTGGCTTTCATCTTTAGATTGGATTGATGCTATCCACAAAAACCTGAATGCACCTCGGTCATGATCTTATGGGTTTCATGTTTGTCCAGACAACGTAACCACATATGATCAAAGGATCGTCGGCATAAGGTGCCATCCACGAGACCATATGAAAGGGCTCTCGGCTTCACTTGATGTGCTAGTGACTTCTCTTGAGGTAGTTTGCCTATATTTAGATAATCCATGAATGGTTGCCTCCAATCCGACTCCTCATCATTTTTGGCATCGACAACCTCCCCTTCAAGAGAGAATCTCTTGATGAGTTTAACATCAATAAAGGATAAGACTTGTCTATTTTGGATCCTTATTGGTATGGACTCATCTTTCAAACATGCCAACTCTTTGGCAAGCTTGGCTAATGCATATGCTACTGCATTCTCTCCTTGAGGAATCTTGTAGATGGTAACCTCTAAGATTTGAGCCAATAACCCTATAGTATACTTGTGATAATGATGGAGTTTAGGCTTTAAAACTTTGTAGACCCAGTGATTTGGTTGATGTCTAACTAAGAATTCTCGAAGATGTTGATACTATAGATGCATAGCATAATGGCTAACTCCAGACCGACAATTAGAGCCTCATATTTGACTTCATTGTTGGTGCATGGATTGGACAAATAATATGAAAATCTCATCACATCATGACCTAGAGTTAGGAGAACTATTCCCACCCCTGCCTTTTTTGAGAGAGTAGATTGTGGTTCTTCTCCCTTTTGAAAGGAAGCCACACCATCAAAATACATCTCCCAATGAAATGCTAGTGTCCCCTAAGTTCATGATTTATTCATCGGGGAGGTCATCACTAAGCGAGAATTAGCGAGGAAGTGGTGTCTTTGCTAAAAAATCGCTGTCCCTTTTCACCGCATGGAGGGGTACGAATGTGATGTCAAACTATGATAAAATCATGGACCAATGCACCAACCGTCTGAATAGCATCGGTGGTGTCATGAGATATTACAGTAGATTAATCCTAGAGATCAAGTTCACCTTATGAGAAAGCATGTAGTATCGTAACTTTTGAGATGCAAAGATTGAAGCTAGGCAGTGCTTTTCAATGGGGGGGTAGTAATTTTTCTTAGTAGGGATTAGACGATGACTAAGATAGTAGAGAGTGTTCTCCTTCTCTTTATCATTGGTTTGAGCTAACAAAGTGTCAAGGGAGTCATCCAATGCGGTAGCATATAGTATCGATGGCTTGCCCAGGATAGGGGCTGCTAGAACTAGCAATGTTATTAAGTATTCTTGATGTCTTCAAAGGCATGCTAGTACTTGTCATCCACTTGAACTTGGTGTCCTTTTTGATAAGTGCTATGAATGGCTCAAACCATTGACTTTAGGGGGCTAGATATGAAGCATCTTAGATACACCAACCACCCTTGAAATGATCTGAGTTAAGTTGGACATTTAGGGGGTGGAATTTCTAATATCTCCTTGATCATCTATGGATCGATCTCTATTCCACAGTGCTAGACAACAAATCCAAAGAATTTCCTTGAAGCTACTCCAAATGCATACTTCAGAGGATTCATTTTAAGGTTAAATTATCTTAACCATTCAAAAATTACTCTCAAGTCAAAGAGATGGTCTTCCTTTTCTTTAATTTTGACTACAAGATCATCGATGTAACATTCAACCTAATGATGAATGAGTTCATTGAAGATCCAAGTCATGGCCCGCTGGTATGTAGCACTAGCATTTTTAAGGTAGAAAGGCATGACCCTATTGCAAAAGATTTTGATCGCAGTTCGAAATGTAGTGTTTCTTTCATCTTCAAGGGCCATCTTTATTTGGTTGTAGCCAGATGAGCCATCCATGAAAGAGAAGACTACATGAGATCAAGCAATGTCCACCATCAGTTCTGGGATTGGCATTGGAAATTCATCTTTTGGACATGCCTTATTTAGATCCCTAAAATCAATGCATATGTGAATTTGCCCATTCTTTTTCTTAACGGAATGACATTGGCCAACTAGGTAGGATATTTTTTTTCTCTGATGAAGCCGACATTGATCAGTTTCTTGATTTTAGAAGTTATATGTTGTTCAATGTCTAATTGTGTGCATCTAGGAGCTTGCTTGATAAGGTTAGCATTAAGTTCTATTACTAGTTTATACTGCTAAATCAAGAGATAAATTGGGCATATCTTCATAACTCCATGTGAAGCAGTCCTTAAACTCAGTCAATAGCCTAGCTAAGTCATTGGTTTCAGCACCACTCAACAAAGAACTGATGTATGTCGGATGTGGATTGTCTTCAGTTCCTAAGTTGATTTCTTTAAGCTCGTCGATGGTTGATCTGATCTCTTCTTCAAACTCTGCTAGTGCATCTCTGACTTCAAGATCATTTGGATCATCTAAAGTTTCTAAACATACCTCCTCATATGAGTTAGCATTATTTGAAAAGAACCTATCAGATTCTAAATGATAGGCAATGATTCTCATCATCGACTGGACCCACTGTACCGAATCCTAGTCCTGGTCTTGATTGAGAGCTTTTATGTTCATTATTCCATATTCTTCCAAAATAGCTTGACATGTGCTTTGACCAAATATGTGGGATTAATCCCTTTTTTGCTAAGTTAAGAACACAAGGTGAATACTAATCAAAAGGTAATTGTATTAAATCTTTATATGAATCATCCTAAAGTTCTACATCAGCTTCCTAACTTGAGGATGATGCTCCCAAAAAGAACCTCTAAGTTCTCTCATCTATGGATGACTTAGGGTCTTCCTTATTAACCAAACCCTCAACTTTTTATAAGGAAAGTGATGTTAGAGCTAAGGTTCCTAACTAACTCCTGATTGTTTCATGTGCAAACTTGGATACATTTATGCTTTGCTTTGGAGCTCGATCTTCATCACTATCATGGTCAAACATCATCTCAAAAGGGATCCATTGCTAAGAAGAGATGGTTGGTGTGCTAATCACATAAGACTCATCTTTTGAACTAGATTCTAAGTCTATGTGGATAACATGTGTACTTCTATTGACTGGGACATACCTCTTGTTGGGTGGCCAATAGGGAGGTTTTCCACCTTGGGGGCTACCTCTGAGCTATCCTCTACCTCTACTTGGTGGAGGTTGGGTCATCCTACCCATATGTTCAAATGGAGTAATGAATTATGGGTGAAATCTAATGTCAGACTCTATATCTTCCCCTAAGTTCATGTCTCACTCTCTTTTATTTTCTTTTTCTTTCTCTTTTTTCGTTTCTTTTTTCTAATTCTTTTTCTTATTATTTTCTTTCCTTTTGTCCCTCTTGGGGATCTTCACTAGATTCATGAGAATGGACTTGTTGGTTTTGGGAAAGAAAATAGGTTGCATCTTCATATATCCCGACTTCATGAACTGTGAAGGGTTTGAGATCTCCTTTTGCAATACTCAATTTCCACCTCATGAACTTCATACCTTGATGTAGAGAGGTAACTCTTGTTCTCATGTATCCATGGTCTAAGCAAAGATATATAAATCTATAATATAAAATTTAGCTTCAGTTTTCCAGTCATCTATCTCTAATGGAAATATTATGGAGCTTAAGACCCCCTCGCCTTGTTCATTGAATCCTCTCAATATCATCCCCTCTTTTTGAAGTTTAGAGATGTCAATCCTCAAGTAGGCAAGGGTTCTTAAACTCATAATGTTGACTGATGCACCTTGATCAACTACAACTCTTGATAACATGTATCTGCCAACATCCACTGTGATATAAAGAGGGTGGTTGTGCTTGGTCATTCTTAAAAGCAAGTCTTCATCATTGAATGTAACTCCTAAGATGTCTTTTGAGCTGTGTGACTCCTCTTCAGTAGCAGCCAGTTGAGCTAAGCATATATTTGGGTCAAGAAGAGCCTTGACTAGAAATTCTTTCATCTCTTTGGATAAGACAATGGCATCATATATGCTTAACTTAGTTGGCAATTTTAAAAGATGTGCAAAGACATTGTAATTAACTCTGACTTGGTCCTCCACAAGCGTATCCATAGGTGGAGCATCATGTGGAGGGGTTATCTGCTCATTAGAACCAATGACTTATTTATCCTTATTCTGAGGTGCTACCTTAGGAGGTAGAACTTTGCCACTTCATAGGTTGACTTTAGTGACTTCATGGAATGAAGAACTTGTGAAAAGTTCTACCTTTTCATCAGGTATACCTATAACTTCTCTTATTGGATCCTCGAAGTTAGTTGACTCCAAGTCAATCTCAAAGGTGAACCAGATTGATTCAAAAAAGGAAAGTCCGATTCTGAATTAGAAAAGAGTGGATTAGAATGACTAGAGCTATCATTATTTATTTTCTAAACTTGGAAAGTTTTCAAGAGAAATAAAATCTAAAGTATCAGAAGTAGACAAGATGTAAGTGAAAGCTTTCTTTATTTATTTCTTTTTTAGGTGGAGGTACATGATAAAAATCTAACAAAGTAAGTGGGGCAAGGGATTTAATGCCATTATCTACTGATACAACGCTCCTGCTGGTAGAAGATGAGCTAGTGGAGGAAGAAGTAGTAACCATAATTGTGAATGGAGTACTAGACTCGAACGGTGGTTACGCTACTAAACTATCCGCAAGTAAGATGGGTTGTTGCTGCTGGGCTGTCACCTTCTTCAAGTTTTCTTTGGCAACTTGCAAACCTTCTTTGATGTTAGAGGTTTGAGCTGCCTCAGGCACATGTATAGATAGTTTCTTTATTTAAAATTACTTTTCTAGAGGTTCAGGATAAGGCAATATCCCAACCTTCTTTTGTCTTAAGAGGATCACATGTTTCCCCTTTCCTTTCATTGCTTCAATTGTTGTTACTTGATTTTTTCTTTTGATCTTGAGTTAGAACCCACATTTCAACAATTTTGGTTATGTTGAATGGGGTTCAAATTGTATGGAGAGATTTGTAGAATTGGAGAAAGACTTTGCCATATGATTTTGATTTAGAACCCATACTCAACCAATTTAAGCAGGTTGGGCGGGGTTCAAATATTTGAAGAGACTTTTGAAGGTATTTGCATTGTATGTCTTGTTTGAAAATTTTGATTTGAAAAACCTTTACTTAGCAAATTTAGGTATACTAAGAAGAGGTTTTGATTATATGCTTAAAAATTTTGTGAAAACATCTTTGTTTATGATGGTTGTTTGTTATGTGTGTGATATACGTTGATTTGATTTGAAAGTGGGGCTTCTTACTTAATGTTGACCTCATTTTTAGAATGAGCTCTCAACCCCTCCATCTTAGACATAGGTCTCCTCTTAGACATTAAGAGTTCCTTAGTCTTAAGATACTTCTAGTGATTAGGTGAACACTTAACTTGACCTTAAAGACTTAGAAGAGTTAGTCATAGGAATAGTTCATGCCTTAGGTGTGTTAGAAAAATTTTCCTACCCTATAGCTTGAACCAATCCTCACTTCTTTCCTTCAAGTCAAACTCTAAATCAAATTAATATCAAAACTCAAATCAATTCCTAACTTAAATTGATTTTCTCAAACTTGAATCAATTCCCTAAACCCAAATAGGTCAAATGAGTCAAATTGGTCAACTTGACCCATTTGACCAAAATGAAATCAAATGAACCAAATCCAAATATAAACCAAATTAATTAGAAACAAAGATACCAAATCAATTCATATGATCATTTGAACTTGACCCAACTCTTAGTTTGACCCAAGTTGACCCATTTTGACCTAAATGGGTCAACATGAGCTAAATCATATCAAATCAATTCCAAATTCATTGAAACTTGGCCCAACCCATTTTTCAATCATACCAAACATATTCAAACTAAAATCCAAATGATCATTTTACCCCTAGGTCAAAGGGTAATTCTTGGCCAAAATTTACTTGGAATTTGGTCATACTCTCTTCATGGCCACTTAACACCCTCTTATGGGACTCCATGGACACTAGTAAGAGTGGTGCACTTGACCTAATGGGTTTGGATCAGTCAAACCCAACCCAATGGCCAAACTAACCACTCACTTGAAAATAAGCACATCGGAATCATTCCTCCACCTTATTTTGTACATGGCAACCTCTCCACTACCTTCCTCTACCAAAATCAAACCATATGAAAGATAAAATGACCTAATAAATACATTGCATCTGATCAATTTGATCAAAATGGCAAAGGGAAGCTCAACCATCCGATCCATCTAAGTGGAGATATACTCCCCCTAATTTCACTTAATTCCAACACACACACACACTCAATTGGAGCTAGGGAACTTAGAGCAAGAATCCTTAAGCTTCTCCAAGCCTCCTAGAGCCATTTGGAATTCTCCATTCTCAGTTTTCTTAAGCCGAAAATAGGGGTGCTCCATTGGAATTTCCATCTCACTCAATACCCAATATCAAGCCAATTGCTTTTGCAAGCACCCTCAGGGGACTCAATCGAGTTGACCCAAAGCTTCATCCAAGTTCATAAGGCATAGGAGAGGGGAGTTTGATCAAGGCCGCAAACAATTGAAGCCCACCTTGGTCCTTAGGAAGATTCACTTCATCCCAAGGCTTGAAATCTTCAACAGGGCTTCGTCTCCACTAGACAAAGCTACCTCGATGGTTGGGAGCACTGGTGATTGCCTCTGGTGAGGTATTATTCAAAACTGTGCGTAGTTTGAATTTTCTTTGGTCCTTTTCGAAGGAAAGTTTCACCCCAAGTGAAATGGATAGTTAGATCTTCATCCCCTTGCATAATGATGGTGTGGGTTGAGTTTGAGCTCTATCCAAGCTTAATTGAGCTCAGATCATTCCCTAAGGAGTGGACAATTGCCCTCTCCCATAGGCAAGCTCAGTGATTGATCATGGACCGTCAATCTATGCATTTTGGATGGATGGTCCCATTAATCCCTAGATATCGATCTCAACCATTCGATCTTTGATCCATCTAGAGAGAAAGCGTGTAGTGCCGTCAGCTAACTGTGTAGGTGATGTGACAACTTAAGTGATAAATCTCATTGTGCCAGTGGAAAGTGCACACCGCATCAGCATTCCACATGGTGTTGGTGAGATTAATCATATTATTAGCAATTTAATTACCTAATAAACATAGAATCTTCAAAATAACATAACTAAATGTAGAAAAATCACAAAATATAAAATAAAATGCATTATGAAGATAGTTAAAGGGAGAATAATTGAGAATTAAGTTTGATGAATTTTGAATAGTGAATTTTATGCAATTTGGGTTTTATTGGGAATGTAATTATATTAATTACTCCCTAATCATTCCAATGATTAATTCCAAACTTCCTAGGTTGATTAACGCGATGACCTCTACCTCCCATGATTTTCTTGGAATTTATTAATGGTTTAATTAGGGGAATTGATTGATTAACTCTTAATCACTCTATTAATCAATTAAATGAATAATTAACCTATTAAATAGTGATAAATTAATTAATTAAGTTTGCTAATTATTTTAGAATAGTGAATGGACTTAGGGAATGAGATTAGGAGTCCTCTCTCGAATCTTTTCCCCTAAGTTCATTTCATTTGGATAAAAATCTATTTAAGGTGCAAATTAATTAAATAGTTTAATCTCTTAATTAAATGGCTTAATTAATCAAAAAATTTTAAAATCAAATTAATCTGAACTTAATTGTTTCCTTCTTGGGTAGATGCTTAGGTGGTCAATAACCTATGTAACTTAAGGAAATCAAATCTAACCCATATGTGTGGGAAGGGTTATGAAAGTACTTAACTTAAACCCTTTAGCTTAATTAATCATTAATTGTGAGTCAAATGCATTAGGCCCCTTTCTTTCTTAGGTGAATTGTTGATTTAAATTCCTTGTGATTTTATGCGTACTTTGGCTTATAATTATTTGATTAAATATGTTAAAGTGTTGTAGGTAAGGGGTAAATAATGAACTTAATGGACACCATAACCTAAGCAAAACATAAAACTAATCTAATGGTTCTAAAATTAAACTAAAATAACATACACATGTGGGAAATGGGTTAGGACCAACAAACCTCTTCACATTTCTTAAATTCAAATCAAACTCAAAACAAAACAAAAATCTCTTTAAAATAAATTTGATTTACTTTAAATAATCTTATTCCATAGGATTGTCTTTAGGAATTAATTAGGAATGAATGAATTTACATGCTTTCATCACTTTATTTTTTTCCTAGCAAGCTAAATATGTATGTCATATGAAAATCATGCATTCATTCCTTTTAAAAATCAAATTAAAATAAAATGTTTCCTTTATGTGAAATTGCATGTTTTAGCTAAAGTAAGAATTTGAATGGCTATTATGACTATTATTTTCAAAACTTATAAATCAAATGTCATAACTAAAAGGTATGCTACTTATAATTATTTATAAGCTTGCATGTGAATAGTATAAAATGTGTTATTTGATTCTCCCTCTCTTTCTTAACATAAAATTGTATAGGATTTGCAAAGTGTATAGTTCTTTTGAAAAGGACATAACACTTGCTCAAATCCATTCCTATACACTCCTATGCCATGACTTAAGAAGGAATTCCACATCACACATATAAACTAAATAATCAAACCAAAATCAAACAAACATAAACTTTTTGCACAATTCTCTTTCAATGCATTTCTTTTAGTACATGCACATGTATTTAAGAAAAGTGGTATATTAGTCTGGACAACCCCGGTTGTGAGGCTTTAAGTAGCCCTAATTGGGGTCTTATACCTTACGCTGCAAATGTGCATATGAAAAATGGATAAAAGAATCACTCTTTTTCTACTAAATAAAATCATGCATCATGAAGCATCCAAATTTTTTTAAGTAACTCTCTTAGCATTCATCATTAAGGTCTACTAAACGCTTTCATTTGTATGTATAGATATGCTTATGATTCATCCATATCCATGTTACACACATTGGGAAAGAAATGAAGTGTTGTGTGTTTTGTGATAGTATTTCACTTTATTTAATCTAAAAATGCCTTTCTTTTTGAATAGGTTTGTTTAGGAAAAATCTAAACTTAGAATTAATTAAAACACATAATAAAACATTCACTAAATAAAAAACATGAATCTACCTTAAAAATTACTTATGATAGGGAGAAAAGAGAAGCTCTCCTTTCTTTTTCTCTCTTTACAACTTTGTAATTAATTGTTGGATTCATTCAAATCAAATAAAAATACAAACTAAAATCAACAAAAGTAACTAAATCGTTTAAATGAAACCACCCTCTAAGTTGAACATTCTCACACTTAGAAAACTTCAACCTTAAAGTAGCTAAGCATACCACACGAACCTTAAATAGCACACACATTAGGCTAAGTCACCACTTCTAGCTTTAGGTTAGGGTGGTGCATGGTTTATTGTTTGCTTTTTGTGATATATTAGTCGAATGTTAGGGTGTATGTGCATAGACTGAATGGTAGGGCAATCTTAGTCTAACCATTGTCTTCTGTAGGGGATTGTGCTTAAGGGGCACTGTAATAAAAATATAAAACTAATTTTGTTGTGTAGGTGCTTATACCCCTAAGCATAATCAAAAATAGGCCAGGTGGACTTGGTTACCAAGTGTGGGGTGCTAAGTCCAATTTATACATAAACATGCTTGGGATTGTTTGGTTTGTTTAGCTAATCTCTATTTTGCAGGTTCTAGTTAGATTTTCTTTTTCCCATTTTCATGTAATTTTGCAATTAGGATTTTTGAATGATTTTTATGGGAGATTAAGATGAGCATTGGTTATAAGACTATGTCTTATGTACCATGCAAAGCCTTTGGAGCAACCACATTCCAACCAAGAAGAAAGAAGAAAGAAGAAAGAAGAAAGAAGAAAGAAGAAAGAAGAAAGAAGAAAGAAGAAAGAAGAAAAGAAGAAAAGAAGAATGAAGACCCCCATAACAATGAATTCCTTCTTGATTGTAATTTACTCATTTGTAATTTGGGTTGTATAAGGGTAGAGCTCGGTTACCCAATTTATTTTTTGGGTTTGTCGGTGGAGCGACCATAAATGTCTAGCTTTTAAATTGATTGATGTTTGTTTAGCTTGTGCATTAAGATAACATCTTTTCCTAGTTTCTTCCTTGCTTTGATGTATGGCATGGTTGGTGATTAGGCTCTTAGGAAAATAAATTTTCTATCCAACTAATCAATTCAAATTAAAACTAAACAACTCATAACCTCACCTAAAGCTTAGGTTATAAATCAAGATAAAAGAATTACCAACCAATTAGATGGATGTTGTATTACTTTTCTCACATCATACATAAAAAAGCATATTGTTTCACTCTTGATTGGAGGCCTTCCACCTTTGCGAGAACTTGGCTTGACCTTTGAGAGCCATGATGGAAATACGCCTCCTTTTCTCGTTGATTTTGACCCATAATCTAATTTCTCATGCATTAGACATATGAATCCTAAAGCTTGTGTCAAATTGATTGTTCAAAATGAAAATAAAATGTAAGAAAAATTGCATTAGATTTAAGTCATTAAATCATGCCCTACATGATCTAGTCTCTTAGGGAGTGTGTTTAAGGACTTAGTCTTTTTCTAAATAAATAACAGCCTAGCTATCTTGCAAAAGCATATGACTTGCCTACATGTATTTAAAATCGTAAGAGGAGTTAGTTGGTAGTCACCCCAAGGTTGTTGTAAGTCTAACAATCGGGTGGTCTATCCTTTCTTGTGGAGGTAAACCAAATACCCATTTCACCTTAGATTTAGGTTATGCTTTTGGCCCTCGCCAAAGCTCCCTAGATTTAGGTTCTGAGGTTGCTTCTCTCCTTTATGGGCTACAAGCATAAATCCTCACCTCTTAGGAATTTTCATGACATTATATCATGGAATTGTAAGCCCTAGATTTCTACTAAAAATTTAACTCAAATAAACCAATTTAATTTCAAAAATATAAAGCCCAATCATAGGGTAGTTTAGGATGCTTATTAGGCCTCCTACTATCCTAAGCACCCCCTATTATCTTCATTTGGCTTCGATAAGAACTCCCTCCTCTTGATCGATCCCACTTGATTTTCTAAAAAAACAAACCAATCAATTGATAGTCCTACCTTTCAAAATATTTGGAGACAACGATCATTTACCTTAATCGAGAGTATTCCTAAGGAATCCCATTCTTTACAATTTAATTAACTATAGGGGCTTTGCTATAGAGAACTTAACACCTTTAAAATAAACCCCTTTTTTTTCCATGTAAAGTAGGAAGAATCTAGTACATTCAAGACCCATAGTCTTAGAGTCCTTATTAAGGTGATTAAGTCCATTGTAGGGTGGTGACTTCTATCTTTCAAGATAGTACACCTTTCCTCAATGTTGTACCTGATCACCCTAATGAGAAAATCTGTGAATCTACGTGGTGTCCCAACAAGGTGTTATATTTTTATTTTTATTTATCCCTCCAAAGGACAGATGAAGGCTGGAATAAATTTTCACCATAGATTTTTCTGGAAGCTCTACTGGAGATGGTTCCTCTCTCCATCTTGGGTAAATGATCATTGTCTCCAAGTATCGATAGTGCGCTTGTACTTTCATTTGAATCCAAGATTATTTTTCTTTTCCATTGGCACTTAGCTTATTTCATCCTTAAGTTAAGCTAGCTAGCATCTTTAGGTTTTAGGACTTGACCCCGTGTTGGTCATAAAACCCCCGTTAGGTTCCCCAATGGGTGAAAATAAAAATTTAATAAAAAATAATAATTAAAGATCTTCCTCCTTACCATTTCTATGGTAAGGAAATGGTAAGGAAAGTTCCATTCCAAAAATAAAGACAAAATAAATCCTTCATAAAAGTCTTGCTTTTCAAAAGCACTTTTTCAAAATACACTTAATAAAATATTTGCACTACATCTAACAATTTTTATAATTATTACATGTAGAAACATTTCAAAAATAAAACCAACAATCATATTTTTTGAAAGCACAAATGAATATCTTCACTCAATTTACTTGAATGAAGATTTCATCTTCAAATATAAACAACAATCATGTTTCCAAAAATAAAACCAACAATCATGTTTCCAAAAAGCATAAAATTTGAATATGGGCCTTTCCATTCAATACACCCAAATGTGTTGGATGGATGTTACATCTTCAAGCAAAATCACAACTTTGAAATTCCACTTAACACATTCAACATGTGTTAAGTTGGAATTTTCACCTTTTAAAAAGCACATCTGAAACCTCTCCATACAATATACCCATATTTATTGAATGGAGGTTTCATTTTCAATCAAATCAAAATAAATATTCTGAAAGCACATATGAAATCTCTCCATTCAATATACCCACATTTATTGAATGGAGGTTTCATTTCCAATCAAAATCAATAATAAACTTTCAAAAAGCACATATGAACATCTCCATTCAATATACCCAAATTTATTGAATAAAGATTTCATTTCTAAATAAAATGACACTATTTTGAAATCACACTTAACATATTCCACATATGATTAGGTTGGAATTTCCTCTTTTTTTAAAAAAAAAGCAATAATCACACATGAAACTACATCTTTGAAAAAATGAAGCATAATTGATTTCCATCTCACATACCCAAATTTGTTAAATGAAAATCTCTCTTTTCAAAATCAACAAAACACAAAATTTTTAAAACACATTTGGAACTTCATTTTAGCATACCACATTTGCTAAAAGTGAAGTCTCCATTTTCAAAATAAAATTTGAAACACATTTTTTAGGATTGTAGCATACCACATTTGCTAAAGTGAAGTCTCCACTTTCAAAACAAAGTTTAAAACACATTTTTGAAATTTCATTTAGCATACTCAAATTTTCTACGTGAAGTCTCCATTTTGCAAAATTCAAAATATATTTTGAACTTCATTTTAGCATACCACATTTGCTAAAGTAAAGTTTCCATTTTCAAAATAAAATTTGAAACACATTTTTGGAATTTCATTTAGCATACTCAAATTTGCTAAGTGAAATCTCCATTTCACAAAATTCAAAACACATTTGGAACTTCATTTTAGCATACCACATTTGCTAAAGTGAAGTCTCCATTTTTAAAATAAAATTCGAAACACTTTTTTGAAATTTCATTTAGCATACTCAAATTTACTAAGAGAAATCTCCATTTCACAAAATTCAAAACACATTTGGAACTTCATTTTAGCATACCACATTTGCTAAAGTGAAGTCTCTATTTTCAAAACAAAATTTACAACACATTTTTGGAATTTCATTTAGCATACTCAAATTTGCTAAGTGAAATCTCCATTTCACAAAATTTAAAATACATTGGAACTTCATTTTAGCATATCACATTTGCTAAAGTGAAGTCTCCATTTTCAAAACAAAATCCAAAACAAAAAGAAACACATTAGGATTTTCTTAGCATATCCAAATTTACTAAGAATCCTATTTTCAAATCAAATAAATAAAAGTAAAAGAAACACATTAGGACTTCCTTAGCATACCTAAATTTGCTAAGAATCCTATTTTCAAAAATCTTTAAAAATAAAAAACACTTGGATTCTTCATTTAGCATACCCAAATTTTCTAAATGAGGTTTCCATTTTAAAATCACAAATGATTCACAAAACAAGCAAACAAAGAAAAAAGAAGAAATTATTTTTCAAACACCTCACGTAGCATACCTAAATTTGCTAAGTGAGTAAATTCAAAAAAAAATCACAAAAAATCAAAAGAAAATTAATTAACCCTTTACTTTAACATACTCAAATTTGTTAAATAAAGGGTCCTAAAATTCAAAATCAAAATTCAAACATGAACCTTGGAAGCATCTCTCCTAAAATATTTGAACTCATTTTCAACATACCCAAATTTTTTGAAAGTGGATTCTGAAATCCTCTTTCCAATCAATCTCAAAATCTCTTCTAAATCCATTTGAGCCCCACCTAACACTTTCAAGTTGTTGAGTATAGGTTCAAATTCTAAATTCTAAATTCTAAATTCAAAAAATCAACGAAATAGAAATCTGATTCAAGTTTATTTTCAACATTGCACTTTCGGTCGGCGTCGTTTCAGTTCAGTTCATTTGCAATGGTAGCGCAGAAGTATGTGTTCACATTTCCTCATGGGATGGATTTGGCCTTAGATTAGACTAGCCTTCCATGATTTGACTATGCCCACCTCATCCACTTTGGTTGAGGATTTGAGGGGGCCAAGATTACATGTAAGGGAACCCCCCTCATGATAGTTAGCAGGAGCATGGTGACTGGCTGGAAGCTGGTCATCCAGGTCGACATGCCATTTGATTCAGAGATCCCCTCACTAAAGAGGAAGGTTGTGGTGGTTCCCATAGCAGCAGTATCAGTGCCAGTGTCAATGCGGTTGTTCCCCATTTTGCCCCAGTTAGGGCTAGTACCCACTCGCTGGCTCCCTCAAAGGGAAAGGCTCCCTTGATTCCATGGATTGTCTCCCCTGCTTTCGAGGTTGGGTCTAGTTCTTACTATTTTTGACCTACCAGGACCCAATGAAGAAACCAGAATCACATGATCAAGTTGTATCACACTCACATTGCTAGGGAGTTAGAGGCAGCTACTCAGTCTGTTGTAGAAAAGTTTCTCCGGATGGTTTCGTTGCTGGTTATAGAAAACTAGTTTCACCCTCTCTCTAGATCTGATAGAGAGGATGCTAGGAGGACTTTTGCTTCACCTCTGCCAGCGATCCAGTTTCAGGCACCTGTTAGTGAGAGGAGGAGGTCGAACGCTGTCCTCCGATAAGTATTACGTCAAGTAGGCGGAGCCTATGGATGATCAGAGTCCAGAGCATAATTTGGTTTAAGATCAGTTATCCCCGGTGGCGGTAGATCAGGAAGGAGGAATGCTTCATAAGTTGGAGATCAGCGGTCGGACCGCGCCTGGACTTTCGGTCGGCGTCTTGCCATGACCATCGATAGTATCTTACTCAGAGGGACTACACATCATAGGAGAGGAGCTCCTATCCTGAGAGAGTCGGTGGTGCCTCCACCACACTGCTCTTCTAAGTGCTCATCATCTCCTAGACATGTTCCAGCATCTATTGTTCCAGCCAAGGCCATGAAGGCCGCATCAGGGGAGAAGAGAACCCCATTGGTGATCCGATTACGGCTAAGAGATCTCGTTTCATCTACACCACCTACTGTGGCAAGGCCGAGCTCTCCTACTTGACCTTCTGCCCCAGTTAGCATGAAGAAGGAATGATGACCTTGGAGTATCGTTGTCGTCCCATCACCACCACCACTGTAGTAAGCTATGGAGATAGTCGTAAGAGTTGAGGGAGGGGAGACAGTTCAGTCGCCCTTATGACCATAGATCCTCCTAGGAGTACCACTCCGCCCAGATCCAGTAGTATTCAAAAGTATCTTTCCTCTAGTGAGCATAGTCCTCACAAGATCAGCTCACCAACATCATCAGAGGTTATGTGTCTATCTATTCATGATAGTGATCCTACTACCAGTCAGACCCGATCTTTCATGCCTGTTCAGTTGGACCGATCCTTAGATGATATAGTAACTCAGTATCTAGTGGAGAAGAAGGAAATCTTAGGATATGCCTGGTCCAATTTAGAGGATGAAAATGTCAATTTTGATCTAAATGAAGATGATTTGTTAGAGGATTCAGCGGGGGTACACATGGTAGATACCAGGGGTTCCCTCCTCTGTGAGCAGTAGACTTTGGAAGGTGCTAAGGCCAAGCAGGAAGACACAGCCTACTCGACCCAACACCTCCTTCAACAGTTAAAGCAGAAAGATGAGCAAATATATAGGATGGGGAAGTGGTTTGAAGACTTGTAGCAGTTTGGCATTCGTAATCAAGCCCCACAGTTCATCCTACTATAGCTGAGACTAGATAGCCAGAGTTGGCGTATGTCTTAGATCCGGCCAAGACTTTACCTCTAGTAGAGTAGATCAGCACCCGTATGTATAGGAAGGTAATGGATAGTACCTCCATACAGGAAAAAGATATTAGAACTATGGTTGAGCAGTAGGTGAGAGAAGCGTTGGCTCAAGGCTGAGGAGGATCATCAATTCCAAAGGGTAGACCCTACTCAGAGGAATTTGATGCGATCCAATATCCTAAGGGTTTTGTGCCTCCTTCTTTCAAGAGCTTGATGATGGGAACCGAGGCAAAGATTATGCACTTTTAGAGCCGCTATTGCAATGCCGATGGCGATGCTTTACTCTTCCATCTCTTTGTCAAGAGCTTAGTATAGCCTTTGATTGGTATGAACTTCCTAGTTTAATGAAGACTTTTGCTGAGTTGGAGCAACTCTTCATCAAGAGGTTTGCTGGAGCTCAGCAAAGGGTGACTGTAGGTGATCTCATTGTGGCTCAACAAAATTCCTAGTGAGTCCCTCATTGATTACATTCTCAGATGGCATAATTTGAGTATGAAATGTGAACCACAACTATCTGAATAGCATGACATTAGGATTCTGCTTAAGAATATCCATGGCCTAGTCGCCTTCATGCTTAAAGGTTTCACTATCAAAATATTTGAGAAGCTAATCAAAAAGGCAGCTAGCTTACAAGAAGAAGTCAAATAGTTGCCTTTTCTAGACCAATCAATAAAGTAGAAGCCATAAAAAGCTTTTGAGAAGAATCGGGATAACAGGTAGGACAAATAGCCAGCTGAGAGACCTGCTCCATCACCACTTTCACCTCCTCTATCACCACCATGGCAGTCCTACCGATCGCCACAGTAGCCTCCATGGCCTTTACCCCTCCTCCTCAGCCATATCAGTAGTCGCATCAATACACATACCAGTAACTATGTAGCTATGGTCCACCTACTCTTTTGAATAAACTTAATAAGCCTTATTCATTTAAGAGGGAGGTAATCAGGAAGATCTTTAAGAATCTCTTAAAGAAGAATTTTTAACTACTTGAACCTAGAAGGAAGTGGGCAAAAGCAATGATCCTAACTTTTTCCCCTACCACCGCTTTTCATTCAAGGACTAGCTTGAGCATAGCTTCAGGACCGGTGCTATAGTTATCCCAAAGGAATACCTTATGGAAAAATCATCCAGTTCCATTAGGGTAATCCTTGGGGATACCTGTGATCCTTCCAAAATTAAAGAAGGTTGGGATATCTCTTTATCCCGTACCTCTAAGAAAATTATTTCCAAGATCAAGAAAACTTCTTTGCAAGTGCTGAGATAGCTCAAACCTCCAACATCAAGGAAGGTTCAAGTTGCTGAGCCAACTGGGAAAGGGGAGCTCAAATAAAGCTATGCCACTGATACAAGTAGCAACCACCGACCGAGTCAGCCTCACCACCAGCCTACTACATCGCTGACCTCCTTAGCTAATTGTTCTTCTAGTACATCTTGTATTGATGAGGGCATCAAATCCCCACCTCTTACTTTAC
Source organism: Cymbidium sinense (assembly GCA_021442155.1). Classification (NCBI taxonomy): domain Eukaryota; kingdom Viridiplantae; phylum Streptophyta; class Magnoliopsida; order Asparagales; family Orchidaceae; genus Cymbidium; species Cymbidium sinense. The sequence continues at coordinate 429,460 of JAKCPB010000104.1, read as the reverse complement.
TTGATTTCTATTATGTACCTCCTTCAAAATCCAAGAAATTGAAGAATAAAGCTAGTTTGAATTATATCTGTCACTTGATGGGTTGTCTAAATCTATTCTAATGAAAACTCTTCAAGTCTAAAATAATAATAATAACCTCTTTCTAATTCAAAGTTGACTTTCCTACTCTAAATAGGGTTCACCTCTTGAGATAGACTTGGAATCATCCGATGAGGGTCCCATAGAGAAGTTGTGAGCCTAACGTGTAGAATCTTCATTACCCTACCACAAGAGATCACAAGTCAACCTCCTGTAGTGGTTCTACCTCCTAGGGCACCTCAAGATAGGGAAATAAGTCATTGGTTCAGGATGAGAAGCCCTCCAAGGATGCTCCACCCTTGGATATGCTTGTGGAGGATAGCCAAGGTGGACTATAATGTCCTCTCTCACCTAAGAAAGTTATCATCTAAGCTAAGCATATATGATACCCTTATCTTATCCAGAGAGATGAGGGAATCATTGATCAAGACTCTCCTTGATCTAAAGATATGCTTAGCTCGACCTATTGGAGAGAGGCACATTATTCTAGAAGCTCGGGAATCACTTTCACATGAAGACCTCTTCTGGGGACATGGAGCACAAACCGTCCCCTCTACATCATAGTGACATGGGCGATTCAGATAAGCCGAAGTTCTTATCATCTGTGCATGAACATTATGAGTCTAAAGACCCTACTTATTTGAGGATTGACATCTCCACCCAGGAGATCGGATGATGTTGAGAGGATTCAATGAACAAGGTGAGAGGGCTTTAGGTTCCATAGTGTTACCTTTGGAGATAGGTGACTGGAAGACTGAAGCCAAGTTTTATATCATTGATTTGAATACTTCATTCACCACTTTGCTCGATAGGCCTTGGATACATCAGAACAAGATGATTCCATCCTCCCTCAATAAGTGTATCAAGTTCAGGAATGATGGGATTGAGTACTGTGTCAAAGGAGATGAAAAGTCATTTTCAATCAGAGAGGTTGAGATATATGAGGATGCGACCTACTATCTTCCTCAAAATACCCTTTCTCATGAACTTGGGCAAAATTCAAATTCAAAAGATAAAGAAAAAGAAAAGAAAAATGAAAGTCCAAGTGAAAAAGAAAAGAAAATTAAGGAAGAAATAGAGTCGCATATCACATTCCACCCACAACTCATTCCATCATATGGACATGTGGGTAGGATGACTTGACCTCCACCAGTGCAGGAAGAGTAGAAGAGGCGTTCTAGAGGTGGAAGACCCCTGGGCTCATCACACAGGTGTTCCAGTTCATAGAGTACCCTACTATTCACATAGACTTGGAATCAGCTGAGGATGAGTCTAATGTGATTAGCATATACCAACCCCTCGGTTTCATTGAGGTGACACTCGGATGATGAAGATTAGGCCTCTAGACAAAGCATGAAAGTATTCGAATCAAATGTATGTGAAACTATCAGGTAGCAGTTAGGAACCTTAGCTCTAACCTCACTTTCATCTCAAAAAGTTGAAGGTTTAGTAGTTAAGGAAGCCCCTTAGTCTTCCAGAGATGTCAAATCAAGAGATTCTTTTTGGGATCATCATCCTCAAGTCCAAAAATTGATGTAAGACTTGAGGATATTTCAAACAAAGAATTAATGGAATTACCTTTTGACTAGTACTCTCCTTATGTTCTTAATCTTGCAAAAAAAGGTTTGGTTCCTTATACATGATCTAAGCATAGGTCAGAGTATTTCGAAAAGCTATGGAACAACACAGGAAGGGATGCATAATCAAGATCAAGACTAGGATTTGGTACAGTGGGTCCAGTCGATGATGATGATTACTGCTTAATTGTCACCAATCATTTGGAGTCTGATAGGTTCTTTTCAAATAACACCAACTCTTATGAGGATGTGTGTTAAGAAACTTCAGATGATCCAGTTAATCTCTAAATCAAAGATGCACCACCAAAAGTTGAAGACGAGATCCATTCAATAATTGACAAGTTTAAAGAAATCAACCTCGGGACATAAGAAAATCCACGCCTGACATACATCAGTTCGTTACTGAATGAAGAAAAAACCACTGACTTAGTTAGGCTATTGACTGAGTTTAAGGACTACTTTGCATGGAGTTATGAAGGAATGCTCATATTATCTCCTGACATAGCAGTCCACACTAGCAATAGATCCTAGTGCTAAACCTATCAAGAAAGTTCCTAGACGCATACGATTAAAAATTGAACAACATGTCATTTCTGAAGTCAAGAAACTGATCGATGTTGGTTTCATCGAAAGAAAAATACCCTACCAGTTAGCTGTCATCCCAATTAAGAAGAAGAATGGCCAAATTTGCACAAAGTGGACTTAAATAAGGCATGTCCTAAGGATGAGTTTCCTTTTCCTATACTAGAATTAATGGTGGACATCACCTCATCTCATGTAGTTTTCTCCTTCATGGATGGGTCATCTGGCTACAACCAAATCAAGATGGCCCTCGAGGATGAAAGAAATACTTCTTTTCAAACCTCGATCGAAATCTATTGTTATAGGGTCATGCCTTTCGACCTTAAAAATGCTGGTGCTACATACCAATGGGCCATGACTCAGATCTTTAATGAACTCATCGATCATCAGGTTGAGTGCTATGTTGATGATCTAGTAAAAAAGAGAAAGGAAGACCACCTCTTTGACTTGAGAGTAATTTTCAAATGGTTAAGATAATATAACCTCAAAATGAATCAAGTGTGCATTCGAGTAGCTTTAGAAATTCCTTGGGTTTGTTGTCCGACACGGGAATAGAAATAGATCCAAAAAAGATCAAAGCTATCTTAGAAATGCCACCTCCTAAAAGTTTAACTCAACTCATATCTTTCCAAGGATGATTGGCATATCTAAGATGCTTTATTTCCAACCTATCAGGGAGATGCAAGCCATTCTTAACACTTATCAAAAAGGATGCCAAGTTCAAGTGGGATGACATGTGCCAGCATGCCTTTGAATATATCAAGCAGTATTTGGTGAAGCCGCCAGTTCAAGCAGCCCCTATTCTGGGCAGGCCACTCATCCTCTACACTGCTACATTGGATGACTCCCTTCACACTTTGTTGGCCCAAGCCAATGATGAAGGGAAGGAGAGTGCTCTCTACTACCTCAGCCATCATCTGATTCCTCCTGAAGCGAACTACCAACCTATTGAGAAACATTGCCTAACTTTGATCTTTGCATCTCAAAAGCTATGACACTATATGCTTTCTCATAAGGGGAACATGATTTCTAGAACCAATCCACTACTCATGACACAGCCAATGCTATTTGGACATTTGGCACATTGGTCCATGATTCTCTCACAATTTGATATCACATTTATATACCTCCGTGCAGTAAAAGGACAAGCACTAGCAGATTTCTTAACAGCACACCCACTACCTATTGATTCTCTGCTTAGTGACAATCTCCATGACGAACAAATCATAAACTTAGGGGAGGTCGAGAACCGCTGATGGGATATGTATTTTGATGGTGCAGCTTCCTTTCATAAAGGAGGAGCACCACGATCTACTCTTTTAGGAAAAGTAGGGGTAGGAATAGTTCTCTTAACTCCATACCGCGATGTGATGAGATTCTCATACTATCTCTCAAATCCTTGCACCAATAATGATGCCAAGTATGAGGCTTGGATTGCCGGTCTAGAGTTAGCAATTACACTCTGTGTTAAGAGCATTAACATTTTCAGGGATTCTCAGTTGGTCATCAACCAGATTGTCGAGTCCTATAAGGTTCTCAAGCTCAAGCTTCATCATTACCATGAGTATACCATAAAGTCAAGCAAATCTCAAGTCACCACAAGGTTCTCAGAGAACGCAAGTATGTGATGGACAAACTTGCCAAAGAATTGGCATGTCCGAAAGATGAGTCCATTCTAATAAGGGTCCAAAATAGGCTAGTCTTATCCCTTATTAATGTTGAACTCATAGAGAGACTTTCTCTTGAAGAGGAGGCTGCCGCTGCATACAAGGACAAGGAGCTGGATTGGAGGCAATCGTTCATAGACTATTTGAACACCGGAAAGCTACCTCAAGAAAAGTCATAAGCCCATCAGGTGAAATAGAGAGCTCTCTTCTAAGCTCTCGTTGATGGCACTCTATACTGACGGTCTTTCAATCAAAGGTGGTTACGATGTTTGGACAAATATGAAGCATGTAGGATTGTGATCGAGGTACATTCAGGTCTATGTAGAGCACATTAATCTAGTCTGAAGATGAAGATGAAGATCAAGAGACTAAGATACTACTGGCCTTTGATGATTATAGACTACATGGATGTGTCTAGGAGATGCCATCAGTGTCAGGAAAATGGTGTGGTTTCACATCAACCACCCAACATTCTACACCATACATTGGCCTCATGGCCATTTGAGTGTTGGGATACCGACATTGTGGGTTTGATCGTTCCTCCTTATTCCAAGGGTCATCGGTTCATTCTAGCTATCACCAACTACTTTTCCAAGTGGGGGAGGCAATCCCACTCAGAGAGGTCACAGCTCAGCATGTGCTTTAGCTTTTTTAGGAACCATATCATATATAAGTTTAGGGTACCTCAATGAATTATATCCGATAATGGTACTGCATTCAAAAGCACCAAGATCAACAGCTTCGCTAGAAGACACGGTATAGATTGGAGATACTCCACCATCTACTATCCTAGAGCAAATGTCTTAGCAGAAATTTTCAACAAAACTCTCATCCAAATACTAAAAAAGACACTTGATGATAATAAGCGATAGTGGAATGAGTAGTTGGTTGAAGCATTGGGGACATACCGCACCACATACTGAACTCCAACTCAATCTACCTATTTTTCTTAGTGTATGGGTCCAAAGCCGTTCTACCTTTAGAAGTTCAACTCCCATTACTAAGGATAGCATTGGGTAGCAAGATCACTACATAACAGAATACAAAGTTACGATTAGAAGAGCTCGAAGTCACCTATGGGCATGTCAAAATCTCAAGTTGTACAAGGCCAAAATGATTAAAGCTCACAACAAGCTAGTCCACCCTAGGTCTTTCCAAGTAGGAGAACTTGTGTTAGTCCCAAGGAGACCAATTGTTGCCCATCGAAAGATGGGAGGTAAGTTTGAACCCACTTGGGAAGGCCCTTATGTCATAGAGAAGGCCAAGGAGAATCTATCGCCTCATTGATTGTAAAGGAGAACACCCATTTCCAATTAATGGGCTCTATTTGAAGAAATATTACCCATAAAAATATTTGAAAATAATTATCAACAAAAAAGAACAAAATCGATTCCATTTTATCAAAATCTCTTCTTTTGAGCGTATTTGCTTGTCAAATCGCCATGAGGTGTCTAGGATAGGTGTAAGAGAACCAAGCAGCATCCTATCCCTCTTTCACAACATGAACATAATCAAACATAATTTTTCAGTGCTACTAGAATAAGTGTGAGAGAACCCAAGAGACATCCTATTTCGATTAGCACAACTGAGTTAGGTGTAAGAGAACCCAAGCGGCATCCTAAGAGAACCCAAGCGACATCCTTTCTTAGTGGGAATTTTGGTTGCTATCCGTGGCACCATTTCATCCAATTCCCTAAGTGTGTTTAGGGTAGGTGTGAGAGAACCAAAGTGGCATCCTATTCCCTTTAACATAAGCACAAAAATAAACATAAATCTTTTATCTTGGGCTATTCTGATGTGGGAGCAAGCCCCCTGTGACACTCACTCATTAACTGCTCTAGGTCGGGTTTACATGCTACCTTGCTAGTATGCACCCCAGTGGTCATTTGTTGGAAAATGTGAGTCCTCACACTGTCTTTCTAACTTGACCATTGCAAACTAACGAGTGCCTTGTTAGTTTGATAGTCTTCACTACCCAGCTAGTAAACTACCTCATGTTGACTTTGTTTAAGAAGATGTGAGTCCCCACACTTTCTTCCTGATCTAGCCATCATGCACTGACTAGGTCGAGTATCCTTGAGTTTTAGGTGTAAGAGTCCTCCAGAGGCATCCTATTCCTTCAAGCACAAACACATATCTTTTATCGTAGGCTACTTTGATGTGGGACCAAGCCCCTGTGGCACTTACTTATTAGCTTCTCTAGGTCGGGTCTACATGCTACCTTGCTAGTATGTCACCCCAATGGTTCTTTATTTTGAAAGAAGTGAGTCCCCACGCTTTCTTCCTAACTTGACCATTGCAAACCAATGAGCACTTTGTTAGTTTGGTAGTCTTCACTACCCAGCTAGTAAACTACATCATGTTGACTTTGTTTAAGAAGATGTGAGTCCCGATACTTTCTTCTTGAACTAGCCATCATGTACTGACTAGGTCAAGTATCCTTGAGGTCTAGGCATAAGAGTCCCTCAGAGGCATTCTATTCCTTCAAAAACAAACACAAATCTTTTGTATCGGGCTATTCTGATACGGGAGAAAGTTCCCTATGGCACTCACTCTTTAGCTGCTCTAGGTCAGGTTTACATGCTACCTTGCTTGTATGTCACCCCAATAGTCATTTGTTATAGGATGTGAGTCCCCACACTTTCTTCCTAACTTGACCATTGCAAAATAACGAGCATCTTGTTAGTTTGGTAGTCTTCACTGCCCAACCAGTAAACTATCTCATGTTGACTTTGTTTAAGAAGATGTGAGTCCCCATGTTTTCTTCTTGAACTAGCCATCCTGCATTGACTAGGTCGAGTATCCTTGAGGTCTAGGTGTAAGAGTCCCCATGAGGCATCCTATTCCTTCAAGCACAAACACATATCTTTTGTCTCAGGCTACTTTGATGTGGGAGCAAGCCCCCTGTGACACTCACTCATTAGCTGTTCTAGGTCAGGTCTACATGCTACCTTGCTAGTATATCACCCTAGTGGTCATTTGTTAAAAGATGTGAGTCCCCGTGCTTTCTTCCTAACTTGACCATTAAAAACTAACGAGTACCTTATTAGTGTGGTAGTCTTCACTGCCTAGCCAGTAAGCTAACTCATGTTGATTTTATTTAAGAAGATACGAGTCCCCACACTTTTTTCTTGAACTAATCATCATGATCTGACTAGCTCGAGTATATTTGAGGTTTAGGGTAGGTCTCCCAAAGGCTCCTTTCCTATTAACTATATTTGGGTTGATATATGTCCCCCAGTGGCATTTACTCAGTAGTCACCCTAGGTTGGATAGCACTTGTCAAGCTGAAGATAGACTATCCCAGCATTCAATTTCACTATAAGAGGATGTGAGTCCCCGAGCTTTCTTCCTAGGCTGATTATTGCAAATCGATGAGCACCTTAGGATGGTTGATGTTCCCTATGCTGACAGCGGCTCACCCGGTGGATACACCACTCTTGGTAGAAGTGAGTCCCCGCACTTTCTCCTAGAGTTTGGCCACCAAATACCTATTAATATTATCTTCTCCAGGGTTTTGGATCAATCCTTAGCGACCCCTCTCCCTTCGGGCACTTTATTTGGATCACATCCTTTGTGACCCCATTTAGACACTACCCGGGCAACTTTTGGATTGGACAGTCCCCCTTTCTTGGTAGCCACCCCTATGGTTAGAGAATTTGTTCAACAGATATGCAGATTCTCCCTTGGTTCAGTAAATCTGAGATAGGCCTAGGCTGATATAAACTCATTCTTAGTTTGATCCCTTGCAAACCAATAGGGTCCACGATAAATAAATTTAACAAACAAATAAAAACTTTTTGCTTGTGGATTAGGAATTCAAACCCCCAAAGGACCCATTTTCTCAAGCAAGCATCCTATCTTTAGGGCAGTGTTAGTAGAACTCCCTATAGGAATTGCCTAACTACCTGAGTTGAGATAAGTCCCTGGTTCGACACTCACTCCGTAGTCACCCTTATTGGGTCCAATCTATTTTTCCACAAGCAGGTTATCCCGATAGTCATTTCAGTTTGGAAGATGTAAGCTTATGACACATTCTTTCTAGCATGACTATCACAAATCGAGGGGCAACCCTAGGTCAAGTTCAATTTATTACCCAAAGCAACCGATCACCCCAGTGATCTTTTGTAGTGGAAGATGTGAGTCCCCATGCTTTCTTCCCCTGAATTGACCATTGCAAATTGAAAGGCACTCCTTTGGTAAGATAGTTCTCCCCTCGGCCGGGAAGCTACTCCCTTTGGTTCAGTAAATCTAAGAAATATCTAGGCTGATATAAGCTTCTTCTCAGTGTGTTCTATCGCAAACCAATAGAATCCATCAAAAAACAATTTAAAAGTGAAATAAATCTTTGACTATCTTTGAGCTGATTTAAGTCCCCCGACGGCTTTCACTCAATAGACAGCCCTAGGTCGGGTTCGATTTATTGTCCAACAACTGATCACCCTAGTGGTTTCTTATTTTGAAAGATGTGAGTCCTGCACTTTCTTCTTAAACTTAACCATTGCAAATTGAAAGGCACCCCTTTGGTTGGATAGTCCTACTATGTGGTTGGTAGACTACCCCTTTAGATTGGTAAATCTGATGTATCCCAAGGCCTCCATGGCCCCTACTCGGTGCAGTCCATTGCAAACCGATGAGATCCATCAAAATAACTAAAAATGATATTAATCTTTGACTATCTTTGAGTTAATCTAAGTCCCCCAGCGGCATTCACTCAATAGTCAACCCTAGGTTGGGTTCAATCTGTTGCCTTACCAATGGATCACACCAGCAACTGGTTTCCACTTTGGAGGATGTAAGTCTACTACACTTTCTTCCTTGTACAACTGCTACACACTGAAAGGCATTCTCTTTGGTTGGTTAGTCCTACTATGTGTTGGTAGACTACCCCTTTGGATTAGTAAATCTGAGTTAAGTCTAGGCCTCCATGGCTCCTACTCAGTACGATCCATCGCAAACCAACATGGTTCATCTCAAAAAATCAAAATCTAAAAATCTGAAATAAATTCAACCCTCCTCCCTCAGTGAAGTCAAACAAAAACAATCCAAACAACAAAACAAATCAAATTGATTTGTCTCCTGAGACTCAACTCAAATCAAACCTCTCATCCCCATGTGGATGACTTGAACTTGTTTCTCTAGTGGAAGGTTCACATACTCTATCCCTAGTGAATTCTTCCTTCACTCTCTTATGTCTATGACATGAGTAGAGTCACATTGCACTAAGCTCTGGATTCCTTCTACAACTTGGGTTAGGGTTAGAGCATTTCTGTTAGTGCATGTGATCGTTCAGAGTTGTTGATCGTTTCAGTCAACACCAATAGAAGTGGTGTACCTTGTTAGTCACACTACACCTATTGGGCACCGTTTGTTGACCTCATTTTTAGAATGAGCTCTCAACCCCTCCATCTTAGACATGGACTCCTCTTAGACATTAAGAGTTCCTTAGTCTTAAGACACTTCTAGTGATTAGGTGAACACTTAACCAATCCCTAGAGATAGAAGAGTTAGCCAAAGGAATAGGTCATGCCTTAGAGGGTTTTATAAAAATTTGCCAACCCTATAGCTTGAACCAATCCTCACTTCTTTCCTTCAAGTTAAACTCCAAATCAAATCAACATCAAAACTCAAATCAATTCCAAACTTAATTAATTTTCTCAAACTTGAATCAATTCCAAATGATTGAAGCCCATGATTGAATTCGAAATCCTAAAAATCTTTCCTAAGCCCTTTGATTTCATCTTATGGACTTAGCTTGATTCAAATCCAAATCAATTCAAATTCAAGAAATTTTCTCATAACCTATTTATATTCTCATTTATATTCACAAATATAAATGAAATACAAATTCAAATAACCAAAACTAAATTTAAAAATTAAATCCAAATTTAACTAAAATTCAACCTAAGTCTTTCAAGTCAAATTCTTGAACTTAGCCAAATCAAACTCAAATCAAGCCAAACCCTTCATTTTTCTTCATGATTCAATCAATACTTCAATCATGAATTCAAATATAAACATAAACTTCAATCATCAAACCAAAACTCAATTCAAAACTCAAACTCAAATCCAACCAAAATTCAACCTAAGCCTTTCAAGTCAAATTCTTGAACTTAGCTAAATCAAATTCAAATCAAGCCAAACTCTTGATTTTCATTCATAATTCAATTAATCCTTCAATCATGAATTCAAATATAAACATAAACTTCAATCACCAAACAAAACTAAATTCAAAAATCAAACCCAAGTCAAACTCATGTTCACCCTTTTGAACTTGAAATTATCAATTAAATCAAAACCCATTTGACTCCAAATCACTTGCAAATGGATTTATATTTCAATCATAAGTCCATATGTGAGTTCAATGAAACTTGATTTAAGCCTTGATCAAGTCAATTGACCCACTTAAGCTGACTTGAACAAAAGTGACCTAAAGTACCCCTTTTGAGCCTAATTCTAATCCTACCCAAATTGGATTGAACTAAGCCTAACTAAGCCTCACATTGTGAGCAACAATCATCATGAGATGATCAATCACACAAATTGGGTCAAACCAAGTCAAACCTAAGGATTTATCAAGTTAACACTTAGCCAAAATGAAACCTAAACTAGCCAAAATCCACCATAGGCCAAATTGATTGAAACCATTGATCAAAACAACTTCATGATCAATGTTTGAACTTGACCAAGTCATCATTTGAGCCTAACCTAGTTCAATTGGCCGCTTGACCTAAGTTGATCGAACTTGACCTAAAAAGTTAAAATTGGTAAAACTTGATCTAAGCCAAATTGATTGAAACCAATGGGTCAAGTTCATTCCAAATCACTTGTTGAACTTAACCAAAGCCTCAATTGGCCAACTAGACCCAACCTAGCCCAATTGACCATGAACCCAACTTGACCTAAAAGGTCAAATTGAGCCAAAATTAAACCAAACAAAAATTGATTGGAAATAAAGATACCAATATATTTCAAATGACCAACCAAACCTAAACCAACCCATAACCTAACCCAAATAGGTCAAATGGGTCAACTTGACCCATTTGACATAAATGAAATCAAATGAACAAAATCCAAATATAAACCAAATTGATTGGAAAAAAAGACACCAAATCAATACATATGATCATTTGAACTTGACCCAACTCTTGGTTTGACTCAATTTGGCCAATTCGTCAACTTGACCCAAGTTGACCCATTTGACCTAAATGGGTCAACATGAGCCAAATCATATCAAATCAATTCCAAATTAATTGAAACTTGGCCCAACCCATTTTTCAATCACACCAAACATATTCAAACTAAAATCCAAGCTAAATGATCATTTTCCCTAGGTCATAGGGTAATTCTTGGCCAAATTCACTTGGAATTTAGTCAAATCCTCTTCATGGCCACTTGGCACCTTTAAGTGGACTCCATGGATACTAGTAAGAGTGGTGCACTTGACCCAATGGATTTGGGTTAGCCAAACCCAACCCAATGGCCAAACCAACCACTCACTTAAAAATAAGCACATGGGAATCATTCCTCCACCTTGTTTTGCACATGGAAACCTCTCCACTACCTTCCTCTGCCAAAGCCGAATCATGTGCAAGCTAAAATGACCTAACAAACCCATTGCATCTGATCAATTTAATCAAAATAGAGAAGGGAAGCTCAACCATCCGATCCATCTAGAGGGAAATATACTCCCCTTAATTTCACTTCATTACAACATACACACACACTCAATTGAAGCTAGGGAACTCAGAGCAAGCATCCTCAAGCTTCTCCAAGCCTCCTAGAGCTATTTGGAATTCTCCATTCTCAATTTTCTCAAGCTGAAAATAGGGGAGCTCCATTGGAATTTCCATCTCACTATATCGAGCCAATTGCACTTGCAAGCACCCTCAGGCGACTCAATCGAGTTGATCCAAAGCTTCATCCAAGTTCTCAAGGCATGAGAGAGGGGAGTTTGATCAAGGCTGCAAGCAATTGAAGCTCACCATGGTCCATAGAAAGATCCACTTTATCCCAAGGCTTGAAACCTTCAACAAGGCTTCATCTCCACTAGAAGAGCCTCGACGGTTGGGAGCACCGGTGATAGCCTCCGATAAGGTACTATTCAAAATCGAGCAAAGTTTGAATTTTTTTTGGTCCTTTTGGAAGGAAAGTTTCACCACAAGTGAAATGGATAATTAGATCTTCATCACCTTGCATGATGATGGTGTGGGTTGAGTTTGAGCTCAATCAGAGCTCAATTGAGCTCAGATCATGCCCTAAGGAGTGGACAGTTACCCTCTCCTCGCAGGCGAGCTTAGCGACGGATCATGGATCATCCATCCACATATTTTGGATGGATGGTGATGATTAATCCATGCTAGATCTGAGATTAATCCCTTTAGAAACCTTGGGCTCAATCTCAACCATCTAATCTTTGATCAGATGATCCAGAGAGAAAGTGCGTAGCACCGCTAGCTGATTGTGCAGCCGATGTGATAACTTAAGTGATGAATCCCATTGCTCCATGTTGAAAGCGCGCACCGCGTTAGCAGTCCATGTGGCGCCGATGGGATCAGTCATATAATTAGGAATTTAATTACCAAATAAACATAGAATTTTCAAAATAACATAACTAAATGTAGAAAAATCAAAAGTACAAAATAAAATGCATTTTGAAGATAATTAAAGGGAGAATAGTCAAAAATTAAATATAATGGATTTTGAACAGTGAATTATATGCAATTTGGGTTTTATTGGGAATGTAATTATATTAATTACTCCTAATCATTTCACTGATTAATTCCAAACTTCTTAGGGTTGATTAATGGGATGACCTATGCCTCCTATGATTTTCTTGGAATTTATTAATGATTTAATTACCAGAATTGATTGATTCACTCTTAATCAGTCCCTTAATCAATCAAATGATTAATTAACCTATTAAATAGTGATGAATTAATTAATTAAGTTTGGTAATTATCTTAGAATAGTGAATGGACTTAGGGAATGAGATTAGGAGTCCTCTACTAAATCTTTTTCCCTAAGTTCATTTCATTTGAATAAAAATCTAATTAAGGTGCAAATTAATTAAATAGTTTAATCACTTAATTAAATGACTTAATTAATCAAAAATTTAAAAATCAAACTAATCTAAACTTAATAATTTCCTTATTTGATAGATGCTTAGGTGTTCAATAACCTAAGTAACTTAAGAAATCAAATCTAACCCATATGTGTGGGAAGGGTTATGAAAGTACTTAACTTTAACCCTTTAGCTTAACTAATCATTAATTGTGAGCCAAATGCATTAGGCCCCTTTCTTTCTTAGGTGCATTGCTGATTTAAATCCCTTATGGTTTTATGTCATACTTTTGCTCATAATTATTTGGTTAAATATGTTAAAGTGGTGTAGGTAAGGGGTAATTAATGGACTTAATGGACACCTTAACCTAAGCAAAATATAAAACTAATCTAATGGTTCTAAAATTAAACTAAAATAACATGCACATGTGCGAAATGGATTAGGACCAAAAAACTTCTTCATATTTCTTAAATTCAAATCAAACTCAAAATAAAACAAAAATCTCTTTAAAACAAATTTGATTTACTTTAAATAATCTTATTCCATAAGATTGTATTTAGGAATTAATTAGGGTGAATGAATTTACATGCTTTCGTCACTTTATTTCTTTCCTAGCATGCTAAATATTTATGTCATATAAAAATCATGCATTCATGTCTTTTAAAAATCAAAATTAGAATGAAATGTTTCTTTTATGTCAAATTGCATGTTTTGGCTAAAGTAAGAATATGAATGGCTATTATGACTACTAAATCCAAAATTATTTTCAAAACTTATAAATCAAATATCATAACTGAAATGTATGTTACTTATAATTATTTATAAGCTTGCATGTGAATAGTATAAAATGTGTTATGTTATTCTTCCTCTCTTTCTTAACATAAAATTATAAAGGATTTGCAAAGTGTATAGTTCATTTGAAAAGAACATAACACTTGCTCAAATCCATTCCTATACACTCCTATGTCATGACTTAAGAAGGAATTCCACATCACACATATAAACTAAACAATCAAACTAAAATCAAACAAACATAAACCTTAAATAGCATGTTACACATGTTGGGAAAGAAATGAAATATTGTGTGTTTTGTGATAGTATTTCAATTTACTTAATCTTAAAATGTCTTTCATTTTGAATAGGTTTGTTTAGGAAAAATCTAAACTTTAGATTAATTAAAGCACATAATAAAATATTTACTAAACAAAAATCAAACATGAATCTATCTTAGAAATTACTTAAGGTAGAGAGAAAAGAGAAGCTCTAATCTCTTTTTCTCTCTTTACAACATAGTAATTAATTATATGATTCGTTCAAACCATATCAAAATACAAAATAAAATCAACCAAAGCAACTAAATCACTTAAATGAAACCATCCTCTAAGTTGAACATTCTCACACTTAGAAAACTTCAACCTTAAAGCCTAGCTAAGCATACCACACAAACCTTAAATAGCACACACATTAGGCTAAGTTACCACTTCTAGCTTTAGGTTAGGGTGGTGCATGGTTTGATTCTTGGTTTTGTTTTGTGATGTATTATTTTAGTCTAGATGTTAAGGTTTATGTAGACTGAATGGTAGGGCGATCTTAGTCTAACCATTATCTTCTATAGGGGATTATGCTTAAAGGGTACTGTAATAAAAATATAAAACTTCTTTTGCTGTGCAGATGCTTATACCCCTAAGCAAAATCCAAAATAGGCATGGTGGACTTGGTTACCCATGTGTGGGGTGCTAAGTCCAATTTGTACATATATTCTTGGGATTATTTGGTTTGTTTAGCTAATCTCTGTTTTGCAAGTTTTAGTTAGATCTCCTTTTTCCCATTTTCATGCAATTTTGTAATTAGGATTTTGGAATGATTGTTATGGGGGATTAGGATAAGCATTGGTTATAAGACTATGTCTTATGTACCATGCGAAGCCTTTAGAGCAACCATATTCCAACCAACCAAAAGAAGAAAGAAGAAAGAAGAAAGAAGAAAGAAGAAAGAAGAAAAGAAGAAAAGAAGAATGAAGACCCCCATAATAATGAATTCCTTCTTGATTGTAATTTATTCATTTGTAATATAAGTTGTATAAGGGTAGAGCTCGGCTTCCCAATTTATTTTTGGGTTTCTGCGGTGGAGCCCGACCACAAATGAACCTCTTATTCTTTTGCGCCAGCTTTATAAATTGATTGATGTTTGTTTAGCTTATGTATTAAGATGACATCTTTTCCTATTTTCTTTCTTACTTTGATGTATGGCTTGGATGACAATTAAGCTCTTAGGAAAATAAATTTTCTATCTAACTAATCAATTCAAATTAAAAATAAACAACTCATAACCTCACCTAAAGCTTAGGTTATAAATCAAGATAAAAGAATTAGAAACCCTTCAGTTGGATGTTTTATTACTTTTTTCACATCATATATAAAAAAATATATTATTTCACTCTTGATTGGAGGGCTTCCACCTTTTCCAGAGAACTTAGCTTGACTTCTGAGAGCCATGGTGGAAACACACCTCCTTTTCTCACTAATTTTGGACCATAATCTAATTTCTCTTGCATCAAGCATATGAATCTTAAAGCCTGTGCCAAATTGATTGTCTAAATTGAAAATAAAATATAAGAAAATTTACATTAGATTTAAATCATTAAATCATGCCCTACATGATCTAGTCTCTTAGAGAGTGTGTTTAAGGACTTAGTCTCTTTCTAAATAAATAATAGCCTAACTATTTTGCAAAAGCATACGACTTACCTACATGTATTTAAAATCATAGGAGCAGTTAGTTGGCACCCCTGCCCACAAACCCCCCCTCCATGGGGTTGTAAGTCCAACAGTCGGGTGGTCTATCCTCTCTTATGGAGGTAAACGAAATACCAATTTTTCCTTAGATTTAGGTCATGCTTTTGGCCCTCACCAAAGCTCCCTAGATTTAGGTTCTAAGATTGCTTCTCCCCTTGCAAACTACAAGCATAAATTCTCACCTCTTAGGTATTTCCATGACCTTGTATCATGGAATTGTAAATCATAGATTTCTAATAAAAATTTAACTCAAACAAATCAAATCAATTTCAAAAATGTAAAGCCTAACCATAGGATAATTTGGGATGCTTACTAGGCCTCCTAGTATCGTAAGCATCCCCTACTTATCTTCATTTAGCTTCAATAAGAACTCCCTCTTGATCGATCCCACTTGATTTTATAAAAAAGTAAACTAATCGATTGATAGTCCTACCATTCAAAATCTTTGGAGACAATAATTATTTACCTTAATCGAGAGTATTCCTAAGGAATCCCATTCCCTAGGATGTAATTAACTATGGGGGCTTGCCCCTGTAGGGAACTTAATGAACTCTATTTAAAAGAAACCGTTACTTTTCATGTAAAGTAGGGGAAGAATCTCTGGTACATTCCGAAGACCCATAGTTCTTAGGAGTTCTTATTAAGGTGATTAGGTCTATTGTATGGTGATGGCTTCTATCTTTAGAGATAGTACAGCTTTCCTCAATGTCATACCCGATCACCCTAATAAGAACATCTGTGGATCTACGTGGTGTCCCAACAAGGCATTATATTTTTATTTTCATTTATCCTTCCAAAGGATAGATGAAGGCAGGAATAAATTTTCACCACACTTAACAAATTTGGTATGTTAAGTAGATGCTAAATGTGTTTGATATGTATTTGAAAATGAGACTCTCACTTAATAAATTTGGTATGTTAGATGGGAGCCAAATGTGATTGATTTGTTTTTGAAAAATGAGACTAGCTTAATAAATTTAGTATGTTAAGTGGACGCCAAATGTGATTTAATTTGTTTTTAAAAATGAGACTCTCACTTAATAAATTGGTATATTAAGTGGGAGATTTGATTTATATTTTTGAAAATGAGACTCCCACTTAACAAATTTGGTATGTTAAGTGGAAGCCAAATGTGATTTGATTTGTGTTTTTGAAACTGAGACACTCACTTAACAAATTTATTATGTTAAGTAAGAGTCAAATGTGTTATGATTTTTGAAAATGAGACTCTTACTTAAAAAAATTGGTATATTAAGTAGGAGTCAAATGTGATATGATTTTTGAAAATGAGACTCTTACTTAACAAATTTGGTATGTTAAGTAAGAGTCAAGTGTATTGTGATTTGATAATGAGGCCCTTACTTAAAAAATTTGGTATATTAAGTAGGAGTCAAGTGTGTTTATGATTTAAAAATGAGATTCTCACTTAATAAATTTGGTAAGTTAAGTAGGAATCAAGTGTGATTATGATTTGTGTGTTGAAAATGAGACTCTTACTTAAAAAATTTGGTATGTTAAGTAGGAGTCAAATGTGTTATAATTTTTGAAAATGAGACTCTTACTTAATAAATTTGGTATGTTAAGTAGGAGTCAAGTGTATTGTGATTTGAAAATGAGGCTCTTACTTAATAAATTTGGTATGTTAAATAGGAGTCAAGTGTATTGTGATTTGAAAATAAGGCTTTTACTTAATAAATTTGGTATGTTAAGTAGGATTCAAGTGTATTGTGATTTGAAAATTATACTCTTACTTAACAAATTTGATATGTTAAGTAGGAATCAAATGTGTTATGATTTTTAAAATTGAGACTCATACTTAACAAATTTGATATGTTAAGTACGAGTCAAGTGTATTTATGATTTTTTTTTTGAAAGAGGGGAAATCTATTTAACAAATTTGGGTATGTTAAATAGAGTTCAATTTGTTTTTGTGACTTTTGGAAATGAGACTCTCCTTTGACAAATTTGGGTATGTCAAATGGAGTCCAAAATATATATTGATTTCATGTGTGTGATTTCTTGATTTTGAAAAGAGAAAAACTTCAACTCTAGCATATGTGAAATATGTTACACGGAGTTTAAATTTTATGCTATGATTTGATTCGAAGATAGGATCTTCATTCAACAAACTTGTGTTTCAAAGATAACTATTTTCAAAAAGATGCTTTTAAAAAAATGATTTTTATTTTCATTTTGAAAAGAACCTCCATGTAACAATCATGGGGATTGTAAGATGAGATTTGGTTATATGAGTTTTGTGCTTTTTAAAAGTTTCTTATGAATTTTGTGCAAGATCTTTTGTTATGTAAATTTTGAAAAAGTGCTTTTGGATTTGGAAAAGAGTTTGTTTTCTTAAGTATAAGATGAACCTTTCCTCACCAAGCTAGTGGTGAGGAGGTCCTAAGTTTTTTTCATATCCTTTCATTAGTTAATTTTATCTTTCACTTATTGGGGAACTCAATAGGGATTTTAAGATCTATATGGAGTGAGGTCCTAAAACCTAGAGGATGTTGGCTAGCTTTGCATAAGAATGAAATAAGCTAATTGCCAATAGAAGAAAAGATAATCTTGGACTCATATGAAATACAAGTCCACTATCGATGCTTGGAGAAAATAATTGTCTACTAAAGATGGAGAGAGGAACCCTCCCTAGTGGAGTCATCAAAAAAATTGGTGGTATTTGTTTTTGATTATGTGTATGGGGGACACCACATAGATCTGATGGTGTACTTATGGAGGTGATTGGGTACAACATCAAGGAATGATGCACTATCTCGAAAGATAGAAATTACCACCCTATAATAGACCTAATCACCTAATAAGTTCTCTTAAGGCATGATGGGTCTTCAAATTTGCCAAATATTTTTTCCCTACTTTACATGCATGAATAAAGCAGGGTTTATTTAAACCGGATTCTAAAGTTCTTTATGGGCAAGCCCCCATAGTTAATTATATCCTAAGGAAGTTGAGTCTTTAAGAATACTCTCGATTAAAGTAGACAATTATTATCTCTAAAGATTTCAAAGATAAGACTATCAATAAATTAGTTATATTTAGAAAATCAAGTAGGATAAATCAAAAGGAGATACTTATTATGGAAGCCAAAGGAGATGAGTAGGGAATGCTTATGATACTAGAAAACCTAATGAGCATTCCAATATATTCTATGATTGGACTTTATATGCTTGAAGTTGAGGAGAATTATATATTTCAATTGGAATTTTATTAGAAGGTTAGGACTTACAATCCCACAATACAAGATTGTACCTAAGAGGTGAGGATTTATGCTTGTAGCCTGAGAAGAAATATCAACCTCATATCCTAAATCTAGGGAGTTTCAATGAGGGCTAAAGCATGTCCTAAATCTAAAGCAAAAGTGGGTATACAATTTACCTCTACAAGAGAGAGTGTTGACCTCATTTTTAGGATGAGCTCTCAACACCTCCATCTTAGACATAAGATTTCTCTTAGACTTTAAGAGTTCCTTAGTCTTAAGACACATCTAGTGATTAGGTGGACACTCTCCCCAAGCCCTAGAAGACTTAGAAGAGTTAGCCATAGGAATAGGTCAAGCCTTAGGGGTGTTAGGAAAATCTCATACCCTTTAACTTAAACCATTCCTCACTTTCCTTCTTTCAAGTCAAACTCCAAATCAATGCTATTTGATTTTCTCAAGCTCAAATCAATTCCATGATTGAAATCCATGATTCAAACCCATGATCAAAATCCATCAAAAATTCCTAAGTTCAAATCTTATAAGTCCTTAACCCTTTCTTAAGCACTTAGCCAAAATCATGATCTAAACCTACTCAAATCTTTGAGATTTTCTCATGATCCATTTATATTCTCATTTATAAATGAAATATAAATTCAAACACATTAAATCAAGTTCAAAATCCCAAATCAATTCATGAAAATTTTCTTAAGTCCCTTTAATTTTCCAATAAAGGACTTGCCAAAATAAACTCTAAACATTGATCAAATCAATTCAAATTCTTCCTGACAGCCACGTTCATGCCATCTAAAGACTTCCTTCTCTCATCTAGTAGTCGTTGGAAGCCAACATTAGCTTCCGACGATGATTCCAGCGGTTCTATTTTGTTCATGGAAGTTTCCTGTGGTGGATTCTACCTTTTTTTGCGTACATCCCCAACATTCTTCGTAAATACACAATAAATCCATATTTCTATCAATTTATAAATTAATAGAGTATGTGTGCAAGGGATTAGAGTTATATGGTTAGACTTTATTTGGGTTTTAATTTGTAGGTTTTTGTTGGCATTGCGCTTCAGGTGTTAAGTAACCATGGGTAGTATTATTTAGGGTGTTGATTGATATGAATTTCTGATTATTCATATAGTTTGTTTTGCAAAAATGAATAGAGAATTTGTTTCGCTGGTCCTTAACTAAGTATCGATGAGCAATTCAATCCAAGTTATGTGGGAGGTCAAAATCATCTAGTTAAGGTTCTACGTCAGAGCACCTTACTTGAATTGAAGCAATGGATTATGAGAACCTTGCACATTGATCCAGAGCATCACACAATCACTCTTACAGGTCATTATCTGGTGGGTGGCGGATTTATATCGTCTGTAATATCTGACGATGACGTTTATGAAGTTACACTGAATGAAGTTTCCCATCAGATGTTGGTGTTGTATGTCAAAGTGGAGGATGTTAATGTTGCATCCACATCAGCTGATCCGGTAATAAGGTCAGTAGATATACCGATGCATACACATGATTTCATCGTACATGCACCTCTGGGGACACAACGCAGCTTTGATGAGTTGATTCCCAGGTAATATATGGTCAACCTTTCTCTGTTTGCTCTTGTACTAATTAATATGATAGGTTGTCGTCCAACTTATGAGTTTTATGGCAGTGATGTTGTTGTCTATCATTCAAAAGAATCATATATGCCTCAGAGTGCTGCAGGCAAAGATGAGTATCAGACTATGAGCAGTGATTCAAGTAGTGAGTATGAGCAGAATATTAGTGATGATGATTGTTCACTTGGGGTACCTGTTTGGGAATCTGCATCATAATCTTCTAAAAAATCACTCACTCTGAAATATTGACAGCGAGAGTCATTTGTTGTCCACAAATGAGTATGTCCGGATATGTCAAACTATGAGAGAGTGGGACAATGATGTTTACTTTGATGGTCCATCTGACAAAACTGTTCTAATAGATGATATTGAAATCCCAGGTGACCTTATCAAAGGTATGTGTTTCACAAGTAAACGGAGTCTGCAATTTGCTATTGTTGGGTGATGCATAGAAAATAATGTTCAATTCCAAGCAGTTACCTCTAACCAAAAGAACTACACGGTTGTATGCGTACAGCATGATAGTCCTACAAGACCATGTAAGTGGCATTTATATTGTAGCAGCAGCAAACACTTAGGGGGTGCTTAGAGAATATCAAGAGTTGGTGAAAACCATAGATGTATCAATGCAGTAAGTGCAACCAGCCATTGACAGTGTAGTTCAAAATTCAAAGCTTACTTTATTATACCTGTGATCAAGCACCAGATAGATCTGAAACTTAGAGAGATTATAAGTAGAATGGAGTCAAAATTCAATGTTAAAGTTTCGTACATGAAGGCTTGGGATGCAAGGCGTGAGGTAATAAAAGTTATATTTGGCAGTTGGGAAGAGTCTTACAGGACTCTAAGTTTTTATATGAAATCAATTTGTAGTGCTTTACCTGGTATAGTGTACAGAATTTAGTCTAGCAGTACACATCGCTTCTAGAGACTTTTTTGGAATTTGGTCCTTCAATCATGGGATCACACCAAATCCGAGCTGAGACTTTTTATTAAAAGTATCATGGTACATTATTAACTGCTATTGGAATCGATGAAAATAATGGGTTGTTTCCACTAGCATTTGTCATTGTGGAGTCTGAGTCGATTGATGCCTGGTTGTGGTTCCTGATATGCTTGCATGATATGTTGCTTGCCGCTAGACGATCATAATATCTGATAAAACATACTGGTTTATTACATGGGTGTAAAGAAGTATTTCCATGGGCAGATTTGCATCATCTGCGTGAAAATTTTAAAAAGGTAATACGTAGATTGGGTATTGGTGATGTTGAATTTCTATGTCAAAAGATGTACATGGCAGGAAATACTGATGATATCCGTCAGTTCAATAGGTTAATGTTAGATATTAAAAATGTAAAAGAAGAAGCGCACATATGGCTTGTAGAGCGTGACCATTAAATAGTCACTTGTGTACGACGGTGGAATGCGTTATGGCTTAATAGTATTATAGCCACCAAATTTTTGCAGAAGGTCAGGCAGACCTCGTACGAGTAGATTCAGAAACACAATGGATGAAAATATCGATAACAGTGGTAGAACCTGTAGTCTATGCAAGACGACCACTCTGGTCATCGTGCCTCACATATTAACAAATGACGTTCTCCCTTTTAGTTATAGGATGTTAGATTTTACCCATAAAATATTACTTAGATTTCCCTTTTAGGTTGTAGTATGCTAATCTTTCTATTTAGTTAACACTACTATTTTCCATTTCATTGTTTAAAACTGCCTGATACTAATTTTTTGCGCTTATTTTTTCAGCCCGTTATTGATTTCTGCGCTTATTTTTTGACAGGTATGATGGCAGAGGAGCACCGCCCGCCAACTAGACGACGGCGATGTAGCCATACTAGGGAGGCCACCCCATGTTGGAGCAGACACCTGTTGAGGTTCATCTTAGCATTGCCTCCCTACGTGGGCGGCATCGAGCCGCTCACCCTGATACTGTAAGTAATATTTAATTTATGTTTTTACGTTATGTCTACTTACCTTTTATGTTGGTTAATGACAAATTTTTTTTGTTGGCAGAGCACTGTACTTGAGGCCGCGTCACACTTTCTTATGCTGAAGGAGTGACCCATCACTTGCAGATGATTCATTTGTGGGCTAGAGCAGGTGGGCCTACACTGAGTTAGCTAGATGATTTGTTGGGACGACACCCCATACCATACGTGATATATCATGACGACGTCCCACACATCGTCAACATTCGTGATGGGCCGCACACGCGACATGCATACCCCGAGGTGGACCTTTACAAGGAGTCGCATTAGCAAGAGCGAGTTTTTTCGGCACCTGCGTACTTACATTCTATTTCTTATTGGCTTTCTTACCAAGGACACATCAAGTTCGTGAGGTCCACGCGATCTACCACTATTAGAGGACCTGGATACATTCAGTACAATGGTTATGGGTGTAGCCCACAGTATAGGGAGTTATGAGTCGACTGCCTACCAGGCCAACATGGTCCTTTACCTTCTTCAGATATGATCTTGGGAGCATATTCATGTGGGAAGCTGACTCTACATGTGTCATATCCTACTGAGCTTAACGATCTCAGCGTTGGGTTGAGGTATATTTTGTTAAATTTACTTCTAAATTTTTAGCTTATATATGTGTTTAAACTGTGTTGTGTGTATGAACGAGATGTTCGCCGAATAACGCTGATAATGAAATGAGTCGAATGGCTTTGGCTTACCCAGTTGAACTTGCGATAGCACTTCCCAAGTATCTATAATGCATATTCTAATTTAACATAATTTTAATATGCGGTGATCCTGGAGTCGTGACAATGAGCGATCACGACGCCTATCGATACATGCTTAGTAGGCTCTGAGATATGGTTATCACGAGTCCCTCTGATCAGCTGGAAGAGGGTTGAGTGGTATTTACCAGATAGAGTGTTGCACTAGTTCAGCGTCATTCCCAGAGTAGATGTAGCCCCAGTTGATCTTAGTTTCAAAAGGGTCGATGGTCGGGGTAAAGCGGATGTCGACTGGGTTGATTACCACCAGTCACACTTTGCCGCTTAGGAGAGATGGAAGGATTGCCTCGTCGAGGGCTTAGATGAGGAAGTTGATAGGATGATAGCTATCAGAAAGTACATGGGCTGGTTTAGATCGTGGGCTTCTTTGTATTTACTTGCCGCCCCGATAGATCCTCCGACCACTTACTATGCTAGAGCACAAATAGAGCGTATTTATGTAAGTGCTAATATAAATATTCATTTGAATTCAATATTTATGTAAGCACTAATTTTTCATACTATTTTTCATGTAGGCGGAGCACATCTCGGTGACTCGGGACATCTTTTAACCATACTTCGTCCATGTGGATGACCACTAGGCATGCGTTGATAGTAATGAGCGCTATGCGAGACTGGATCGGCGGTACATATCAGGGACACATATTACGGATCGGTGCCTACAAAGGGTGTCGCACATCATGACTGGGGCGGACCATCCGCTTATGCGGATCCGTGTCCATCTATCTTCCATCCTTCCACATATTAGCCTACATATGAGTCACAGCCGCCTATCTTCTATTCACAAGACGATCCGATGCGATCGCCAAAGATCTTGCAATCGGAGGGTCACCATCACCGGTGGATCCCATCTCATGCACGACCAAGACACACCTAGAGTGGTGCGATTCCACGCAGACGCCGGAGGCGTTAGATGTTTAGGGTAGTCTATTTGTGCGTCTGTACTACGTTTCTTTTTATCTATTTCATTCATTGATCTTTTTTTCTATTTCTACTCAACTCTTTCGCCTGCTGTTTTGTGTTGTATGACATTCAAATATTTTAGCTTACAAACATGTAATAAAATAAATTTGTTTTAAAATTCGTCACTATACAAATGAATTAAGGTGTAAATTAAGTAAGAAAGGTAATAAGTGAATCAATACAAAAAAGCACAATATTAAAGATTAACTCAACTTCACAAGCTAAATCAATCAATATACTAAACTCTGAAGTCACTAAAATATAATTCTAAATATAAAAGATACGTGTTTACTAATATTTATGTTTAAATCATAAAATAATTATTAGAAGGAATACAAATCAAAATTATAAAGATACTTTTGCACAATAAGAATTATTTTGACTTAATACCATACTTATATCCCAAGCTTTGTAAATCAAAGATACTTTGCAAATAAAAAAAACATCACGAATCAATCGCACTTCGACTCGCTCAATTAATTTAGTCCCACTAAGTGGTCGGCCTTAATTATTACGCGTACCGTAAGGAACCGTGGCGTGCCAGGCCTAATTTGAATATGTACTCTTTTTTTTTTTTAATAATACTTAATTACCTAATTAACCTTCTAGTGATACTTAATTTAAAAAAATTGCCTAAAAACAACACCACTTTAGCCTTTCCCGCAGGCATCTGCCCAACTGTCGGAGTAGGCAGCCACTTCAGTGGTGGCGGGTTGGCACTTTGATGCGTAAATATGCTACCGCCGTGGACAACATTATCGACGCGTGGCTTGTCGATGTTAATGGCCGCTTACTTGACCGGAAGGCGATGGGCGAGGATCTCTTTTGGGCGATCCGCGGCGCTGGCTCGGCAGGTTACGGCGTCATCATCGCCTTTAAAGTCAATCTCGTCGCCGTCCAGCCGGTTGTTACTACCTTCAACGTAGGCAAGACGCTAAGACAGAATGCCACCAAAGTGGTGGCGAGGTGGCATGAAGTGGCCTACATGTTCGATGTTAATCTCTTCATCCAATGCTGACATAGACGGGAGTAAAACAATACAGGTTACGTTTAACTCATTTTATCTTGGGCGGAAGGACGTATTGCTCTCCTTAGCACAACAGAGCTTTCCAGAGCTTAGTTTGAAGGCCACGGACTTCATTGAAATGACCTGGCTTGAGTCCGTTCTATTCTTCAATGGTGACACCAGAAAGCCAGTGGAGACGCTGTTGGATAGAAAACCGGAGTTTAATAGGTCTTTTAAGGCATCATCTGACTTTGTTCAACACCCGATAGCAGAAAGCCGGTTGGAGAAGATTTGGACGTTTATGATGGAAGCGAAGGATGAGCCGTTGGTGCTTATACTTGATCCTTTGGGTGGGAGAATGAGTGAGATAAAGGAGAATGTCATTGCTTTCCTCATAGAAATGGAAATATTTATAACGTGCAGTATTTTATGAGGTGGTTTGAGACGGACGAGAGCGTGACAGAGAGGCATTTGGAATGGATGAGGCAGTTGTATCAGTTCATGACGCCATATGTGTCGAGTAAGCCTACGGCGGCTTATTATAACTATAAGGATATTGATTTAGGGAGAATGTGGAGGGGAAGGGGACGAGTTACTTGGCTGCTAGGGTTTGGGGGACGAAGCATTTCAAGGGGAATTTTAGGAGGTTGGCGAAAGTGAAGGGTATGGTTGATCCCCAGAATTTCTTCTGAAATGAACAGAGTATTCCAGTGTTGTTGGCTGCTTGGCGATCTTAGGGTTAACTGTATTTAATAATTTATGCGCTATTCAATTTAGTGATAGGTGTTGAACTGTTGTTTTCTAAGCTTATAACGTGAAGATAGTTAATGTAAAAGCAAAGCATGATTAATAAAAAGGGAAAAGAGTAGAGTTTTTTATATAAAATGATATAAATGAATGTTTTCTGTATGAATTATGATATTTTCATCAGAAATATTGATTTAGAATACATTCTAAAAAAAAAGTGTCAGATAAAATATAATATTCATAGTTATAATTATTGTAATTGTTTTTTAGAATAGTTTTGTTTTTTTTGCACTTTTCTCACATTAATGAAATGTAATTTTGGATTAATTGTATCTTCAAACAGAATAGCATTCTTCTTTCAGGTTTTAATATAATCATTTTTTTTTTTCACTACCTAAGCCTATAAGACAAGACTTAATTATAGTATCGATGTGATTCCAATCCAATATATTGATAGTCATTTTTATGACTTTAACTAACGGAACTACTTGATGCCCACACAAAAGTTAGAGATATACTCATAAGGTAATTAAGAAAATCAAATATTTTTTATTTGCTTGATATCAATCACTTAAATAAAAGACTCCAAACAAAATAATCGTTTGACAAATCATTTATGGCTTGACTTGACTATAGTTCATTCAAAATTTTTTGATTAACAAATATAATAAGCTAAACACTATTTTAGATGTTCAATTATTAAACAAGCAAATTTGAATATATAGTTAGTTGCACGATTCATTTTTTTTTAACATGAATAATACTTTTCAAAGCTCAATTAATGCTCATTTGAATTTATCATAATTAGCATAAATAAATATCATAATTAATATTTAATTATTATATTTACTAATTAATTAATAAAATATTAATTTTAATTTTAATTTTTGTTATTATGAGAATATTTGATTAATTTTTATTATTATGAGATATAAAGCCAAATTTTTCTTATACATATATAGTACAAGAAACTTTTATCATTAGTGTCGATGAGTATTAGATGTGGCTTATCAAACAAAGAAAACATATTACAAATTTTTTATATAATTACTTAATATCATATCATTTGGCCAATTAACTTAGTGTTATTTCAATTATAGTGCAAAGCTCAATTGTATGAGCTTGTAACTCATATAAGGACTTGCAAATGGATCAGATGAATGCTCTTTTAAGTTTTAAGTTGGCGAAATCTTGCAAGTGGATATGTTGGATCGGATGGGATCTTAATAAAAAATAGGTTTAAAAATGCTTAAATTTAAAGTCTTATTTTTAAATACAATAAGCTCGACTCGATGAAGCATGTTTATATTTTTAAATAAGTTGTTTTTTTAAAGCTTGATAATGGCAAAGTGAAATTAGCTTGAATTGATCTCAAACCAAGCTCAAATAAGCATGAATTTAAATCATGTCTATTTACTATTACAATAGTTCAATCAACTTTAACTTGAGTTGAGCTCAAATAAGCTTTCATTAAATGAGCTTGAACTTGAATAATCTCTCACTCTAAACGGCTTAATTCATTTGCAACCATACCTAAATATACTCTTGTAGATAATGATAAGATTTTCATTGGATCGAGCCGCCTAAGCATTCATGTGAATCATAATTACCTATATGTGATCGACATCAATGTCATCACTTTGTATGACCATTCTTGCACATGAAAAGTGTGATCAACATGTAGTTATTGATTTAAACACTTCCATCTTCCTTCTTAAGGGTGTTCAATGAATATAAGAGAAAAGTGCTTTGTGTTTGGTTTGGAGTAGCATTGTTACTCTCATTTCTCATCATCATACTTGCTTAGCTATTGGGATTTCAAAAGGATTGAAATCTTCTAAGTAAATTCAAGAATAAGTTATGTTTGTGTAAAGTAATATTTTGTTATGGGATTTATAAGTTTACGATTTTGTCTTGTGGGTGTATTTAGGATTTGGGAAAGGTAAGTGAGTTGTCTATGTTTTATGCATTACGCTTGCGATATTTTTATCATTGAATTAGATCATCTATTATCTCTTTCGTAGAAAGATTAAGCTATTATCATTCTCTTTTGCATTATTTTGCATCGCATTGATCTCAATTCTAGCAGTTGCATTTTTTCTACCTCCTCTTGTTAACTCTAAAAAAAATAATAAGAAACAAAAAGTTGTCATTAGAAAAAATGATATGTGAAATAGAATAAAAGATTTCACAAGAAGATCATGACACCATGGAGCCTAATTTGATTGAAAATGTTCTACTAACTTATGTTTAATGTTATAAATCATATACCCTTCCTTAACTAGAGAAGGCATGATTTTAATGCAAATATATGGAGCTTAAGAAATAATTTTTGCCGGAATAATGAATGTTAGAAGATGTTGGTGACAAACAATTGGTCTCAATTAGTGGATATTTAGGCAACATCTAATTCTTAATGAATGCATGAATACTAGGTTGATTGTATAAAATTATTTATAATATTCATGTGATTAAAATTTATAGTATATAAAAAAGAACTTAGGCTTTTCTACAATTTCTCAAACATTTATTTAGGCGTTTTATAATTATATTATAATATTCTTTACTCTTATCAATAATGGATACACCAGATCATATAAATAATTAAAAATTAATTAGATTAACTTGTGTTTTGGAAAGCCCAATCGATCATTAAAGCCAAAGTCTAGTTGTGTGGCCGACAACTATATTTTGATGATATGTATTGATGGCAAAGTCTTCAATGAGAGGAAAAAAGAAGGTTCTATCTCAAAACACTTGACACTTGGAGTGCATTGAAGTAAATTGATTAATGGAGGATTTACATACATACCACACAATTCTTATGTATTTACATATCTGACACCTAAAGTTAGATATTTACTTATCTAACACTTTTTTATGCTTAAAAATGTGTATTTCACTTTTAAAAAGTGAATAAAGTGATATTTTTGATGTGATATTGAAGATTAGGGTGTTATATATATATGTAAAAATTAAAGTTTAAGTATTAGATATGTAAATACATAAGAATTCGATGGTATGCATCTAAATCCCCTTGATTAATAAAATGTATATTCAAATCATCCAAAACAACATTGAAGAGTAAAACATATTTTAGTGTCACCAAAACATAATAATAACAATAATAATTGGCAAGCCATATAAAGAGCCGTCTTAAAAAGTGATACATCTATAAAATTAATCCGATCAAAACGAATCTCAAGGCATTTTGAAATGCGATCTAATCACCGATTTCAGAAACTTACGGTCAACGATCTCGATGACGAACATAGCAACATCAAGCATAGTCGATCCGAAGAATCGACCGGATCAAGCTATCGCATGAAAATGGATCGATTAGCTAAATGGTCACCAAAAGCGACATATTTATAGTCGTCGGCGGCTCGTCAAGGCGAATCCAACGAATCTAAGATCACCCAATTCCGACATCATTAAGGCACCCAGATCATCAAAATACACCGTCCGATCGAGGGGATCGCCCGTCCGATGGTGGTTGGAGTTTTCCACAATTTACAAGGCGCCACTCCCAAAATCTATAAATAGAGCCTCATTCTCACCTTAGAGCGGAATCATTGAAGACCGAGCTCGAGAACCACGGTCGACCTTGGCCGGCGATCCCCATCACCGGTGCCACCAGGTAGTAAAGATCGCTTGAGATCGCAGGAGGACTAGAAAAGATTTCGCTCTTTTCTCACGAAGATCAAGAGGTTGCTCCGAAGATCCGTTCTGCGCTTTGGGAAACTTCTCCCCTTGGGTTGGAGTTGGCCGATATTGTATTTTTCTACACTGAATATTGTTTCCCCTCAAACACCTTCTTCTCCTAACGAGAAGCGGACCGTATCTTTGAACACATAGTGAAAGTTCTGGGCGGGCAAGGCCGTGGTTTTCCTTAACGGGTTTTCCACGTATAACCCTTGTGTTCATATCCCACCTTGTGTGTTGGATAATTTTTGGGCTACGAAGATCTGCATCTGAATAAAATTCTCTCGCATAGCTTGGCCGCCGTGGGAACAAGTTCCCCATTGCTATATCTCCAATATGGTTGGTAAGCGGGGTTTTGCTCCAATACTCCTCATTCTCGGGATCAAGGGCAAGTCTCCAACACTTCTCTACATAACAGACTTGTCCCGGTGAGGGTCAGGGGCCCCTCTTTGGAAGATCGTTCAAAGGATGGAGGATTCCAGAACGAAATTCTTGACTCTGCGGAGGGCAAAAGCGTTCCACGCCTGGAAGAGCCACAGGTTCCGCACGGCCCTCAGCATAATCCAGATTTTCTTCCTGAGAATGATTACCCGGGAATGCCGGATCAACAAGTAGAGAACCCCTTGGCACCACATCCAGATGCTGAACTTCTGGATACCGCCAGTTCTACTCACCCCACACGAATGGCTCAGCCTCGTATCGGTGAAACTCCACGTCACCTTATACGCGATGAACTACGACGACTGGTGCAGGAAGAGTTCCCGAAATCTGAATGATCCATTCTCCCGCCGCCTCTTCCAAAACTCGTCCCCGTTGAGATCATCTCAATACCCGATTTAGATTCAAGCTTCCCATGGACCCTTACGATGGCACAACCGATCCGTGCGAGCATATCGATCTTTGACGATCATGCACATTCGCGTCAAATGACTCTCTTGTGTATGGTATTCCGACTCTCAAAGGGCTGCTCGTGGGTTCTATTCACTCGCTAAGGGTCCGTCAGATCATTTGGAGAGCTTCGGATTTTTTAGAGCAGTTCTGGCGAACAAGAGAATCATCGATTCATCACATCTCTCGAATCCGCCCGAGCGATGGAGAGTCCTCAAAGAATACTTCCGAGGTTCTCCTCTCGGCGACAGAATCTTGAGTATCCAAAACTTTTGAGGCGTGCTTCTGAGGACTCCGGCGATACTTATTCATCATTAGACAGTCCATTCCTATGCTAACGTCCACCGAATAGAGGCACAAATCTCCGGACGAAGCTATCGTCGAGTTTGAACCACCAAGCGGAAGAAGGAAGAAGGTGTTCAAACCTCAAAAAAAAGAAAGAAGGCTCCAATATCTCACCTCGCTCATGAACATCCCATTATCTCAGAAGAGTGAAAGTGCGCATTAAAATGGGTGGAAATCAGAAATTCGCCACTTTCATCAGGTGCACACCACGCGAACCAACCAGAAGGAGATTGAAATCTAATAGTATCATTTATACAAAACCAACCCATTCAAAGAAATCTTTGGGGCAAAACCGAGGACCAAGCGGTGAGAGATAGAAACAATTGCGGGAGGGCGGTGTTATCAGCCAAATATTCATTGCCTTCAAGAGCCGAGGAGAAGTCTCGGGTTGACCATTCTATCACCTTTGATGATTTAGATCTAGAGGCTTCGCATCCCATCAAGATCCCCTTGTCATCGGTCGAGTCGGTGATCCGTGCTTCAATATTAAAAGGATATTGATCGACAATGGGAGTTCGGTTGATGTTCTTTTTACTCCACTTTCCTCGGCATGGGTATAGAGAAGCTTCAACCCGCGGTCCGTATGGATTTGATAATCGGCCTATTAGTGGAAGGGACAATCGTCTTCCGTAACTCTTGGGAATTTCCCGACACACAACCCACTTGATACAATTTATTGTAGTCAAGTCCGAGTCCGCGATGCAATATTTGGGAGACCTCTCCGTTATATTCGGTGCTCACATGTGCCTCACCTCAAGATGAAATTCCGACACCGGTGGCATCGTGGTAAGTGGGAATCAACAGATAACACAAGCATCTTATATCAAGCAAGCCCGACCATTTACGTCGGTAACCCTCAACATCGAGAACTTGACCCGAGATGAGGATGCCTCGAAAGGGCTTCTCCGGTTGAAGATGTAATTTGTCTTCCTATCTCGAAGTTGATCCCGAAGGTGAAGGTGGGATCGTTCTCGCGTCAATCGAATCGTAGATTTTACGCGTAAAATCAAGATATCTTTGCACGGGCGCGCTCGATATTCGGGCATTGACGGGAAGTCATTACATTACTCCCTCAAAGTTGACTCAACCTACAAGCGGTGATACTGAAGAAAAGAACCTTCGCTTACGAGCGATTGCGGTCATAGAACAAGAAATCACCAAACTTCGGAAGTCAAATTCATTGAAGTCTACCCGGTTGGCTAACGTAGTGTTAGTCAAGAAGGCCAACGGTTCACGGAGAATGTGCATCGACTACCGACCTTAATCGTGCATGCCCAAAAGATAGCTTCCCCTTCCTCATTATCGACCAACTAGTTGATGCGACATCGACATCGATCGAGCTTCATGGATGCCTATTCGCTACAATCAAATCGGGATGAACAAAATAGATGAGGAAGCAACATCCTTCCAAAGCAGATAAGGGGTATCTGCTATCATGCCATTCGACTAAAAAATCTTTGGAGCAACATATCAACGCCTTATGAATAAGATCTTCAAGGATCTTATAGGGCACAATATGGAGGTGTATGTTGATGATATGCTGGTGAAGAGCTTGGAAATATCACAGCATATTTCTGATCTGCAACAGTGCTTTGACATTCTTCGACACTACAAGATGCGGCTCAACCCAAGCAAGTGCATTTTTGGAGTTTCCTCTGGGAAATTCCTAGGCTTCATGGTCACTCTGCGGGATAGAGGCCAACCCAGAAGATAAAAGCACTCAAGGACATGTCACCTCCAAGAACGATCAAGGAAGTCCAACGCGTTTTGGAAGGATTGCGGCTTTATCACGATTCTTGGCTCGGAGATAAGTATCTACCATTCTTCAAAATCTTAAGGGGTGCGAGGAAATGGATTCCAGTGGACGAATGAATGTCGCTTTTGAGCAACTCTATTTAGCTTCCCCTCTATTATCAAAGCCTATCCAAGGAGAGAAGGCGTACATCTATCTTCTTTGTTTCTTCTCATGCCGTAAGCTCGTCGCGTCTGTGAGAATTCATTACACGACCATTTATTATGTCGGCAAAATTCTTCTCGAAGGATGCTATCCACTAGATAAAAGGCGTTGGCCTAATTCTGCACACGAAATTGCGACCGTACTTTTTTGCCCACACCATCAACGTCTACACTCATCTTCCATTAAGAACTATTTTGCAAAAGCCTGATGTATCTGGAAGGTTGATGAAGTGGTCGGTCGAGCTTGGAGAGTTTGACATCCATTTTCTTCCACGTCCTGATATAAAGTCACAAGTGCTCCCTGACTTCGTTGTAGAATGTACCATCCCATCACCACTGATCATTCATCACTCCATGACAAATCAATGGACATTGTATGTTGATGGAGCTTCGTGTACCAGGTGGGGCAGAATTTTGCTTATCTCCCAAGTAAAATAACTTTAGAGTAAGCTTCGACTAAAGTTCCGGCCACCAATAATGTCGGAGTACGAGGCCCTCTAGCGGTAAGGCTCGCCATTATTTGAGGTCCATAACTTAGCCATCTACAGACTCACGACTTGTGGCCTCACAAGTTGAAGGAGACTTGATACGTCATCGCAGCTTGCTCGGTCTTTTGGCAAAGTCACTTCTTGCGATCGAGACCCATCGATAACTCATATTCTAAGGGGAGGCGAGCGCAGGATGCCCTCTCCAAGTTAGCCACAACAACAGGAGATCTTTTCAAGAGAAAATACATAGAGGACATCCACTTTCCCAGTATTCAAGGCCCTTGGGTGATACAATCTGGAGGACCCAAAAGAATCTTCATGGATTGACCCGATCATGTCCTTTCTTCAAAGCGGGGCCTTGCCAACCCACCACCGATCTTGTCGTCTCAGGCGTGAGCACCGAACTTCACCATAATCGGTGAGAACTCTACAAGTGGTCCTTCTTAGGGCCTAAAGTGTCTACCACCTTGAGGCTAACTATGCAATGCGAGAGGTTCATTCAGAATTTGTGGTGAACATTTGGGAGGAAAAGCCCTGCCTCAAAATCATGAGGCAAGGTTTTCTTGGCCTACAATGAAGAAGGGCGCATTGGAGTTTGTAAAGAAGTGTAACAAGTGTCGGTTACATTCCAATCTCACTCATACACCATCGTAGAACTCACCACAATCAGGCCTGGCCCTTTGCTCAATGGGGATCGATATAATGGGACCCTTTCCCATTGCCGAAAATTCATAATCTTGGCGTTGATTACTTCCGCGAAGTGGGTGGAAGCGGCGGCCAAAATCACCGAAACAAATGCCAAGCAATTTGTGCGGAAAAATATTATTTGTCGTTTGACATTCCGCAAAATCATCACCGATAATGGGGCCAGTTCACGGGAAAGACATTCACATCTTTTACGCGGGGCGCATATCGGTTAATCCACAGTATCCCATCCACGGGCAAATGGGCGGAAGTCACCAATAGGACAATACTAAAAGGGCTAAAGACCGCTGAACCACGGGGGCAATGGGAACTATCCAATGTTCTTTTGGGCTTACCGCTTACATCAAGGACCCTGGAGAAAGCCAATCGTGTTTTGAGGCGGTATTATTCCGGTCGACATCGGTCCCGAGCCTAGAACCCATAACTTTAATGCAGAGCGGCAGCGGCGAAGTTTCGATTCCATCCGATCTCCGCAAGAGACCGCCATGTCGACAATGGCTTCTATCAGGGGATTGCTCGAGGTTTCAACCAAGGGTAAAGCCACAATATTCTGGGGACCTCGCCCCGAAGTCTCGACTCAGAAAAGGCCCACAATGTAACAAACTCACCGCTTTGGGAAGGCCCGCATGTGGTGGTGTCTAAAATCAAGCACGCTCAAGCTTAAGGATAGTATGGGAAGACTCTCCCACGCACTGGAATGCTACAAACCTGGTACTACCGGACGACGCCTTTTTATTCTAGTTAATGCGAAAACATTATCATCGTATGTTTGTATTGCAATTGTTGTTAATTAAACATTTATCGATACTGCTTGTCATACTTATTGTCCAACCTTGGCATCAAGTTGTTTGGATTTATGTTTCTCTATGTTAAAGTTCTCATACTTATTGTGACTTTTCTTGCTTATGCTTGCATTTTAAAACACCACTCAAGAGATACAACTATTGTATCTCATTCGTGTAAGATCGATCCCTGGAATTCGATCTTCCTATAGTTAACATCGAGTAACGCCTGATAAACAACCGATAAGTTGGCAATCCTCTATACGCACAACTTTCTCCATAACAAAGTTAACATCATCGAAAACACATACACAACCCAGATAGGTCAAAAATCCTCGATTCAATTCGAGATCTTCCTATTGTTAACATCGCCGTAACGCCTGATAAACAACCTTGGATAAGGCAATCCTCTATATACGTACAACTTTCTATAACAAGTTAACATCATCGAAATGATACACAACCAGATCGAGAGGTCCTTAGTGGACTTCCCACCTCTTCCATGTTAACGCCATCTAACACCGACAAACAACCTGATAGGTCAAAATCCTGGATTCAATTGAGATCTTCCTAAAGTTAACATCGAGTAACGCCTCGATAAACAACCTTGGATAAGTTGGCAATCCTCTATAGACGCCTACAACTTTCTCCATAACAAAGTTAACATCATCGAAAACGCCCGATACACAACCTAGATAGATCGAGAGGTTCAGAGAACCTCTATAAATATAAATAATGTCATCAAGTAACGCCTGTAATGATCTTAGAATATCGAATTACCCCAAAAGGGATTCGATGATCTCTTCTACGAATCTTTATCATCGAGTACGCTTTGACACAACTCCTAAATATTCACAAACAATTTTGTGGATTATTAATACTTCGCAACATACAAGTACAATCAACCAAATATACAACACTAAACAAATCAAACATAAAGGAACTACAACTACACGCCTTGATGGTCTCATCAGATGATGAAGAACTATCTCGAGTCATCCTCGCCATCTAGAAGGGTCAAAGTAGGAGAAAGGACCTCAACACCCTCCTAGCTTGCGATACCAAGCATGTCCCCTTCAAGAAACCTCGGATGAAGCCTTCATCAACACGCCGCCCAAAGCCTTCACCTCTACATCATACACCGTGGTCTCGCCTCAACGTGATCCTCAGATGATACTCTTGAAGGTCGCCGAAGTTCTTGAAGTCCTCCACGCGTGATCCGCTCCCGCTTCTACCCGAGATAAGCGCCTCTTTCTCTGAAGCAACTCTTGGTTCTTTGCTCAAGACCAAACCTTCTAAAAGATCTGATCCTTTGGAAAACCAACCTCTCGCTCTAGCCTCCACTAATTCATCCCAGTCCGCCTCTCGACAAAAAAGAAAGAGAAGTCGCTGAGTCGCCAACTCGTCCCACTCATCAAGTTGATTCTCCAACACATCTCTTTTACTTTCTCCACATACCGCTTCTTATATTCACCATGGAGAAACTTGACCTTCACGAACTCAATTCCGCCATTCAAAGACAATGTTCATTTTGAAGTCAAGTTCTTGCTTCTTCAAGATTCAAATAAGAAAAAGTTAAACACCGTGAAAATGGGAAATAAAAGATGATGAACGAAGGATTTACCGCTTCTTCAAAGATGTCAATGCACTGCAGAATGATTCAACACGCCCGAATGAAGATCCTGGGGACGACTCAAGGGCCGACTCTTTCGTATTCGATATCACCATCACCTCTTCTCCTTTTCCTCTTCTATTGAGACGTCCTTCACGGGAAGAAGCCGAGGACGCCGGGAGATCGGGAAACCTCTTGTTGCTTTCAACGCGAATTGCATAAGACCGCCGGATGAATAGAAAGCCCCACCAACAAAGATTCCTCCCGACAAATTGCCGATATATATCAATCTCAAATCAAGATCTTCAATATTCGAATTTCACCCGCAGATATCTTCATCACCAACTCAGGGAATGGGTAAATCTCTCGCCTTTCCCCATTTCTCGAAGACCCCGCCATTCTTCACAAAAGAATCGCTTGCCCAATTCTTGGGAGAATCCTTCGTCCGGGTCAAGTAGAATTCCGCAGTGATACGACCATGTGCATCGCAGTAAACTTGCACATCCGGCAGGTAATCAAGAGTCGTCACGCCAAAAGACTATAAGTCCCATCACGATCGCCATTGCCTGCCGAACCGGAAATGCAAACCTCGATGTCGACAAAATGGCGATCATCTCGGGATGGGGAAACCGCAATCCCGCCACCAAACTCATCTCGTAAGTGGTGAAATACCTACGAGATTGGGCTCTATCGACTTCTTCTGACACTTAAGAACTAA
This sequence comes from Cymbidium sinense, assembly GCA_021442155.1. NCBI lineage: Eukaryota > Viridiplantae > Streptophyta > Magnoliopsida > Asparagales > Orchidaceae > Cymbidium > Cymbidium sinense. The sequence continues at coordinate 392,183 of JAKCPB010000104.1, read as the reverse complement.
ATCATGAAAATAATATTTTTCCAAGCACGATCAATGTGTCTCCGTGATCAACGACTCACCTAATCTTCGCCCTCCCATTTTTAGAAGGTTCCCTCGTCACTGCCTCCGTTACAAGGGTCGGACGTGTCTCTTTCAAAAGATTCTCACCCATCTACAAACACCGGCAACTCGTACGATCGAGATGAAAATTATTCCAAGAAGAGTGCCCAAACTCCCACTAGGGGGAGGGCTATGCACTCTGGTGGAGATGAGGTGGTAGATGTTGATCCAAGAGTGCCCAAACTCCCACCGTGGGGAGGGCTATGCACTCTAGCTTGGTGGAGATGAGAGGAAGAGGTTGATCCAAGAAGAGTGCCCAAACTCCCACCGTGGGAGGGCTATGCACTCCAGCTCTGGGGTGAGGTGGATCCAAAAGAGTGCTCAAACTCCCACCGTGGGGAGGGCTATGCACTCTAAGAGAAAGAGGAGATGAAAGGTGTGCCTTCTCCTTAGCCCTGGGGTTTTATAGACCCCTTCTAGGGCAAAAGCGTAAAAACCGCCTCAAATAAAACCGCTCAAAACCGGCCACATTCGCCCGATGCTTCGGGCTCAGCTTCGGCTCACCATTCACAGGCTCTTGCATGCCGCTAAGACTCGCTGGCTTCCTACAGGTCGCATATCAACGCCGATCCACCTGTCGACTGCCAGTTCCGAACTGCTGGCCATGGGCGCGAACCGTAGCTGCCGAACCGCCATGGGTCGAATCACGGCCACGGTCGAACCGCCCGTCTGGCATTCGCCATGCACTCAGCGGCCAGGCATCAGGCCCGACTACAATCGCCCGCCATTCATCGGGACTGCCCGTTCACATCATTACAGACATGAAAAGCGCCTGCTGGTGGTGCATAAAGGCGGCGCTACCTTGCTACCATACCGCTAACCTGCTTTTGCACGATGGATCCAGAATCAAATCTCGCACTCACATACCTACACGATTTGCGTCGTGCGCTTTCCCGAAGTTATAATCTTGTACTCTATGAAGATTTGTTTTCAAAATGCGCATTGATGGACTCTCAAATTTCATTGAAGAATTTGCTATTTTCAAGTATTTGACATATATTTTGATGATGAGATAATGTCACCCAAAAATAGAATCGATACATCCTCGTAAAATTAATCTGATCAAGCACGAATCTCAAGGCATTTTCAAAATGCTCGATCTAATCACCGATTTCAAGCATAAATCACCGCCTCGGCGAGACGAACATAAGAACATCAAGCATAGTCCGATCCGAATTAATCGAATCGATCAAGCTATCATGAAAATGGATCGATCCGCTAAATGGTCACCAAACCGACATATTTATAGTCGATCGAGCGCTCGTCCAAGACGAATCCAACGAATCCAAGATCACCCAATTCGGCATCATTAAGGCACCTGATCATCAAAATACACCGCCCGATCGATCGTGACCGTCCCATGGGAGTGGTTGGAGTTTTCCACTTTACAAGGCCCGCCACTCCCAAAAATCTATAACAGCCTCATTCTCACCTGACCGGAATCGAAAGACTGAGAGCTCGAGAACCACCAACCTGACGACGCATCTATCACCACCGCCACCACCAAGAAGTAAGATCGTGAGCTCGCCTAGATCGCCTGAGGACTAGAAAAGATCGTTGCCGCTTTTTCTCCTCAAGATCAAGAGGTTGCTCCCGTAAGATCCGCTCGCCGCTTTTGGGAAACTTCTCCCTTGGGTTGGAGTTGACCGATATTGTATTTTTCTACACTCTAATATTGTTTCTCCAGAACACCTTCTTCTCCAACTAACGAAAGCGACCAGATCTTTTCAACACATAATAAAGTTCTAGATCTGGCCGCTGGCCCTTAACGGGTTTTCCACGATAACCCCTCGTTTCATATCCCCGCTTGTTGGATAATTTTTATAAGATCTCGATCTACCTAATAAAATTCTCGCAAATAACAAAAAAAAGATTTTAACTATTGCTTAAAATCTTGAACAAAGATAGCCAAAATATGCTTAGTGATTTATTTTGCATGCAGCGTAGATTTTTCGCTTTGAGCTCGGCGAGATCGACAGTACTAAATGCCGCAATAAATGTCCCTTAAATATCAAGTCTTGTTCTTTACTATAGCTAGACTCTACTTCATAATAACAGTTTCTCAAATCAAATCTTAAGAAAATTTATATATATATATATATATATATTGGAAAGCAGTATCATTTTTTGGAGATGGACTCTTCTTTATATTTTATGAAAGAAAAAAAATTTATTTCATTGAACATGCAGAATAGAAAAATTCAAATACTAGGGCTATTATTTTACTTTTGTGTTTTATATTTTCTATTTTTGAAAATAAATCACATCATTTTTAGAACAATCAAAATACTTTTTTTAATATTTTAAATATTTTTAAAAATAATTGTTACTATTAGATATATTTTATTTTGAATAAAAATATAAAATAATAAAAATGATCTCGATTGGGCTATAGATGCCAGAAAATGTCAGATATTTATAGTTTTTTAGAGTTAAATTCTGCTGGCAATTAAATTAAACATTAGTAAGAAAATTTTCTATGAACTCTTCCACGGATTAAAGATATCTTCTCTTTTGCTATCGCTGCTGCGTTGGCTTTCATGTTAGCTTTCTTGGCATATGGTACGGCTTTTCCGGCTTGTATGTATGCTACACTGAGAATTAATTTTTAGTTCTTTTTGAGGAGATTCGTTGTCCTGTCTGTCCCTCGAGTGCTATTTGCCTTTATGCAGAACCCTGGACGGAATCATCGACACTTCTATTTTTTGTTAGTTGTGAGCCAACTATTTTTGTTGTCTCTTCCTTGCTTTCATTGTATGTGGGGTGGGGGATTTTGTTTTTAGAAAAATTTGAGGGCAGAAGCTCAATTTCATTCCAAAGAGAGTGTTGCACAAGTAAAACTACAGTATTCCCAGGAGGGACAGAAACAAAAGAAAAAACAGAGCTAACAAAATACAAAAGGGGATGTATAAAGATTCGAAAGAACAAAGGGACTCAGATCAACCAAAAATCATTCAACAGTGAATGAGAGGCATAAGCAGAGATCAATCACAGTTGCCACTATGCCGTCCAAGGGATCCTTAATGAGCAGAGGACGGAAGATAACCAAGTAAGTCGGCCCTGATTGCAAAGGGCCCTCCAGCGATACCAAAAAAAATGAAGAATTCACCAAAAAGCTAAAGCTTGCCCAATATGATCGTCCCTAGAAAATGAAGAAGTATAGAGAAAGCAGAAAATCAAGAAGGAGCTCAAAAAGTCAAAAACCATCAAAAGATCTCCATTTGTGTATAAAACATAAAACGTCTTCCAACCAGTGGTCTTTAAAAGTCCATCGTCGTAGTTTATGCGCCACTAAACTTCTGATCTGATTTTCCATCCAACCCGATGGATGAGCATCTTGACTATGGAATCTAAAATTCTTTTCCCTCCATATAACATATACAAAAACAAAAAAAATAAGGTAGGATAACCTGGCAAGGATTTTGTTGCCCAAATTACTTAGATCACTTAGCAACTGAGGTAAGGTAGCTTGCATCAATAAAAAATTGCTATTGGGAAGGATTTTTCTCAAAAGATTTATGGATTTTGTGCATTCGAAGAAAAGATGGGAGTGAGATTCCAGCAGGTGTTTGCAGAAGAAGCATGAATAAGTGATGCCCAAACCTCTAGATTGAAATAAGTCAAAAGTCTTAAAGCCTTTTAAGTAAGTCATCCAACAGAAAATGACATAGTTAAGAGCAAACCTTTTAAACCACATTTCCTTATACCAATTAACCTTAGGGTAGTGCTTGAACAGAGTTCTAATAATCAGCTTTGATGTAAGCTTGGTAGAATCATCCCACTTCACCGACCCACAAGATTGATATGGATTGGTACTAGATAGTCTCTTGAAACAGATTGGGAACTGAGCCTGGAGTCTAGCTAGGATAATCACTGATCCATTACAAAAAATAGATTGCAGAGTAGCATGGAGAGGTTTATCAAAGAGGGAGAAGCATTCACCCCCGATAAGTTCAAAAAGAGAATTGCCTTCACACCACGGAAATAAATAGAGAACGGGGACCTATCTCCAATATTGAAAAATAAATTCTGACGGAATTGAGTAGCACATATTTTAAGTTCTCCCCAAAGAGGAGAAACACGAATACCAGTTCTAGTCCATAGGGAAATGTATTTGTTGACACCACACAGCAAATAGAGAGGACCCATTTAAAAATATCCACATACATTTTGTTTTGCTTATCGTGTTAAGGGTAGAGATTGAATAAAGTCCAATACCACCTCTATTTCTTGGAATGGTTGTTCTAGCCCAAGAAATAAGAGACAATTTGCGTACTTCCCCATTATGATAAAAGAAATTGGCCATGATGGAGGAGATCTTCTTTTGAATACATTAAGGGAGAGAGATCAATCTAAGCCAATAAGAGAGAAAGTTGTTAACAGTGGCACGAAGAAGTTGGAATCTACCTCCATATGATAACAGTTTGTTTTTCCATCCAGATAACCACAAGTCAAATTTGTGAAAGAGAGAGTTGAAATGGTCAAATTGCAAAGGACCAGCATTAAGAGATTGAGGAGTTTGAAAGAAAAGCATTCAACATTAATGTTAAGGATACGATTGAGGGAGTTTGAAAAGGGTAGGTTCTTTGAATAACATATCATAGATTTTTGATCGTTGATCTCCAGACCCAAGTATTCCTCAAGAATATCCAGAGATCCTTTCAAAGCATTGAGAGATTGAGCACAAGCTTTACCTGTAGCCAATAGGTCATCGGCAAACAATAGATACGAAATTTCACAGCTTCCACTTATGGTAGGGTGGAAAGATCCTCGCAGCTACCTGGGTTTCTAGTAAGCATGAGAAGGAATCCATAGTAATAGTGAATAAGAAGGGAGACAGCGGGCAGCCTGTATGAGACCATTAGAAGATTGCAAAAAAAAAAACCTTTGATACCACCATTAAAAACTATAGAAAAAGGTATATCACATATACATGCTTCCACCCATTTGACAAACCGTAAGGGAATTCCTTTGTGAGTCAATCTATGTAGAAGAGCCGTACGTTTAATCGAGTCAAAAGCTCTGGGAAGATCGAATTTGGCTAGAAAGGAATCAAAATAATTTCTTGAGGAGAATTCAAAGTTGAGCTCATGCGCAAGAGTAATGTTGTCTGCAATATCTCTCCCTTGGATAAAGGCTGATTGAGCTGGGTGAACAATAGAAGGAAGGACTTTCTTAAGTCTATTTGCAAGCACTTTGGCCACAACTTTATAGAATGTATTGCATAAGGAGATAGGCCAATAATCCTTTAAAGAGTTAGAATGTTTAACCTTTGGGATTAAGGTAATAAGAGTGTGCCTGAAAGAAAGAGGGAGTTTCCCAAATTTAAAGAAATGTTGCACAACCAAAAAGGAATTGTTTTCCTGTTATGTCCCAAGTTGCTTTAAAGAATTTTGCATTAAACCCATCAGGTCTGGGAGATTTATTGTCATTGAAGCTATACAAAGCATCAACAATTTCCTGATCTTGAATATCATAGTCCATCTCAGAAGCTTGTGTGGGAGAGACACAATTTCCAGCCGGCAAGGTGAGAGTAGTAGGAGTATAGGGGTCCCCCCGATTGAAGAGATCAGAAAAATACCTAGAAATTTCATTGGAGATAGAATTTGGGTCATTAATAATACCATTTGAAGTTTGGAGGCTTCTTATAAGATTATAATTTTGCCTTTCTTTGATAGAACTGTATAAGAATTTGAGATCATCATCAGAATACGTGAGCCAATGGGCCTTAGCCCTTTCAGAGGCCCAAAGACTCTCATTTAGAACAAGATCAACCTATCGATTTTTAATCCAGTTAAGTTCCTCTAGAAGGAGACAGTTTAAAGGGTCCCTTTTCAACTCCAAAAGAGTATCTTCTTGCTCTTTCTTCGTTGCTAAAATATGATGACTAAGAATTATCAGCCTATCTCCAAAAATCTGATGACAGATATTAAAATTATTTATTTTCAGATAAATATTAGAACATTAATTTAATTTTATAATATGAATCTAAGATATATTATTATTATTATTATTATTATATATATATATATATCACATAAAATAATTAAAATTATATATCTCATACTTGAAGATTAAAATCTTAATATTTACTTTTCTACCGCACAAATTTTTCTCTACCTCTCAAAACTAACACTCCATTAATCCCCAGTCCAGCGCCATATCTTTCCTTTCGCTTCTCAAAACTATCTGTTCGTTGATCGTCACAACTCTTCTTCATCGGGCATTCTCCTCCTGTGCTATGCGTCTACACTACCTGGCATATACTCTCTGTAATCCACGTGGGGTAGGTTTTCCTCTCAAGCTATAGTTTGTATTTTGTAACAGCCATCGAAACCCTATCTTCCTCTACAAAACCCTTGTAGCTCATTGTTTCTTAGGACAAAGTTTTCACTCTGCCGGGCATCTCCCTCTCAAACTTAAATTTACGTTAGGTAAATTTTCCTCTCATCATTTACTCCATCTCAAGATGTTAGATTTTTAGCCGAATAAACAATAGCATTAATATTAGGATCATAATATGCTTAAAGAGATTGTTGAATATGTTCACATGATTTGTTAGGCATTTCGTCAAAGTGTAATGGGCTGAAATAAATCTAGGAACAGCAACAAGGAAAGAATTGAAGGAAGACCCGCCAAGTGCAGTTGTTTCCAAACCATTGCAATTACTCTGTAATTATTATCTATCACAAATCAATTTTTTTTTTTGACACATTTGAGCAAATTTAATCGAAAATTCACACATATAATATATGTGCAAAGACTTAAACCCAAAACCTCTTTGTTGAAGCCAAAACTCTCAACCACTAGGCTAAGATGCTTTGCACATCTATCACAAATCTTTACTACAATGATTTGAAAATCACTGCAAAAAGGTTTTTAAAATTGCAGCGGTAAAAACCACTGCATTTCTAGCACACTTATACCAATTTAAGAACTTAATATGTAGCGATTTAAACTGCTACAAGAGTACAGATTTTATTTTATTTTTACAAATGTTGTGCTGCTCCTATAGTTCGAACATAACCTATGCAACACTTATACTTGTAGACAATACTAGTCACAAAAATCAAATTATTAGAATCAAATAACCTATTACTAATTTTTCATCCAGTTGTGATCATTGAGTTACAAGTTAACATCATTGTGCTATATCAACTCTTGTTGGGACATTCGCCATAATTTTTTCGGCTGGTCGACCATCTTAATGTTAGTTTTTGTGATTGCGTCATTTGATCCTAAATGACTGCAAAATCCAACATCAGATATGTCCGAGAATTTCGAATTTGGAATGAAAAATTAGCAAAGAAATGAAAATTATTCAATTATGAAAAGTTAATATTGTAAAAAGAGTAACAGTTATATTATCCCAACTTCAGCTAATATTTTCTTCTTAAACAGCTTTATACCCTTATTGCACCAATCTATAAATGATATTAAAAGCAATTTACTGTGTAGATAAGCTCATCCAATAAAAACTATTTAGCCCATTCCTTCTTTACTAGATGTTATATTATAATAAAAAATATCTTTTAGTTTGACTCATACAACATAATTCTAATTTGCATTTTTAGGATCTTGAATATAAAAAACTAGCTCCAATTGAGAAGATAAAACAAAAATGATCATGCTATATTTATCTCCAGTATGAATTAGATATGAAAAGTTTACTGAAATTAGTCCAGCCTGATATCTTTTTATGCTAGTAGTATTTGTGATTGCCCAGTCATACTTGAATAACACAACTCAAAATAAATTTGCGTAACTAATGCCAACAATATCACTCATTCGACCATAGTAATAGAAGTTACCAACTTCTATAGTGTTTACAACACCATAATTTTGAGTTTTCTTATTATAATCATATACTTGGGTGTATAATTTACATCCATTTATAAAATATCCTTTATATCTTTCTACAATCATGTTAGAACTATTAGGAAGTGCCTAATTTCTTCAGAAAACAAAAGATCATTGACACTCATAATCTGTAAAAAAAATGAAAATTATTACGATAGCATAGATATCAATCAACTATAATAAACTATTTTTTAAACCATACCTCTTGTTTGAATCATTCATGAAGTCTTTCATTCAGTAGCTTTTCACTGTCCGATGGAGTTAGGCTTAAGCATGTTGGTAATCTTCATTTCTCGCTAGGAATAAAGGATTCTCTATAGAATGAAATATTATCATAATGGCAAAGCACATATTTATGAGCTTGAACTAAAGATTTTTTTATCTAGGATAAAGGATGTTATCTTGTCTAATGAAATTTCCGCTAAAAAATCTATAATGTAACTATTCTTCATATGAAAGACTTTTTGCACTTGGAGACACAAGTGTTGTCTTAGATCTCTCAAGATATCTTGAACAAAAAATTAATGCATTCTTCAGCTATATATTCTTTTGCAATAGATACATCTGATTGGACCTTATTTCCAACATAATCTTTAAGCAAAACCTATAAATTTTACTGTCATCATTAATGTGAAATCTTTAATTTCAAAATAGATTATTAATAGTTGTGTTACCTCTTAAATGGATACATCCATCTAAAATGCATCGGACCACAGAATTTGATTTCTTTAACTTCATGAATGAGTAAGTGTAACATGATTGTATAAAATGTGGAGAGAAAAATATTTTTAAGCTTACATAAAGTCATTATAATATCATTATGATGGTTCTCTAGCACACTTAGATTGATTACCTTAAGCGCATAATGATTTTAAAAAAAATGTGATAACTCAACATCTGCACCGAAAACCTCTTCTAATAGAGCATAGCTTTTAAGTGCAATTGAAAGAATATATATGAACATGAAAATCATGACTTTTTAGATCAACAATTTTGCCTTCACTAACATTAATGGATCTTGAAATATTTGATGTGTATCCCCTGGGCAATTTCATATTTTTTTAATGTTTCACATATCATTTGTTTTTTTTTTACATTGTAAAGTTATCATCCTGTTGAATATGTGGTTGCAACTCTCTCTTCACACCATGTCTAACCAAATCTTGTCTTTCCTGGAAATTCTTTTTAGATTTATCGAGATCTAATAATGTGCATAAAAATTATCATAAATATTATTCTTTATATGCATGGCATCTAGATTGTGTGGCAAAATATTGTACTCCCAATAAGGTAAACTAAAAAATATATATTTTTCTTTTTTCATTTAAGCACATCAATAGATTCTGCTGTAGCCAAACTTACATGCTTTCTTTTTTGAGTTCGATCCTTTGTATTGGCTTTACCACAAGAACACTGCATAGACTCGACTTATGATAAAATTTGACTTCTAGTGACTCTTTGAGATGTAGATCTGAACTCATCTATGTTATCAAAGTAGTGCTTTTATCGATGAAACATATGTCTAGGAGGACGTCAATGACCGATGTATCAATTTTTTTTACTTCTATACAACAATAATGATTCAGTATTTTCAACACAATATGGGCAAGCAAATCTTCCTTTGATACAAAAAAAAAAAACCAAAAAAAATAAAAAATAAAAATAAAAAAATAAAAAAAATCTTCCTTTGATACTTCACCCAAATAACAAATCATATGCAAGGAAGTCATTGATAGTCCACATTAACACTACACACAGTCTAAAATTTTAACTCGTTGCAGCATCATATCATTGAACTCTTTGCCAATATCATTACTTGGGCTTCTCTCACCTAAAATGATGGTTCACAGAATGAAAATGTTTTGTTTTATCATAAACCGAAGAGGTAAATTATAAGGAACTAAAATCATTAGCCAAATACTATATTTATTACTCATAAGCTCTTCAAAATATTAAATCAATTTGCAGCCAAGCCAAGACGAGCATTTTATGGATCTAAAGAAAAATCACGATATTGAGAGTCAAATATTTTTCATGCTTCACCCTATTTTTCATACTTCACCATCAATAGGATGACCCAAGTAACCATCTTTATTACGATGTTTAGAATGTCATATCATCTTTTCAACAAATTCTTTTATTTTAAACAATTGTTGTAATCTAGGTATTAATAGAAAATATCATACAGTTTTAGTTGATTTTTTTGGTAATTCTCTTATCCTGTAGGACTTTAGTTTCTAATTAGAAATCTAATGTGATGAGTTACAAATATGACATTCATTCTTATTAGAGTTATCTTGCCAGAGCAACATATAATCATTAAGGCATGTAGATCTATCTTTGCATAACCTAGATCAAATACTTTCATAACTTTTTTCATCTCATATGTATTCTTAGGTTTAGGAAGTAAAACACCTTCGAGGAAAACAGTGGATAATAATTCCAAAAACATATCAAATGATTTTGTAGTCCAAGAATGTAGACATTTTAAACGGTATAAGTGTAGTATGAAAGATAACTTTGAGAATGACTTACATCCAGAATATAATTTTGCCCCTGCATCTTCTACTAGCTTTGAGAATTTTTCGGTATCCTTTGGTTGATATTCAATATTATTTTTATTAGAATCTTCAAAATTCATAATGATATCTTTTGAATAAAGTTTCGACATCATCATTATTAAGTTGTTTTATTTGTATTGGCACTAGCTCGGAATCAACCATGATAGTGTATGTTTTGTTTATTACATCTTCATCAATTAAACTATGCTCTTCCAATGTCGATTCCAAACAATATAATCAGTAAAAAATCCCTTAGTGAGCAGGTGAATCTTGACATCTTTCAAACTATAAAATTATCTATTAATACATAATTTTTTTTTCTGAAGCATTTTTGCACATACTTGCAAATTCCAAAAAACTATCAATTCCTCTTTTATATTCAGGGCTCAATTTAGATTTTGTTATCCAACTGTTTACATTAAAAAAGAAATAAAATAAAATAAATAAATAAATAAAATTTGGCTATAGTGCTGCGGTGCTATGTCTATAGCACTAGGCGTTGCTCTGGTCTTTTAGAAGAAATGACTACTTGGTCTAGCTGTCAAAGTATGGTACAATGCTTTGGCACGGTAATCTTGGACCGAGGCGTTGCTTAACTATATGGTCCAACTGTCAATTTACAGTATAACGCCACGATCTTGGCACCGAGGCGCTGCACCGTCCATTGAGAGAGAATAGTTATCAGTCCACTCTTATAAATTGAAGTGAGCAATCCATTCAAGGGATTTTTCTTCACTCACTTTTTCCCTTGACTCTTTCTGAACGGTGCTCATACTTTTCTTCGAGTTTCTCACTTCAGGTAAATAATTTATATTTATTTTTTAATAGTTTGATAAATCTGATCGTTGATCTTTGATCCGGTGTGGAAAACTTGGAGGTTTGAAGACCTCCACCATTAAATTTTATTCTGACAATAGATGAAAATCCAATCCCCTTCATTGATCTTTTATTTGGAATAAGGGAGAAGAGTGCTTTGCACTATACAATTTTGAAACATAGCACTGCTAAGGCGAAATGTTGCAAAATTTTCTAAGAAATTTAAAAAATCTGCACTTTAAATTCAAATTTTAGCCTATAGCATCGAGGCGCTAGATATCACCGTAGCACCACGCTCTTGGGTAGCCATATTACATAAGTGGCATCGTAGCGCCCAAGAATTAGCACTGCGACGCTCTAACATATATCCCCTGGCGCCATGGTGCCAGAACCATGAATTAAAAATCCAACAATGTTGTGGTGTTGGGGGAGACAATGCCACATCACTGTGTCGCCTTGCTGCAAGCCAAAATTGACTTAGAAAATTTTCTGATGGGGAGAAAAAAAATATCCAACAGCACCACAATGTCGCAGTATAGCGTCGTGGCGCTTTCCTCTCGGGTCCTTTGGTCTATCTACAGCGCCGAGGCGCTAGCATCTTAGCGTCATGGTGCTATACCTTGATTTTTCTTTTCTTTTCTTTTATTTATAAGTTGTATTTTGTAATTTGAAATGAAATAAAATTCTTGTTTTTTATTATCTTTGTATTGTGTTCTTGCATATATATATATATATATATATATATATATATATATATATATATATATATATATATATAGTATTAATAATAAAAAAAAATTATACATTTATAAAAAAAATCAATTCAGGGTATAGCGCTGTGGCATGCAGATAGACCAAAAGACCCGAGAAGCGGGCGCTATGATGTTGTACTGCAGCGCCAAGGCACTATGAGAAAGTTATTTTCTCCCCATCAGAAAATTTTCTAAGTCCATTTTTGCTTGTAGCAAGGCAACACAACACTGTGGTTTCCCTTTAAGACCCACTGCATGTTTGTCATGAATTTTGACCGGTGTCGTAGCGCTTCAAGGCGACGCCGTAATGCTGTTCAAACAGTCAAATTACCAATTATTTGTAGGATCATACCTACAAATAATAGCTTCGACCTATTGAAATGGGTCAAAAGAAACAACTATGAAGGTGTTATAAAGAAATCTTTCTGGAACAAACCTACAAGTTCTTTGTCTCAGAATCAATCATGGCAAAGGGAAACTATTTCTTCTCAAATCTTCAAGATCCTGAAGACTATCAAGAATAGAATTATTCAAAGGAGGATTAATAAATTGGTGAGACAGGTCACCAAACCAACAAATTTCTACTTCAAAAGAAGTGTGAATATTAAGAAATATCATCTTGCCCATCTTGAGCAAAAATCAAGACTAAAAAATTGGATGATCGGTGAACATTGACAAGTTGTCGGAAGGTCCCAACAATAATATCAAAGAAAGCCAAATTTCCCAGACCTTTCTAACCCAATTGGTAAACACCAAGGTGTGACATCTGAGACTCATTCTCAGAGATCCATCATTGGGAGGTCCTGATTTATATGGAGACCTAAAGAATTGAACGATGTCAAATAGGAAGAAGCTCATCATAACTCAACTCCCCCAGATAATGAAGAAGTGGACTCCACTGTCATTAGTTGGAAACGTCGGTCCGAAAAAGAACCGGCCAATGGATGATGACATGGATGATCAATTTTTTTGGGAAGATGAAGATCTCCCAACCAACAAAGAACTGCAAAGTTTAGATCTCTAAGATAATGAAAAAACTGATCACGTGGAGGTCGAGATCATTAGCATGGTTTATACTCGTCTAAGCAACAAAGGTGTAGTGTCTGAACAACAAAACAAGGAAGGTCAATATGGAAACCCAAGTCATCAAGAGCCTAGAGGTGAGACTCAACTAAAAGTGGAAGTGACTAAAGAACTCAGATATATTGTAGCAAGGTTACAACAACAAATTGGTTCCTGACTCCAAATGAGAGACCAAGAAATTAGTCAGCTCAAAAATCGCCTTAATGAAATGAGCATGTTGATGAAGGACTTATTTGGTCAACTTAACCTTATAGCAACAACAACACAATGAACTCTAGGAATCCACCAAAGATAAATAATCTAGCGGTGAAGAAGAATGAGGGTGTACAAAATGCTCCACCCAATTTACCAATAGTTGTAGCATAGAGACAAGAACCTCCAGGGGAAGCAATACCAAATATTTATCAGGAAGGCGATATTATCACCAAGTCTCAATTGGAAGACCTCAAAAGTCAAATGGTCAAAGCAGTTATTGCCTCAGAGATTGTCGAACAGCTAGTAGGAAAAAGATGACCATATCCAACCCAGTGCGATCAAGTACAATATCCTAAAGGATAAGTAGTGCTGAAGTTTAATACATTTTCAGATTGTCGAATAGCTGGTAGGAAACACTTGGCCCAATTTAAGGCATCATGAAAAAATATTGGTTGAACTGACACCTTATTGCTACGCCAATTTGTTAGTAATCTTCCTCATACGACCTTTGAATGGTATGCTGAGTTATCTAACAATTTAGTAAAAATATTTGTTGAGTTAGAAGCACTCTTCTTCAAGAGATTTGCAGGCATAACAAAGAAAGTAACAATTGCATATCTTGCCTTGAAAAAAAAGGAGAAAAGACTAGAGTATTACTAAATATATTACCAAATAGAGGAACTTAAGCATGAGGTGTGATCAACAGCTCACAGAAAAGCATGCAGGGGAACTCCTCATGAGAAGTATTGCCATCACTACAATTAATACCTTTCAAGAATTATTAAATCGTGTAGTCAAATTTTAAAGGTTGCCCAAACAAAAAGGGCTTAATTTGGGCTATAGTAATTACTATGCCAAAAAAAGGAAAGTAGCCCAAGCTACAAGAGTCCAAAAAGAATAATAATATGAGCACAACATTCACATTAACAGTAGATAAAAGCGAAAATGGAGGAGCAATAATTTCTCGACTAGTAGCAAAGCCGACAGAGGAAAAGAAAAGAGTACCAACCTTCCAAGAGAAGATGGCTAAGCAGTATTCGTTTAAGAGAGAATGTACTACTAAGATCTTCAAACATGCCTTAAAGTTGGGGTTACAATTGCTAGAGCCACGTCATCCAGATCAAGTAGAAAAGGTCGATGATTCCAACTATTGTCCCTTTCATAGGCTTATAAGTCACCCAATTGAAAGCTGGTTTAATTTCAAAGACTAGGTTGAGAAAGCTATCATAATAGGGAACTTACCTTGTCAAACAACATCTTAGTAAATCCTAAAAAAGAAAAGGTGAGTGTTGTTATGGCATAATGGAATGAGAAAGCTGAGTCAAGCAAGACTCAAGACACAAATAAAAAAAAAAAAAAACTCAAGTACAAGCAGAAATAGAAAGTGGCTGGGAAACTTTCATCTCAAAGAAGACTAAAATAATTATCAATATTCTTTTAGCTATAGAGGGTGTTCGATGGTGGAATGTCTTAGAACCTAAAATTAATCCCAGAATACTTCCCTTAATCAAGGGGAAATTTTTATACAAAATAAAGGAGGAGATGAAACATAATGAACCTTCTACATCAAAACCTCGTATGCCAAGAAAAAATAAGAAAACTCAGAAATAAAAATCCTAGACACAAAAAATAATAAATTCTCTAGAAGAGTATAAGCAATCTCCTAGAAGACCTGTTTGGTTGGAAGAATATATGCACCATTTATAGCTTGACACAGAATAGCCTAAAGAAGAAGTTGTAAGAGAAATATGTTGAATGATAAGTATGGTTACAACTTCAACTGATTCTGAAGAAAAAGAGCTATGTTTTCCCAAAGAAAAGGCGTGGAAAAACAAACCAGGCTTTAAGAAGTTATGACCTGAATCAAGCAATAGTCTGAAAGTCATGAAGACTCTAAGAATCCAAAGAGTTACAGAGCTCAGAAACTTCTTATGATAAGGAAAGCCAGGTAGAAGAAGGAATACAAGTGCAATTAAGGATTGGAAAAAAAAAATTTCTCCACCTCAACAATAAAAAGCTAGTGAAAAAGACAAAGAAATTGGAATTAATGAAGATGTCTTATCTCCACCACCGGCTAAAACCCCAAAAGTCTACTAAAATAGGAGTAGACTATAATGTTCTGGCACACTTATGGAAACTTCCTACCCTATTAAGTATATATGATGCTCTCATGCTATCCCAAGATATACGAGAGACCTTAATAAAAGCCTTGCAATGTCTAGAGAAATATGAAGCATTCTTCTCTAAAGAGAGGATGAAAGAATATCATTCCTTTTAAAATCCAGCAACTATCACCTTCAATGATAAAAACTTATTGCTACAAACAATTGAACATAATCAACCTCTCTATATTACAGCTGAAATTAATTTGCATGCGTAAAGAGAGTGTTAATTAAACCAGGTGCTTCAGTCAACCTCATGACAACCAAGACACTTAGGGCATTAGCTTTGGATTGTCGATACCTCACCAAGAACACAATATTTTTACAAGGTTTCAATGAACAAGGATAGCAAACCTTAGAGTCTATTGTTCGCACACGCTTGGGGAATTATATACATAAGCTAAATTTCATGTAATCGAGGCCAAATTTGCATATAAGGCACTTCTAGGTAGGCCATGAATTCATGAGTATTGTATAGTACCCTCGACTCTTCATGAATGCATGAAATATATCCAGAATGGTGAAGAGTATCAAATTGATGGAGACATGAGTCAATTCTTGATACATGAATCAAGATCTATTATGACGCCAACTACTATATCCCTAAGAAGATTAAAAAGGTTAACACATAAAAGATAGAAACTCCACCAATCAAATTAATGTTAAAGAGTGGCGATTCTAAAAGTAAAATTACTAATGAATCAAAATAACCCAAGGTAATTCCTCACCTTCATAATAATACTGAAGAAGATGAAGAAGAATTGATACGTAGGAGGACCTCAACTAGTCAAAAAAAGAAGAGGGTAGTATCAGCAATGTAACTAAATAATTAAAAAAATTATGCATATCTCTAATAAGATTGTCTGAGTCTCAGGTCTTTGATAAGGCTATGAAAATAACGTTAATACCAAATGTACATATAAACGCCTCATCAACTCCAAGGAGAAAAGAAATAGAATAATTAAAAATGTTCTATGTTCCTCTTAGAAGGGGTTACAAAGATCGTGGAATCCTTTTCTATAAAGTTGAAGAGCGAATTGTAAATTCCACACATGAATCATCTGAAGAAAATGATTTTAAGAAAGATGACGTTTCAATCATCATTCCTTAATATTTCTCATTAGCTTTATAAAGGTTAATCAGAAATAATGTCCTGTTATCATAATCGAATGCAGAAGCTCGATTGTTCAAAAGGATCTGGCAAGGGGATAATGTTCAGAGTTCCTTAGGATATGAAAAATTCTCTATATGGGGATTAAGATATCTATCTTCATCAAAATTTTCAATGAGTTCATGCTATGACATATCTGACAAAGTAATTCCATTCAAAATCATGAATTTACAACATTGTACTTTATAAGGGAACGAAAATATGCCTAAAGATGAATTAATAATTGATCTTAAAGAAGCCTCGAAAGATTCAAAGAAGGAAATCAAGCCACGGTGAATGAACTTCAGGAAATTAACCTAGGTACCGAAGAAGAGCCTAGACTAACTTTTGTTAGTGCTAATCTTACATCAGAAAAATTGGAAGAACTAAAGCACTACTCTATGAATATAAAGACTTTCACATGGAATTAAAGTGAGATGTCAAGCTTATCGCCAGATGTAGCTATACATAAATTGGCTATTAAATCTGATTGTTGACCTCACTTTTGGAGCGAGGATTAACCTTTCTCATCTTAGACTTAGGAACCTTATAGGCACTTAGATTTTCTTAGCGATAAGACACTTCTAGTGACTAACGGAACACTAAACCCAGGCTTATAGACTTAGGAGGCATACCCTATGCCCATGATACACTTTAGGATAAATAAGTTCTACCTATCCTAGGGCCTAAACCAAGACCAATGCATGTCCACTCATCCAACTTAAATTCCTATGAATGAGATACAACCAACCTCAAGCCTATTCAATTAAACCTCTGTGATATTTATTTTTGGATGTGGGGGGGATACCATGCAGATCGTAGAGGGTACTTATTAAAGTGATTGGGTATGATATTGAGGTATGATGTACTATCTCGAAAGATAGAGACATCACTCTTTAATGGACCTAATCACCTAATAAGGACTCCTAAGGCATGATGGATCTTCGAATATACCAGAGATTTTTCCTCTGCTTTACATGGATGAATAAAACATAGTTTATATTAAATTGGATTCTTAAGTTTCATATGGAGGCAAGCCTCCATAGTTAATTACATCCTAAGGAATGAAGTTCTCTAAGAATACTCTTGATTAAAGTAGACAATTATCATCTCCAAAGATTTCAAAGTTAGACTATCAAAGGATTGGTTATGTTTATAAAATCAAATGAAAAGTTTAAGGAAAGACTTATTTTTGGAATCCAAAGGGAGGAAGTAGAAAATGCTCATGATACTAGGAGGCCTAGTGAGCATTCCAATCTGTCTTATAATTATGCTTTATATATTTGAAGGTGAAGAGATTTATTTATTTGAGTTGAATTTTATTAGATTGCTAGAGCTTATAATCCACCAACATAAGGTTGTGGAACTACCTAAGAGATAAGGATTTATGCTTGTAACCCAAAGGAAACAATTACCTTGGATCCTAAATCTAGGGAGCTTTAGTATGAGCTAAAATACGATCTAAATCTAAGCGACATGTGAACATAAGGGTTTATCTTCATTAGAGAGAATAAATCGTTCGACTTATGGACTTATAACTTCCTTAAGCGGCTGCCAGCTAACTCCTATGATTTTAAAATCATGTAGTCTGGTCTTATGAATTGCAAGATAGTTATGATAGTTATTTAATTTGAAAGAGATTAAAGTCTTAAACCCACTCTCTAAGAGACCATAGCATGAGTGGTATGAGCATATTACTTAATCTATAAATGCAAAATCTTTTCAAATTTTATTTCATTTTTGACACATCATTTTGAATAAGGTTTTGAGATTTTATATGCCTAAATGTCTGATGAAAATTGATTATTGGCTAAATCAGTGGGAAGAGGATGTTCTCCACTACAAGGGATGCTCCTCAGGTCAAGCATTCTTCTATCGTGCAAGGATGGAGATCCCCCATATTCAAAAGAGAAGAAATATGCATGTATGATGTGAGACATACAACCATACAGCTAAGGGGTTGTTAAATCTTTTAATCATATTATTTATGTCCTAGGCTTTATGGTGAGGTTATGAGTTGTTTAAAATTTAGTTATGAGTGGTTAGTTGGGTAGAAAATTTATTTTATCGTAAGAGACTACCGCATCCAGGCCACACATTGAAGCATCAATCATGAAGAAATTATGAAAAACATGCCATCCTAATGAACAATTTAAACATAACATCAATCAATTTTATAAACTAACATAAAAGAATAACAGACCGGTGCAATTAGGCTCCACCGTACAACTTGAAAAGAAAAGATGGGTAGTCGAGCTCTACCCTTATATAACTCAGAATATAAAAGAATAATTACAATTAGAATGAATACATGCTATGAGGGGTCTTCATTCTTCACTCTACCATCTTCCTCATTCTTTCTTTCTTCTTTGATTTGGATGTGCTTGCTTCAAAGCATCACAGTGCATCCCAGGACAAAGTCTTCTGGCCACTGCTCATCCTAATCCTCCATAGCACCAATCCTAATTCTTACTGCAAAATTACATTTATATATGAAGAAGTAAATCTAAGTACACCTACAAGACAGAGGTTAGCTAAACATACATATAATCCCAAACAGATATATATCTAATTTGGACTTAGCACCTTACACATTGGTAACCAAGCCCACATGTTCTAACTTGGATTATACTTAGGGGTTTAAGCAACCTGCACAGAGAACATTTATATTTATTTTAAGCATCCCCTTAAGCACAATCCCCTGCAAAAAATATGATTAGGCTAAGAACGACCTAACATCCAATCTACGAATCATACACCATAACATCCAGTCTAAAATATTACATCATAAAACAAAATATATATCACATCATACATCGTCCTAACATATAGCTAGAAGTTGTGACTTAATTCTAATATGTGTGTTAAGATCTTGTATGGTGTGTCTTAACTAAGCATTAAAGTTATATTTTTTTCTAAGTTTGGAAAAAGTTCAAGTTATCATGATGGTGGGTTTCACTTGATGTTGTTTAATTGATTTGTGAATTTTAATTTATATTTATATTTTGTTTCAAGTGATTTACACTTGCATCTAAGTGTTATAAAAAGAAAGAAGAGGATTACCCTCTTATATCCCTACCTTAAGCCCCTTTCTAAAGCATATTAATTTGATTTAATTCTCTTTAATGAATGGCTTATTAAATAATTTTTTAAATTATTCCTAAGTTTAAGTTAACTTTAAATGACCTTATCCAATATGAAAGGCTTCTTAAGATTAATCTAATTGAATTATTATCACATGAAGTATACCTAGTCATTCTTTTTCATCATGTATAACATGCATAAGATTTAATCCTAAGTGTATATATACATACAACATATTTTAACACACTTGAATGATGAATGTATTTGTATGTTTGAAGTTCATATTTTTAGTTGATTGAATTATTTAATGTATGTAAATTTAAAGCTTTATCTAAATTCTTATACAAAAATACATAAGGATAAAATTAAATAGGTACGTGTCGTTGTTAACCAGGAAAGTAAGGTAATCAGATGACCTCCTTGGGGATAGTTAAAGCCTCGTATTCCCGAGATGTCTAGACTATATACTTATTTGCATTCAAATATATGTAAATTTGCATACATGAACATAAGAAAGAAAGCTTCAAATCACATGATTAAATAATTCAATCACTTGAACAATTATGGATGCATGCATTTTTAATAAAAGAAAAGGAATTTTCATTCTTTAATCACATATACATACACATATATAAAGACATAAACAAGTATGTGACATTGTTAACCAGGGAAGTAAGATAATCAAATGACCTCCTTAGGACTAGCTAAAGCCACGTATTCTTGGGATGTCTAGACTATATATACTTGCTTGTTTAGATACATATGAATGTATGCAAAATCAAGAGAATGAAAATCATGCAAGGGTTGTATTTCCTTTAATTGAATTGTTTAAGCATATGAATTAAAGCTCTATCTAAATTCTAATACCAAAATACATAGGAATGAAACTAAATGAGTATGTGTCGTTATTAAACCAGGGAAGTGGGGTAATCAAATTACCTTCTTGGGACTACTTAAAATCTCATATTCTCGGGATGTCCAGACTATATACCCATTATTGTTCAAACTTATGTAAATCTATATATGAATCATAAGAAAGAGAGCTTCATTTAATATGCTTAAGCTATAAATACATGCAAATCCTATGTATATTCATAACTATCAACACTCTAAGCATTATAATTGATTTATAAACTTTGAAAAATAGTTTTGAATTTACTAGTGATAATATCAACACATATATTCAAGTTAATCCAACATATGCAAGGTTACATAAAAAAAATTCATTTGATTTATTTGTATTTGAAACATAAATGCATGGAGTTAATGGCATACAATATTTAACATGATGGAAAAGAGCATAAGCAAATATAAATACATGATTTCATTCAATTATACTAATCTCTAAAGATAATCATACTAAATAAAATTGTTTAAAGAAAACCAAAGCTTATTAGCACCATTTTTAACTTTATGTTTTGATTTAATTTAAGGATGTGAGGAATAGTTTGCTGATCCTAACCCATTCTTATGTTTGTAAATTAATTTGGTTTAATGAAATATAATTATGTTGATTTTTATATGTTAATTAAGTTATATTGTGTAACAAATATATTAATTAACCCTTTTCTTTTGTTACCTCAATGTAATTACCTATATAATCATAAGCCAACATGATATGTATATAGGTGAAAAGTAAATTGACAATGATCCTAGAAAATAAAAGGGCCTAATGCAGTTGACTTATAATTAATAGTTAATTAAATTAAAGAACTTAATTAATCACTCTTATGATTTTCCTATTATTGACCTCACTTTTAGAGTGAGTCTTCAACCTCCTCAGCATAGATCTAGGACTCTTATAAACACTAAGAGCTCCTTAGTCCTAAGACACTTCTAGTGAATATGTGAACACTTAACCTAAGCCTAGAGACTTAGAAGGGTTAGTCATAGGAGCAAGTTATGCATTAGGGATCTAGGGAGACTTGTTTACCCTATGGCCTGGACCCAATCCATGATTTCCTCCTCAAATTAAACCCCAACTTTAAGTTCAAATTCAAAATCTAATTCCCAAAACTCACAATCAATCATATGATCAAATCAAATTCCCAAATTCTCCATAAGCTTTATGATTGAATTCCATGGCCTTAACCTTAGCCAAATCCAATTCGACCCAAATTCAATTGATCTTCTCCAAGATTAATTCAATCCCTCAATCA
This sequence comes from Cymbidium sinense, assembly GCA_021442155.1. Classification (NCBI taxonomy): domain Eukaryota; kingdom Viridiplantae; phylum Streptophyta; class Magnoliopsida; order Asparagales; family Orchidaceae; genus Cymbidium; species Cymbidium sinense. The sequence goes on along the minus strand of JAKCPB010000104.1, from coordinate 370,262 downwards.
TTTATCAAACTCAAGTCCAAACTCAATTCCAAATGATCAAAATCCAAAATCAAATTCAAGCTTCAAAAATCCTTCTTAAGCCATATGAGCCACTCTCACATGCTTGGCCAAATCTCCACCTAAATAAACCCAAACTTGATTGATCTTTTTATAAATCAATTATTCCATCATTTATATTAACAAATATAAATGAAATATAAATTCAAACGATCAAAACTCAATTCCAAATGATCGAATTCCAAAATCAAATTCAAGCTCCAAAAATCCTTCTCAAGTCCAAACTCAATTCCAAATGATCGAAATCCAAAATCAAATTCAAGCTCCAAAAATCCTTCTTAAGCCATATGAGCCACTCTCACAAGCTTGGCCAAATCTACACCTAAATCAACACAAACTTGATTGATCTTTTTATAAATCAATTATTCCATCATTTATATTTACAAATATAAATGAACTATAAACTCAAATGACCAAAACTAAACCAAACTAAATCAAACCAAACCAAGACCCTTCTTAAGCCATATGGACCTACCTCCATGAGCTTAATCAACTTGTAACCCAAATCAATCCAAAATCAATTGGTTTCTTTATAAATCAATTATTCCATCATTTATATCTACATTTATAAATGAAACCCACATTCTAATGATCAAAAATAAATCAAACTAAATTGATTTCCTCCTGAGCCCTTTTGACTTACATCCATGAGCTTGGTCAAATTTGATTCCAGATCACTCCAAAATTAAGTAATTTTTTCATGAATCATTTATATCTTCATTTATATTCATAAATATAAATGAAATATAAATTCAAATAGTCAAAACCAAACCCAAAATCAAATCAAAACTCAATTTGGACCCTTTAATCCAATTTCTTGGACTTAACCAAAATCCAACTAAACCAAGCCAAAATCAATAAATTTTCTCTTAAATCAATCATTCCTTCAATCATCTATCCAAATATAAATAAAACCTATAATTATCTAACTAAATTGAAATCAACCCAAGTCAAGCCCAACTTAGCCCTTTTGACTTGAAAATCCCAAATGAACCAAAACATATCATAGCCCAAATTGATTGCAATTGGATTTATATTTCAATCCTAAGCTCATATATAAATCCAAGTAAACATTAATCAAGTTAAAACTAAGCCAATTGACCCACTTAGGTCCACTGGACCCAAAATGGCCTAAAAAACTCATATGGACCAAGTTTTAATCCAAGCCAACTTGGACTAAACCAAATCTATCAAACTCATGCCATGATCATTGATCATCATAGGATGATCAATTACCTTGAATTGGGTCAAACCAAGTCAACTTGGTCATTTGACTAAGTCAACCCTTAGCCCAAATGAAACCTATACTAGCAAAAACTCACCATACACTAAATTGATTGGAACCATTGATCCACACAAACTCATAATCAATGATTAAACATGACTTGACCATCAATTGAGCCATTTGACCTAAGTTGACCCAAATTAGCATAAAAGGCCAAAATGGGTCAAATCATGATCTAACCCAAATTGATTGCAACCAATGGCTCAAGTTCATTCCAAATTCATTGTTGAGCTTGATCAAATCTCCAATTTGATCAATAGGACCCAACCTAGCCCAAATTGACCTAAAAGGTCTAATTGACCAAAATCTAAATTAAATACAAATTGATTCAAACTAAAGCCTACAATAATTTTTAATTAACCGATTGAACTTGAACCAACACCCAACCCAAGCCAATTTGGCCAATTTGGTCAAATTTGTCAACTTGATCCATTTGACCCATTTGATTCCAAATGAGCCAAAATCAATCCTAGGCTAAATTAATTAAAACCACTTGAATCGAAACTCTTCAAATCATTATTTGAAACTAACCCAAGCCTTGGTTTAACCCAATTTGACCAATTGGTCAACCCAACCCAATATGACCCAATGTTAATCCATTTGACCAAATTGAGCCAAAACCCATGAAACCAACCCATGACCCATTGGAGGTTGATCAAACCCAACCCAAACCTATCTTGGATCAGCCTAAAGTCAACCCAAAAGTCAAATGAGTCCAATCCAAGCAATTGCCCATTGGTCAAGCCATATTTACATAGGATTCCACCCATAAATGGTAAAGTCTACTCTCCCATCACTTGACAACCCTCACTCACCCCATTTGGGGTTTGACCTAACCTCCTAGCCCACCTTAAGTGGGCTAAGACTTGCCATGGACCAAAGGGAGGTGTTAACTCACCTCCCTTGAAAACTGACCGCCCAATGGATCCAAGGAAGAAAATCAGACCATATCAAACCTTGAGCCACCTCCCACTCCTTCCTCCAACCAAGAAGAGCCACGTGGACATGATGTCAACTACCACCCTAACAGCGATTGGTCAGCCAAAAAATGAGAGACAATCCCGTCTGTCCACCTCATCAAATTAAGGGATATATCCCCTTAATTTAAACTGGATTTCACTTGCATTCGATTCCTTTGAGCTCCCAAGAGAGAAACGAAACTCCTTAGCACTCCTCAGAGCTTTCCCAAAGACTCACCACTTCGAATTTTCTCCTCCCGTGCGCAGCCAAAACAGGGATGCTCAATCCCGATCTGAACTCACTCGTCTCTCAACCAAAGCTCAATTGCTCTTACACACACCTTCCACGCACGTCGTCGAAGCCACCTAAGTAATTTCCCAAGCTCCAAAGCCACCGGAGGATGGACTTCGATCAAAGCCGAAGCTCCAAAGTATTGTTCTTGGCCAATCAAGCGATCCACTTGGAACCAATCCAATTCCTGCTCAACAGGGCCTCCTCTCTACTAGACGAAGCTTCCTCAAGTGTGCGAACCATCGGTCTTAGCTCTAGTGAGGTATTCTCCATGAAACGAGCTTTAGCTTAAAATGGGTTGGTCTTTTATGAAGGAAAGTTGCATGAGTGATCTAGCCGTGGATCTTCATCCTGCGTGATTGGAACACGCCGCGATCAAATCACGCTAGATCATCCATTTAATCCTTCATCAGCCGTGGGTTTGATCGTGGCCGTCCGATCTTAGATTGGACGGCCCACGGGAAAGCGCATCCCGCCACCATCAGAGTTAGTCGTGGATGTGACTACTTAAATAGCCAATCCCGTGGCGCCACGTGAAAAGTGCACTACGCCAGCATGCCAAGTGGCGCCAGTGGGATTAGGCTTAATTAGGATTAATTAAGTGAATTTTAAGGCTAAAACTTCCATAATTCATAACTAATTGTAAAAAATCTAAAAAATATAAATAAGGACTCATTTTAAAGGTATTTTAGAGGGGAATCCATTAAAATTATCCTTAATTAATTTTGAATAGTAATTTTGGCTTAATTAAGGTTTAATTAAAAACTTAATTAACCTAATTACTCCTTAATTAATCATCCAATTGGTTTCAAATTTTTTGAGGTTGTTTAGGGGGATGATCTCTACTTCTCCCATTTTTCTTGGAATTTATTAGTTGATTAATTAAGGAAATTGGTTGATTAAGCTCTAATTACCTTATTAACTTAATTAAGGATTAATTAAGCATGTGAACAGTAAATTAACTAATTAATCTGACTCATTTGGAATTGATTAACAATAGGGAGGTTTAAGGAAGATGATTGGGCATTTTTCCTATCTTTTCCCTAAGTTTTAGGAATTAATTAACTAATTAATTACTTAATTAGCTTGATTAAATTTTAAAATGAATCTGATTTTCGTTAATTGATTCATGCGTAGATCTTTAGGTGTTTAATAACCTAAAGAGATTTAATGAAATTATGATTAGCTCACATGTGTGGGAAGACCATAAAAGTAATTAAGTTTCTTAAGCTTAATTAATCAATGATTGTGAGCTAATTGCATTAGGCCCTTTTGATTTCATAGGATTATTGCTATTTACTTTTCAATTCACTTGCATATTACATTGGCTCATAATCATTTGATTAATTACCTTAAGATAACATAAGTAATGGTTTAATTAATTGATTTAATTCATAGCTTAACTTAATTTAATCCCTAAAATTGACCTAATTACCTTTTCATTAAACCAAATTAACTCACACATATGGGAATGAGATTAGGATTAGCAAACTTCCTCTCACATTTCTTAAATCAAATCAAACATAAAATTAAAATTGACTTTAAGAAACTTTGGTTTGTTTTAAATGATCTTATTTAGTATGATTATCTTTAGGAGTTAATTGGATTGAATGAGATCATGTGCTTATGTTCCTCTATTTCTTCTCAATCATATTACATGTTGTATGTCACTTGATTCATGCATTCATTTTTTTACAAAGTTAATTAAAATCAAATAATTTTCTTTATGTCAATCTTGTATGTGTTGATTTAAATTAGAAATATGTGTAGCTATTATCACTACTAAATCAAAATTATTTTCAAAAGTATATAAATCAATTATAATATATGGAGTGACAATAATTATAAACATTCATAAGCTTACATGTGCCTATGGTTTAGAATATGTGATATGGAGTTCTCTTTCTTTACATGGATTTACATAAACTTTGAATATTAATATGTATATAGTTCATTTGAAAAGGACACAATATTTGTTTGGATTTATTCCTATATACCCCTATGATAGAATTTAGATAGAACTTCATCTCACATGTATAAATAATTCAATCAAAATCATATACAACTTTTGCATGATTTTTCTATTCTTATAGTTATTTGTACATTCATGTGTATTCAAGAGTATTATGTATATCTAGTCTGGACATTCGGGGGACGCAAGGCTTTAAGTAGCCCCAAGGAGGTCTTTACCTCTCCCCTAGTTTAACAATGGCAAAGTACCCACTTAAAACTTTTATACACTTATATGTTCATATAGCTAATGAATGAAAATCTCCTCTCAATCAAAATCAAGCACAACTTTTGTATGAATTTTCTATTCTTATAGTTATTTGTACATTCTTGTGTATTTAAGAGTAGTGGGTACATCTAGTCTGGACATTCGAGATTATTTAAGTAGCCCCAATGAGATCTTTACCTCACTCCCCTAGTTTAATAATGACAAAGTATCCGTTTAAAACTTTTATACACTTATATATGCATTTAACTAATGAATGAAAGTCTCCTCTCAATCAAAATCAAATACAACTTTTGCATGATTTTTCTATTCTTATAGTCATTTGTACATGCATGTGTATCCAAGAGTAGTGGGTATATCTAGTCTGAATATTTTGGGGACGCAAGTCTTTAAGTAGCCCCAAGGAGGTCTTTACCTCATTCCCCTGGTTTAACAATGGAGAAGTATCTGCTTAAAATATTTCTACACTTGTATGTGCATTTAGTTAATGAATGAAAATCTTCTTTTCTATTAAAATGACATGCATTCATACTTGATCAAGTGATTGAATTGATTAATCATATGATTTAAAGTCCTCTTTCTTATATTCACGTGTACAAACTTACATATGTTTGAATGTGATGGGTATATAGTTTGGACATCCCGGAACACGAGGCTTTAGCTAGCTCTAAGGAGATCATTTGATTACCTCACTTCCCTGGTTAACAATGACACGTACCTATTTAATTTCATTCATATGTATTTTTGTATAAGAATTTGAATAGAGCTTTAAAACAACATGATAGAATAATTCAATCAAATAAAACATTTAAATTCCAAATGTATATGCTTACATCCATCATTTAAGTATGCTAAAAATATATTGTATGTGTAGGTATACTTAGGATCTAATCATATGCATGTTATATATGATGGAAAGAAATAAATGAACATGTATCATGTGATAGTAATTCATTCCAATTAATCTTAAGATGTCTTTCTTATTGATTGAGGTCATTTAAAGTGAACCTAAACTTAGGATTAATTAAAATATATAATAAGTCATTCACTAAAAAGAACTAAGTCTAATTAATATGCTTTAGAAATGACTTAAGGTAGGGATGAAAGAGAGTAATCTTCTCTTTTTCTTCTCTTTACAACACTTAATTGCTAACTGTAAGTCAAATGAAATAAAAAAATATTAAGTAAAATTCTCATATCAATTAAACCACTTAAAGTGAAATCAACCTCTTATGATTAAACCCTTTCATACTTAGAAAACTATAATAAAGCTTAGCTAAGGCATACCACACAAGTCTTAATACACACACATTAGGATTAAGTCACCATTTCTAACTTTATGTTACGATGATGCATGGTGTGATGTATGTTTGGTTTTATGATGTATTGATTTTAGACTGGATGTTATGGTGTATATTTCATAGACTGGATGTTAGGCTGTGATTAGTCTAATCATATTTTCTGTAGAGAATTGTGCTTACGGGGTGGTTAAAATAAATATAAAGGCTCTCTTTTGCAGGTTGCTTAACCCCTAAGCATAATCCAAATTAAGACATGTGAGCTTGATTACCCATGTGCAGGGTGCTAAGTCCAAATTATCCATATAACTACCTGAGTTGTATGATGTGTTTACCTAATACTTATTTTGCAGGTGTAGTTAGATTTATTTTTACTATTTTTAATGTAATTTTACATTAGGAATTAGGATTATTATTATGGGGGATAAGGATGAACATTGGCCAAAAGGCTTAGCCCTAGGATGCCATGTGATGCCTTGAAGCCTGCCAAATCAAAAGAATAAATCAAATGAGGAAATGAAGGAGACATGAAGACATGAAGACATGAAGATTTGAAGACCCCCCATAACATTAATTAATAAATTGTAATTATTATTTCATTTTTTGGGTTGTATAAGAGTAAAGCTCGATTATTCATTTCTCTTTTTGGGTTGTATAGCAGCACCGACCTCTTATTCTTTTGCGATAGATTTATAAAAATTGATTGATGTTTTATTTAAATTGTGCAATAGAAATGACATGCCTCTTTATAGTTTCTTTATGAATGGTGATTTAGTATATATCCTGTATCTGATTAAGCTTTTAGAAAAAATTAAATCTTTTACCCAACTACAACTTATAATTAAATTTCTAAATAACTCATAACCTCACCATAAAGCTTTGGCATTAAATAAGATACTTAAAAGATTTAACAACCTCTTAGAGGAATATTGTATTTTTAATATCATGCATTCATATTGTTTCACCCTTACTAAGAGAGGGTTTTCATTCTTGCACGATAAGGGGAGACTTGACCTTTGAGGGTCTCCTCTATGGTGGAAAACACCTCTTTCTCTTTAATTTAGCCCATGGTCCCATTTCAACATGCATTTAGGCATACAAAAATCTTATGGCCTTTATCAAAATAAAGAGTCCAAAATCAAATTAAAAAATTTAAAAGATTTGCATTAGACTAAGTCATTGCTTATACTACTCATGCTCTGTAATCTCTTAGAGAGTGAGTTTAAGACTTTGCTCTCTTTCTAAATAATAACAACCTAACTATCTTGTAAAATCATATAACTTGACCACATAGTTTTAAAGTGTAGGAGGAGTTAGCTGGCTGTCACTCCAGGTGGTTATAAGTCCAGCAGTCGGGTGATTTATCCTCTCTTATGAAGGTGAACCATATACCTATCTTCACTTAGATTCAGGTCGTGCTTTAACTCTTAGCAAAGCTCCCTAGATTTAAAATCTGAGGTAGCTATTTCCTTCAGGCTACAAGCATAAATTCTCACATCTTAGGAATTTCTTATGTTGGTGGATTATAAGCCCTAACAATCTAACAAAATTCAACTCAAATAAATAATCCTCTTCAATTTCAAACATATAAAGCCTAATCATATGATAGATTGGAATGCTCACTAGGCTTCTTAGTACCATGAGCATTCCCTACTCATTTCGATTGATTTCGAAAATAACTCTCATTTTGATCTTTCCTAAATGACTTTCTAAACATAGTCAATTTATTGATAGTCTTACCCTTGAAATCTTTAGAGGCAACAATTGTCTACTTTAATCGAGAGTATTCCTAAAGAATTCACCTTCCTTGTGATATAATTAACTATGGGGGCTTGCCCCCATACGCAACTTTAGAACTCAGTTTAATATAAACCCTACTTTATTCATCCATGTAAAGTAGGGAAAAAATTTCTCGTACATTCAAAGACCCATCATGCTTTAGGAGTCCTTATTAGTTGATTAGATCCATTATATGATGGTGATTTCTATCTTTTGAGATAGTGTATCATTCCTTAATGCCGTACCCGATCACTTCATTGAGTACCCACCCCCCGCCCCCTGATTTGCATGGTGTCCCCCATATACATCTAAAAATAAACACCACTCACATATGTGAGTTGACCATAATTTCTTAAGTGTCTTTAAGTTATTAAACACCTAAAGATCCACGCCAGATTTAATTGATTAAGATCTAATGTAATTCATTTGATTTTTATTTTATTTTGATTAATTAAATTAACTTAATTAATTCTTAATGTTAATTAAATCCATTTTAAATGAGATGGATTTAGAGAAATGATTAGAGGGAAGGCCTTATCATTTTCTCGTATTCATTCACTGTTGATTAATGATATATGACCTTTAAAATTAATTAGTTTTACTATTTGATTAATTAATTAATTTATTAATCACATTAAGAGGTTATTAAGCTCATAAATGTTGATTACCTAATTACCTAAGCAATAATTCCCAAGCCAATTATAAGAGATAGATGTCATCCCATTACATCACCCTATCAAATTTGGGAGCAATTACCTAAGTAATTAAGACTTAATTAAGCTAATTAAATTTTTAATCAAACTCTAATTAAGACTTAACCACTGTTCAAAAATAATTAGAATTATTTTTAGGTAAATCTCCTCTGAAATACCTTCAAAACAAGTATTTATTTGTATTTTATGATTTTTCTATAATTTGTTATGAATTTTTGAAGTTTTAGCCATTAAATCAAGTAATTAAGCCTAATTTAAGCCTAATCCCGTTGGCACCACGTGGACTACTTTCCACGTGATGCCACGGGATTGGCTACTTAAAGCCATCCAACATGGCGCTTACGTGGCGATAGCAGATGCGCTTTCTTATCGATCTAAGATCGGATGGTCAGGATTAGACCTGCGGTCTTAATAGGATTAAAAGTGGATAAATCAAACGAATAATCACAACCGTTCATTCCAATCATGCGGAACGGATGGTGTGAGTGCACGTTGATCAAACTTGAATCTCCGGTGGTCGTGGAACTTAGGAGGCGATTCGTTCTTGCTCGATTGAGTGTGGGGAAGGTGTGGGTGAAAGGAATTTGAGTTTGGTTGAGTATTGGTGGAGTTGGGTCAGAAAAGGGCTTACCCTATTTTGATTTGGAGTTTTCGGATAATGGGGAAGCTTGGGAGGCTTAGGTAGAGCTCAAGGGATTTTGAAAAGACTTCTAGAAGCTCTCTAAGAGTGTAAGTTATCGAATTGGATCGAAATGAGGGGGGTATATCCCCCCTCCCTTAGATCGGATGGACGGGACTCAATCCTTATTTTTTGGCCAGTTAGTCGTTATCTGCGCGCCGAAGTGGTCATGCCCAATCCCAAGTGGATCAACTTGGTTGGTGGGATGCTTGGTTGGTGGCTCAAGGCAGTTGCCTCAAGGTTGGGATCCATTGGGTTTTGGCTAGTGTGGGGAGGTGAGTTAACTCACCTCCACTTTGTCCATGGCCGACCTAGCCCACTTAGGTTGGGCTAGGCATGTAGGTTAGGTCCCCATTTGAGTAAGGGAAGGCTGCTAAGGAGAGAGAAGGAGGGTTGATAGGCCAAAAATGGGTTTGATCCCATGTGGTGAGGAAAATCTAATGGGCAAGGCCTTGGATTGGACCTAATTCGAGTTGGGCTGGTTTGAGGCTGACCCAAGGTGAGTTTATGATGGGTTGGGTCTCAAGGTTTGGTTTGGTTTGGAGTTTGGCTCAATTTATATAGTCAAATTTGGGTTATGACCAATTGGTCAAATTGGATCAAACCAAGGGTTGAGTTATATTCAAATGAATATTTTGGATGTTTTGGTTTAATTGGTTTGAGTCAATTTGGCTTGTATTTAGTTTTGGCTCATTTGGATTCATGTAAGTCAAATGGGTCAAGTTGACCATTTTAACCAAATTGGCCAAATTGGCATGAGTTATGAGTTGATTCATGTTCGATTGGTTAATTGAAGATGATTGTAAGTTTTAGTTTGAATTAATTTAGAATTGATTTAGATTTAGGCCATTTTGACCCTTTAGGTCAATTGGGTTCAATTGGGTTCAATTATGGCTTTAGTTAAGTTCAACAATCAATTTGGAATGAACTTGAACTATTGGTTGCAATCAATTTAGGTTAGATCAAGATTTGACCCAATTTAATCTTTTAGGTCAAATTGGGTCAACTTAGATCAAATGGCTAATTGGGTTAGGTTTGGCTCAATTAATGGTCAAGTCATGTTCAATCATTGATCATAGGTTGGTATGAATCAATAGTTTCAATTAATTTAGCTTGGGTTGAGATTTGGCTCAAATAGGTCCTTTAGGTCACTTTGGTCAAGTAAGCCTATTGGGTTTAATTGAGTTGATTTTGGGTTGATTTAGATTTATTTGAGTTTATATATGAGTTTAGGATTGATATATAGCTTTGATTGCAATTGATTTGGGTTCAAATGAATTTTGGTTCATTTGAATATTTAAAGTCAAATGAGTTAGGTTAGATTTGATTTAGATTGATTTAATTTTTGCTTGATGATTGTATATTTAATTTATATTTGGGATAATGATTGGGGAAGTAATTGATTCATGAGAAAATCGATTGGGTTTGATTTAGTTTGAAGGAGATTTTTGTCTAAGTCCATGAGATTTAATTATATGGCTTAGGATAGGTTTGAATTTGGTTGATTTTTGATTGTATTTTTGGCATGGGTTGATTAGAGAGTTGAATTGACTTTGAGAAAAATCAATTGAGTTTGATTTGGCTTGAATTTGTCTTGGCTAAGTCCATAGGTTTGAATTATGGGCTTAAGATAGGTTTGAATTTTATTTGATATTTGGTTATAAGTTTCAATCAGTTGGTTTGGAATTTGAATTTGGATTTGGTATATGAATGGATGAATTGAACTTGAGGTTTGGTTTGGGCCAAAGAGGTATGCATAGATTAGGTTTAGGCTATAAGGTAGGTAAATCTCCCTAAGTCATATGACAAAGTCTAATTCTATGATTAACCCTTCTAAGTTTCTAGGCTTAGATTAAGTATTCACCTAATTTCTAGAAGTGTCTTATGACTAAGGAAGTCTTAGTATCTAGAAGACTCCTAAATCTAAGAAGAGGAGATTGAATCCTCACTCCAAAAGTGAGATCAACAATCTCATTTGAATTTGTTTTCTAATCCAAGCTTCAAGCCAAATTAACTTATACCTTAACCTAAGTAAACTCCACAATGATCTTATGATCCAATCCAAAACTCATTCAATCAAACTAAATCTAATTTAATTTTCTCAATCACTCTAGAGATTCAATATATCATTTCAAACTCATCTAGCACTTGCAATCAAACCAATCAAATTAAATGTATTTGATCAACCCAAGTTAACCCATTTGACCCAAAAAGTTCAAATGAGCCAAAAGTCAATCAAACCTAAATCACTTGCAATCAAAGCTACTAATTAACTTTAAATTCATCATTGAACCCATCTTAACACCTAATTGCCACTAACCCAACCCAATTGGTCCACTTGACCCGATGTGACCTAAATGACTAATTTGATTTAAACTTTAATCCAACCTAAATTGGATTGAATTAACTCATCCAATCCCTTCCATAATGACTGTTAATCATCTTTGATTATCCAATTGCAATCAATTGGGTCAAATCAAACTAATTTGACCCCTTTGACCAAAGTTGACCCAATTTAGCCTAAAGGGTCAAAATGAACCAAATCAAATCCTAAACCAAATTGATTGAAACCAATGCTCTTAACCAATCTCTAATCAATATTAAACGTGATCCAACCTTCAATCAATTAAACCCAATTTGATCAACCTAACCCAATTAGCCCACTTAACACAATTTTCCCTAAATGGTACAATTGAACCAGATCATTCCCTAATCCAAATTAATTCAAATCAACACTTACATCCATTCACAAATGATTAATCAAACATAAACCAACCCTCCATTTAAAATAATTTGGCTAATTTGACCAAATTGATCAACTTAACCCATTTGGCCTAAATGAACCCATATGAACTAAACCCAAATCCACTTCAAATTAAATCAAACCAATTGCACCAATGCATTCCAAATGACCAATTGAACTCACCCAAATCATTGGTTTGACCCAATTTGATCAATTAGTCAACTTAATCTAATTGAACTCAAATTGACCCATATGGGTCAAATGGAGCCAAACCCAACCAAACTTAATATGACTCATCCTTTAGTCACCATGGGTCTACCCAAGTGGACCCAACTCATGGTGAACCTAGTTTGGGTCAAACCTATTGAACCAAGCCACCCAAATGAGACAAAATTCCCATTTGGATGGGTTCTCCACCTCCTTACCCCTTGGCAGCCACCTTTAGCTCTTCTTGGATAAGAGGACCACTAACCCAAACCTAACCCAAGGTTGTTAGGCTCAACCTTTGGCCATGAGAGGGTGAGTTCACACATGGCAATCCATTGGTCCACCTAAGGAGGGTCCATGCTAGCCCATTTCACTCCCTCAGCCTCTCACCCTTAGCTACCTTAGCAGTCCTCTGCCACCTCCAGCCACCTACCCTGGCCGGATGGCTGCCAAAGGCTGAACCAATCTCAACCCTTGGTTCAGCTGGCGAGGAGGGTATACTCCTCCCCAAGGATTCAAACCTTACACACACCTTCCTCAGAGAATTCTGCACAGTCCGAGACCTTCCCCCAAGCTCCTCATGCATTCCACCCCGACGAACCCGGCCCGAGAGCACCATCTATCCAAGCTTCCAAAATCTCCACCAAACCCAAATTAACTCTTCCCACACCTTTGTCTCACTCCGACCAGTCGAAACGAATCGTTTTTCGAATGATTTGATCACCGGAAGGCATCCCTAAACAAACTCCAGTGAGCTTTTCAGACGTTTGATCCACAGAGCAATCGGTGATGAGGTAACTCATGGTCTTCTCAATAGGACTTCGTCTTTTCAAGACGAAGCTACCTGTATTGACGGACTGCTTGTCTCTAGCTCCAACGAGGTGAAAATTTGGTAGCTGTAGTTTTCCCCCTAGGTGTCGGTCTTTTTTGAAGTGAAGTGTGATTTCATGCAATTTCCACCATAAGATCCTTTTAGATTCTCTTCTTGATCGTTTTGGAGTTGATTTTTTCATAGAATAAGCTCCGAGTTCGGTCGAAGGCGAAGGTGGGTGTCCGCTCTTTGAGCTTCGGGGACAACGAATCATCGACCGTCTGTTCCGTCTCATTAGAATGAATAGTCGTGATTAATTATGTTAGAATTTTTGATTTAATCCTCTCGAAATCATGGGATTAATCTCGGTCGTCCAATCCAAGATCAAACGATTGGAATGAAACCGCATCCACGCACGAAGTTAGCGACCGTGGAAGTTTAAATAACTATCTTGAGGTGCCATTTGGAAAGCACTGCCGCATTAGTATCAACGGCGTCCATGGTTTAAGTGATTAATTAGACATTAAAAATTTAATTAAATGACCAGAACTTCAAAAAATCATAACTAATTGTAGAAAAAATTTAAAAATGCAAATAAACTGATTTTGGAAAGGTTAGATAAAGGAGAATCTAAGTAAAATAGAATCCCTAATTTTTCTCTAGTGAATAGTGCTTAATTAAGGTTTGAAGCTTAGGTTAATTACCTTAATTAAGGCTTAATTACTTGGCTAATTGATCCCAAATTTGGTTATATATTTTCTTGGGATGTCTTCTGCCTCCCATAATTTTCTTGGGATCATTGGTCATATAAATTAAAGATTTTGAGATTTTAATCCTAATTAACCTCATTAATCAATTTCATATTTATTAGATTTGCTAAACAGTGAAAATTAAGTAATTTATGATGATTAATCACTATGAACAGTGAGAATAGTGAGGAGAAATAATTAAGGTCTATTTCTTAATTATTTTTCTAGATGTATTTCCTTAAGAGGGTTAATTAACACAAGTAATAATTAGGGATTAATTAAAAAAATTAGTGATGACATAAAAAATCAAATAAAACTAATGATTAGTTCAAATAATTCAAATATAATTCATGGGTTCCCCTTTATGTGTTTAATAACATAAAGTCATTAAAAAATTTATGGTTGACCCATTATTGTGGGAAAACCATAAGAGTACTTAACTTAGATTCTTTTCTTCTTTAATCTGATTAACTCTTAAGCATGGGCCTAATTGCATTAGGTCCTTTTAGGCGCATTACAAATTTTAATTTTTCATAAGCATATCATTGAAGGCTCATGATTAAGTATTTAATTAAATTAAAGAAGCTTAGGGAATGATAATTAAATTGATTATTTAATAACTTGAACATAATCAATCCATAAACCTATTTAATCACTATCCTTAAATATATTAAGTCGCCAATGTGTGATGGGGCAAACACTAAATGTCATTTCTCCTCTTGTGGTTTTAATAATTCAAACACCAAAAATCAAATTTCATAAAAAACTTTGGTTGATCTTAAAGAATTTGATTTGGTTTGATTGTCCTTAGGATTTAATATAATTGAATGTATTATGTGGCAATGTTTAGTCATTCCTTTTCAATTATCATAAATTTGCTTGTCATTTGTGCCATATATTCATGTTTTTTATATAAAAGAAGAACCAAAAGAATATGATTATATCTAAGTTGCATGTGTTGGATAAATATTATTATATGGTGTGACTATTATCACTAATAAATCCCAAATTATTTTCAAAGTTATAAGCTAATGATGAAAATCTAAGTTAATGTTGGCTATAAACATTCAATAAAATTTATATTTAATTATAATTTAAACATGGTAATGGATTGTTTTATTTTCATAATTCATGTGTATGTTTAGATATGTTTGGAGTTAGCAAGTATATAGTTTGGACATCCCAAGAATACGAAACTTTAAGTAGCCTCAAGGAGGTCTTAGATAATCTCACTTTCCTACTTAACAACGGCACGAACTTGCTTAATTTTATTCATGTGGGTACATGTGCTAGAATTTGGGATATAACCTTTCTTTACATGAACAAAGAATTTGCTATTATATAATTTTTGCATGATTTTCATTCTCATGCTTGTGTATATGTTTACATGCATTTAAGTTGGCAAGTATATAGTCTGGGCATCCCGAATATGAGGCTTTAAGTAGCCCCAAGGAGGTCTTAAATAACCTCAGTTCCCTAGTTTAACAACGTCACATACTTGCTTAAATCTTTAATACATGTGTATATATGCTTAATTAAGAAATGAAATCTTTCTTTTCTACCAAAATACATGCATTAAGAATCATCAAGTGTGCAACAATATAAAAGTATATTGCATGCATAAATAAATGTGCTAAATCAAATATCATGAATAATAAAAACAAAGAGATGTGTATGTTATTGATGATGAAAGGGTATAATGGGATGTTATCCATGTGATAGTAATTCAATTTTATTAATCCTATGATGCTTTTCATGTTTGAATAAGATTCCTTAAGAATAACCAGAACTTAGGTTTAATAAAAATATTTGATAAGTCATTCACTAAAGAAACTAAAGTCATAACAATATACCTTTAGAGAACAACAGAGGATATGAATGAAATGGGTCAAGTCCCTTTCTCAACTTTATAATTAACTATTAAGTATGCATCATATGAAACAAGAAGAATGCAAATTAAAATTAACTAATCCTTTCAATGATTTGAAGTGAAACCTCCCCCTAATGTTTCACTTAAACATCCTACACTGTAAATGTTCTTGCTTATAGGTTGCTTATGCCCCTAAGCATAATCCAGTTATGACAGGTAGGCTTGGTTATCCATGTGCAGGGTACTAAGTCCAAACATGTGGAATATAACTACTTGGCTTGTATGTTTGTTGAGCTAACATCTGTTTTGCATGTGTGGTTAGATTTTATTTTTCATAAATATGTAATTTTTGTAATAAGAATTAGGATTAGTGCTATATAGTTTATGATGAGCAGTAGCTAGAAGGCAAAGAACTGAGAGGCCCTATGAAGCTTAGAGAGAACCAATCCAAAACAAGGGAAGGAAAAGTAAAATACTGAAGACCCCAAAGCATTCATTATAATTCTAATATTCAATTATAATCCGAGTTGTATAAGGATAGAGCTCAGCTACCCAATTTCTTTCTTTACTGTGGTGTACGACGGTACTTAGTAGCACCAACCTTTTATTCTTTTATGAAATTAAAATATTTAATTATTGTGCTTAGTTCATGTAATATAAATGGTATGCTTTTCATAGGTTTCTTAAAGAGTGATGATTTGATGTGTAGCCTAGATGCGATAGGCTCTTTAGGATAAAATTAAATTTTCTATCATCACTAAATAACTCATAACTAAATTTTAATACAACTCACAACCTAATCTTAAAGCCTAGGTTCATAATCAAGATAAATAAAAGATTTAATAACCTCTTAGCTGGATGTTGCATGTTATCACATCATGTATGGCATATTGTACCAATCTTGAATAGGGAGGGTCTCCATTCTTGCACGATAGGGGATACGCTTGACCTTTGAAGGTGATCCGTTGTAGTAGAGAACACCTCCTCCTGCTGATTTAGCCCACAATTCTATTTCATCATGCATGTAGGCATAATTATCTCAGGCCTTAGTCCAAAATGAATATGTCAAAATGGTGAAAAAAGATTATAAATTTTTTGCATTAGTCTACGTCATGTTTTCATACCACTCATGATCTAATCTCTTAGGGATTGAGTGTAGGGCTCTAGCTTCCTTCCTAATTAAATAAAAACCTAGCTATCTTGCATCTACATAAGACCGTCCTACATGATTTTAAAGCATATGAGGTGTTAGTTGGCGGACACTCCAAACGGTTGTAAAACCAAAAGAGTCAAGATGGGTCTATCTTCTCTTGTCGAGGTAAACCATTGTGTCCCATTTTTTCGATGAGACTTAAGTCGTGCTTTGGCTTGTGCTAAAGCATCTTAGATCTAGGTTCTGATGCTACTTATTTCCTTCGGGCTACGAGTATAAATTCTCGCATCGTAGGTATTTTCACAATCTTGTATTGATGGACTATAAGCCCTAGCATTCTAATTCAGTTTCAACTTAAACAAAAAAATAAATTCTCTCTTTCAAATATGTAAAATCTCACTATAAGGTAGATTGAAGCACTCACTAGGTTTCCTAGTATCATGGGTACTCCCTACTTATCCTCCTTTGGAATCCACAAATAAGCCTTCCTATTTGAACTCTCCCATTTGATTTTCATGAATACCTAATCCTTTGAAACTCTAACTTTGAAATCTTTGGATACTTAGTGACTACTTTAATCGAGAGTGTTCTTAGGAGATTCTTATTTCCTAAGATGTAATTAACTATGGAATCTTGCTACCATAGGGAACTAAAGAACTCGACATAAAATAAATCCTATTTTACTTCTCCATGTAAGGTAAGGAAAAGATCTCTTGTAGATATGTAGACTCATCTGCCTTAGGAGTCCTTATTAGGTGACTAGGTTTATTGAAGGGTGATATTTTATCTTTCGAGATGGTATATCATACCTTAATATCATACCCGATCACTTCAATAAGTACCCTCTAAGATATGTGTGGTGTCCCTATGGCTCTAAATTAAAACACCACCCTGATGTACAATCAATAAAGAAAGCATCAATGCAAATGTGATCAGAAATTGAAGAAGAAGTAATCGTTGAAATTAAAAATCTCATCGAAGCAGGATTCATTCGGGAAGAAAACTATGTTGATTAGATTGCTAAAATTGCCCAAGTCCTTGGTCGAGTAAATCCAAGAGATCGGTAGCCAGGTCTCGGACTTACGAAAGAGGGTGGATAAGAGTAGTTATAGGCAGGAAATGCTGGAATGCAAATTTGAATATCACATGAATTAATAGTAGATGCAATCTCTTACATGGCCCAGTTCAACATTGCACTAATGAACATATTTTAGAATTGCAATCTTTCAGATCCTAGCCAGGTTTCCTTCCCTACAACGCCTCAATATCAACCCTACATGATTACCCCGCCAGTATCAGACATGGAGGAAGAGGAAGAGGAGGGTGGCAATGAGTACGACTACTAGCTTTCCCCGTTTGTATTTTTTTTATTCTTTTCCTTTATTTATAAGTTGTAATTTGTAATTTATAATTTTCTTTGAAGAAATAAAATTATCCTTTTTATTATCTTTGCATTATGTTCTTGCATATATATATATATATATATATATATATATTTCTGTTTCTATTGATGCTCCAAGATAAATAAAAAAATAAAAAATCAAATTAGGGAATAGGTATAGCACTGTGGCACTGGTATGCTAATGCCTCGGTGCTGTAGACAGACCAAAGGACTGAGAGGTAGGCTCCACGGTCTTTGTCATGGCGTCTATCGATATTATTTTCTCCCAGCATCTAAGTCTTTTCGCTTGCGACAGACAATGATGTGGCATTATCTCCCCCAACACCAAGGTGCTATGAAATTTTTATCTCATATTTTGATCCAAATATTCTAAGTCATATTTCAAGTACACATGGGTCTAACGCCACAATGCTAATGCTCTATCACCATGGCGCCAGGGGATTTTTGTTAGAGTGTCGCGACGTTAATTCTTCGGTGCTATGGCACCTTGGTGCTATGGTGCCTCGATGCTAAAGGCCAAAATTTGAATTTAAAGTGCAATTTTTTTAATTTTTTTTAGAAATTTCAATAGCATTTTGCCTTAGCAAGGCTATGTTTCAAAATAGTATAATGCAAAACACTCTTCTCCCTTATTCTAGATCAAAGATCAACGGAGGGGAGGAGATTTTCATCTCTCACTAGAATAAAATTCAATGGCAGAGATCTTTAAATCTCCAAGTTTTCCACACGGGATCAAAGATCAATGGTGAGATTTATCAAACTATTAAGAATAAAACACATTCTTTACTTAAAGTGAGAAACTCGGTGAGAAGTGTAAGCATCGTTCAAAAATAGTTGAGGGGAAAAGTGAGTAAAAAAAGTCCCTTGAGTGGACTGTTCACTCTTATTTATAAGAGTGGGCTAATAACTATTCCCTCTCAATGGCCGGTGCAGTGCCTTAGCACTAAGATTGCGGCGTCACAACGTTGTACCGTAAATTGATAGCTGGACCAGGTAGTTAAGCAGTACCTCAACATCAAGATCGCAACACCGCTGCGCTGTACCGTATTTTGACAGTTGGAATAGGTAGTCGTTTCTTCTAGAAGACTAGGGCAGCGCTATAGACATAGCGTCGCAACACTATAGCCAAAAATTATATTTATTTTATTTTATTTCTTTTTTATGTAAACACCAACTCTTATCCATTTGTAGTGAAAAGTAAAAACTAAAATCACCATTAACAATTAAAAGTATGAGATTATTCAAGTACACTAAAATGAACAAAATATCAATATAAATAATATATAATTCATTATTCTCATGAAAGTATTGAGTGCATTAATTAACTCAAGAAGGTATTGCCGATCATTCATATAAGCCATCTTTGATCTTAAATGCCACTAAATTTAAGTTGTTAAATATCTTTTATATAAAATACTATTAAAACATTTTAAATTTCAATCACTTAACTCTAATAGATATACCTCCTATATGTCCTAATTATATGAATAACTAAGTCAAGATACTTAAAACATATCACAACATTACAACATTTTATCTTCAAATAATATTAGTACATAATTATTAATATTATACCGACTAAATTTGTTATTTATATGCTAATTATTTAGTTTATAAATGATAAACTCCTTAACTTCTAATTTTTTGTTTCCATTATTTTAATTTCCAAATTTTTTTAACAAATGTCTTATTGATTAAAATTACATTATAAATAAAAAGTCTAGAACAAGGTACCTCATCTAATATTTTATAAGCACCTACATAATCAATATAAAAGGATAAGAACTCAAAGTGCAAAAAATATAATTCAACCCATCAACTTGTAATTTTACAAATTTTTGGTAGTAAATATATAAATAATTGGATAAGAAATACTTAGTATCAATACTCAAGAACAAAGAGGAATCATGGTTGTGAATTATATAATTAAAGCAAGTAAGAATATTAGGGTTTTTTTGGGACTGTTTAGGCCATCTAAGGCAAGTTCACGTACACAATGTGCTTCACGGACATGGCCAAACCCTGATCACTGACGCAAGAATATTAGATTTAATCTAATATTAGATAAAGTAAGAATTACATAGGTGTAAAAATATCAAATGATTAACCTTCAATCATAAGCACATAGATATTGGATTGAGAATAAATCTGATTATTCAAGTTAACTATTATGACAAATCCATATGGTTGAAATAATCTCACATTAAATAATTAAAAAATATTTTTACATAGAAAAACCAAGTGGTTCAGTGTCACATATAATCTAAATATTTATGGTTAAATATAATTTAACTGCCACTGTATATAAGCTAGCATTTAACTCTTTCTAGTTCACTCCCAAACATTATGAAAACTAAGCATATGAGTTCAAAAATAAGCTTATAGGAATAAGTGATAGTATGCTAGTAATGAGATTCATTTTTTATTTGTAATTAAATGATCCATCAAAGAGATAAGAGCTGCATTTATCAAGCATATCTCCATAATATAGTTACTTCTTGAATCAAATCAAATAAAATTAATTTCAATCATCTTCTTGAAGAAATTTACCTCTATGGGAGGTGGAGCGGAACCGAGCCAAGGGAGAGCAAAAGGGTTTTCATGAAGAATGGGAAAGGTATCGCAGCAACAAATGGCTGGAGTCAAAGGGCTTCACCGATAAGGGTCGTAGCGGCGGAAGGAGTCGGAAATTGAGAGAGATTGGGAGCGGGGAAACTCGGCTACGCGAGGTCGCGAAATAGGAGAAATTGGGTTGTGGATGGGGCGAAGGGATCGATTATTTTAATAAGTGGTTCAGCGGTTTAAACTGCTCTAATTTTAGGCGGCTTAAACTACAATAATTTGTTGTGGTAAATACCACTGCTATAATATATTTTAGCCAGCAGTTTTTAAACCGCTAGTAATATATAGTAATATATATATATATATATATATATATATATATATATATATATATATATATATATATATATATATATATATATATATATTACTAGATATTTGAAAAATTTAATTATAAACTACATACGATATCTGAAGAACTTGAATCAAGGCATCTTTGGTTGAAAGTCAAATCTATATTTAAGATCTGTCAATCGCTAGTAATTTGTGTTGCATTTAACTTAAAGTTTTAGTAGCGTCTAGAACGAAAAAAAGGATTTGTGATATTCTTCTACATCAAGAAAACAAGAAAAATAAACATTTGAATTAAGAATGGTTAAATGAAAAAGTAGGCTTGACTAAATTGATCATTATAATATTTCATTCATTCACTTCACCCAACATGTTTCAAATAATTACAAATTCTGAGTTATTACACATACTTTTTTCTTAAAAAAAAGGTAGTTTTTTTTTTTTTGCAAAATTGTAAACATTATAGATGGAGATGTAATTAGTAAAATTCAAGTTGGATGGTTGAAGTGGAGGAATGCATTTGGTTTGTTGTGTGATAGAAAAGTACCACTTAAACTTAAGAAAAAGTTTTATAAAATGGTGGTAAGAGCTGCAATGATTTATGGTGCAAAATGTTGGCCAATAAAAGAGAAGTATAAGACTAAGTTAAGTGTTGCGGAGATGAGGATCTTCAGGTGGATGAGTGGCTTTACTCTTAGAGATAAAATGTGAAATGAGTTTGTTTGGGAAAAAATTAAAGTAGCTCTAGTTGCAAATAAGAATAGAGAGAGTCGTCTTAGATGGTTTGGCCACATAAAGCGTCGGCCGCCCGATGACCCTGTTAGGAGATTAGATCCACTAGATTTGTCTTATGATAAGAAATAGTAGAGATAGACCTAAAAAGAGTTGGTTAATATGTATAAAAAATGGCCTTATTATACTTGAATTAAATGAGAATTTGACACATAATAGGACACAATGGAGAAAAAGGATTCATATAGCTGACCCCACATAGTGGGATAAAGGCATGTTATTGTTGTTGTAAAAATTATAGAAATAAGTCTCATGATGTGGCTAAACTGAAGTGTTTTTTAGCACTAAAAAAAATTCCACTTTTATATTATTGTTTTAGTATCTAAAGTAAGACATTTAAATTGCTCCTTCATGCCTCATTTTTACAATTTTTTGTGGACTTTTTATTTGCTTATTTGTTTCATAATTGCAATTAAAGCTCGTTTGCATATTGATGTTTTATTAAATGAGCTCGGGTCACTCGACGACATCAATGAGCATCCTACATCCATCACTTCAAGTCATAATACATAGTATTCATCTCTTATAAAGGTGGAAATCATGTAAAAAAATTCTATAGATGTCCCTGGAACATAACAGAAGATGATTGTGCTTACTTTTAATGGTTAATGAAGTAGATCAAGAGACATCTGATATGAATTACACAAGAAGGATAACTATTGAGAAAAATGATTTATGAAGAATTGAGTCCATCAAATTTAATTTGAACTTCTTCAAATTAAAAAAGTTGTTGGTGATTCTAAGTGTGATGTTGGCAATGGCAATGATTTTTTGTGTCAAGGAGTTGTAATGTTAGAGTATGAATCTTATCTAGATAAGGATTGTATTTTGATTGAAGATTATTATCAAGGTTATGAAAAATGGATTAGATATTGAACTAGAAGAATGAGAGGTTCAAATTTGATATTCTGATTAAAGTTGAACCGAATGATATAATAAATATTAAAATTATTTAAATATAATTTAACTGATGTAATAATGCAAATATATAACAAAAAATTTTAAAAATTGAAGAAGCAGTATCCTCAACTATTAAAAACTTAAATAACTTTAATTGTGAATTTAAATAGCTTCAATATTAATGGACTAATCTTTTATTTTGTAACCATAAGTGAAGCTCAATTGGTTCTTGGAAATCTTGAATTTCATTATTTTAGTTTGATCCGTTGAAATTGAGAAGCAAAAGAAGCCTGACTTCTAGATGGGTCCATTGACTCCATTTTAAAGATAAGAATCATAAGATCATAAACAAAAAATCATTATTGAAAATAATTATCAAACTCCTATGATGATTTTGCAAACTAAAGGTGCTATTAAACATTATAAGAGAAGTGGCACATTAAGGTTGAATTATTTAGTTGTAATATTTATTTTATGATTATCTATGCAACCATAATTCAATATGTAAGTATCTATTTACCTTAATAGCTTGCTTAATAAAAATATCTAGAACAGGAATATGAACATGAAAATGCAATTCCATCACAAGTGACATTTTTCATATTATTGATTTATGTTGCGGCTTAGATCCTAAGACATAGACACATTGATTCAATCAATCCAACTATAATCCGAATTTGTAACAAGTGCATGAAATATGATGCTTCCTAAATTTTTTCCTTCTTTATGTGAGTAAAACAAAACTTCACTGTTGCATGCTTGTAGATAAACAAATTCAATGAATTTAAATATTCCAACAACATCTAGATCTTAAATAAGCTTCACCATGGATGGAACATGCACTTTCACATTTTTGAACACAACAAATCAATAAGGTTAAATAAATTGCAAAACATCTCAGCCATTTTCCCTTCCTGTAACACAACATCAAATGATGTATCTCCATCATTCCACATTTCCAATTGTAGTGATTAAGAGGAAGGCCAACAATGGGGACAACATTTTTCAAAGTACAACAACAACAACAAGAACAACAACAACAACAACAACAACAACAACAACATGCTTTTATCCCACTATGTGCGGTCAGCTACATGAATCCTTCTTTTTCGGATGGTCGACGCTTTGTGTGGCCAAACCATCTAAGACGACTCTCTCTAATCATATCTGCAATTAGAGAAACTCTAACATTTTCTTGAACATACTCATTTCACATTTTATCTCTAAGAGTAAAGCCACTCATCCACCTGAGCATCCTCATTTCTGCAACACTTAGTCTTATGTTTCTATTTTATTGACCAACATTCTGCACCATAAATCGTTGCAGGTCTTACCACCATCTTAAAATTTTTTCCTTAAGTCTAAGCGGTACTTTTTTTATCATACAATAGGTCAAATGCATTCCTCCGCTTCAATCATCCAACTTGAATTATGCTAATAACATCTCTATCTATTTCACCATCATTTTGAACAATAGACCCTAGATATATGAAATGCTCACTCATTTTAATGACTTGATCACCTAATGTCACAACACCACTACTAAAACTTCTATAACTAAAATTACACTCCATATATTTAGTTTTAGTTCTACTTAAATGAAAACCTTTAGACTTTAAGGTTG
This sequence comes from Cymbidium sinense, assembly GCA_021442155.1. Taxonomy (NCBI): domain Eukaryota; kingdom Viridiplantae; phylum Streptophyta; class Magnoliopsida; order Asparagales; family Orchidaceae; genus Cymbidium; species Cymbidium sinense. The sequence continues at coordinate 345,800 of JAKCPB010000104.1, read as the reverse complement.
ACCTCCATAATTCAAGTTTCTCTTGACCTCCCTCTTTAGTCTTATCAACAAAAAGAATGTCATCAGCACAAAGCATACACCAATGTACATCTTCCTGTAAATGCCTAGTAAGAACATCTATAACTAAAGCAAAAAAAAAAGATAGGGGTTTAAAGCTGATCCTCGATGTAATCCAGCTGAAATAGAAAAATATTTTGTCAATCCACCTTGTGTTTGGACACATGTAATAGCTCTAGTATACATATCCTTAATGACTTAATATAAACAATATTAACTCCTTTCTTTTCAAGAACTCTCTAAAGGACTTTTTTTGGAACTTTATCATAAGCTTTCTCTAAATCAACAAATATCATATGTAGATCCTCTTTATTTTCTCTATACTTCTCCATCAAACCTCTCAACAAATGTTTATCATTCATTGTAGATCTACCTAGCATGAAACCAAACTGAATTTGAGAAACTTTTGTATCACATCATAACCTATGCTCAATGACTCTCTCTCATAATTTTAATGTATGACACATCAACTTAATTCCTCTATAATTTGCATACTCTTGTGCATCAACTTTATTTTTGAATATAGGAACCAACAAACTCTTTCTCCACTCATTTGACATCTTTTTAGTCTTTAAAATAACATTAAAAAATTATTAACCAAGAAATTTCTTGATCTCCCAAACATTTTCATACTTCTATTGTAATATCATTATGTCTAACTATTTTTTCAGACTTCATTTTTTTAATGCTTCTCCATCTTCTCAAAGTAAAACAAAAAAAAAAAATTTTGTGAGTAAAGGCCAATAGTGGGAAGATTGAGATATTGACACCAAATCTAAGAAAGTCGATTTCAAATATCAAAATCACTTGTTGATAAAGCACTGCTAAGATACTACTCACTAATAACTCATTAAAAATTGGAAAACAAAAATTTGTGAGCCATAATTTATAGGGTTTTAGAGCTTTATCTCAACTATTTGAGGAATGAAGAAGAAGATGGTGGTGTAGACTTTGGTTATCACAAATCAAAGCAACTAGCAGATGAAGCAGCTCCAATCTGTCAAAGCAGCAAAGAATGGAGAAGAAGACTGATCATGAGGGTGAAGACACGACTAAGGGAGATGCACACAGGATTTGATCGAAATATTGTGGGTTTTGATTTAGCTCTTTTAAAACATGGAGAATAATTACAAATATTATATTAAAAAGCAACAGTGATTTAAGGTTCTTAATTTTGTCTGAATATTTGCTAAATATTAGATTAACCTTTCTATACCAAGCTAGTGGTAAGAGGTTCTTAATTTTTTCTGATTTATGTTTGGTTATCTTTCTTTCTTTAATTAATTTATTTTCACTTATTGGGGGACCCATTAAGTGTTTTAAGACCTACTTAGAGTGAGATTCTAAAACTATAGGATGTTGGCCACCTTTGTTTAAAGATGGAATAAGAAAAGTGTCAACAGAAAGAAAGATAATTTTGGACTTATATAAAATATAAGTCCACTATCGATGTTTAGAGACAATAATCATCTACCAGAGATGGAGAGAGGAACCCTCCCCAACAAAGTTGCCAGAAAAATCTGTGGCATTTTAATTTAGATGTGGGGTGGACACCATGCAGATCTTAGGGGATACTTATTGAAGTGATCGGGTATGACATTGAGGTATGATGTACTATCTCGAAAGATAGAAATCATCACCCTACAATGGACCTAATCACCAAATAAAGACTCATAAAGTATAATGAGTCTTCAAATATACAAGAGATCTTCTCCCTACTTTACATGAAAAAGTAAAGCGGGGTTTATTTTATGCAATTTCTTGAGTTTTCTATGGAGGCAAGCCTTCATAGTTAATTACATCCTAAGAAATAAGATTTCCTAAGAAAATTCTCGATTAAAGTAGTAAATTATTATCTCCAAAGATTTCAAGATTAAGACTATTAAAGGATTGCCTATTTCAAAAAATCAAATGGGATTCTTCAATTGGAAAGACTTATTTTGGAAGCCAAAAGAAAATAACTAGGAAATGCTCATGATACTAGGAAACCTAATGAGCATTCCAACCTATCTTATGGTGAGGCTTTATATGTTTGAAAGTGAAAGGATTTATTTTGTTTGAGTTGAAATTTTATTAGATTGTTAGGGCTTATAATCCATCAACACAAAGATTGTGGAAATGCCTAAGAGGTGAGGATTTATGTTTGTAGTCCGAACAAACTAGCTACCTTAGATCCTAAATTTAGAGAGCTTTTAACACAAGTTAAGAGCATGACCTAAATCTAAGAGAAAGGGGGACATAAGGGTCTATTTCCACAAGAGAGAATAAACTCGTCCAACTCTCTTAGACTTACAATCGCCTGGAGTAGCCGCTAGCTAACACCTCCTATGCTTCAAAATCATGCATTCGATCTTATGAAATTCTAAGCTAGTTGGGCTTATAATTTAATCGGAAAGAGATTAGAGTCCTAAACTCACTCCCTAAGAGAGTAGATCATGACAGGCTAAATGCAAAATTTTATAAATTTTTAGTAATTTTGACACATTTATTTGGATAAAGACTTTGAGATTTCTTATGCCTAAATGTATGATAAAATATAGTTATTGGCTAAATCAGAAGACAAAGAGGGTGAAGCTCCCTCATAAAGGGTTGCTCTCATAGGTTAAGTGGCCCTTAAAGTGCTGAAATGGAGGCCTCATTTTTGCAAGAGTGATAGAAGATGCCATGCATGATATTAGACATACAACATACAGCTAAAGGGTTGCTAAATTTTTTAATTATCTTGGTTACAACTTAGGCTTTAAAATGAGATTATAAGTTGATTAAAGTTTAGTTATGAGTTATTAATTAGAGTAGAAAATTTAATTTTATCCTAAGAGACTACTGCATCTAGGCCATACATGTAATCATCAATCGTTAAGAAACTAGGAAGAAGATGCAATTCTATTGCACAATCTAAACATAACATCAACCATTTTATAGACTACCAAAAAAGAATAAAAAGTCGATGCGGCCAGGTACCATCATACACCCTAGAAAAGAGAAAATTAGATAGTCAAGCTCTACCCTTATACAACCCGAAAATTACAAAATAATATTACAATTTAGAATTGAATACATGTTATGGGGGTATTCATTTCTTCATTTATTCTTTCTTCCTTCTCTTGATTTGATTTGCTCCAAAAGCATCACAAGGCGCCCTAGGATTAAGCCTTCTAACCATTGCTCATCCTCATCCTCATAACAATAATCCTAATTCCTATTGCAAAATTATATTTTATGAATAGTAAATCTAACTACAACTATAAAATATATTTGCTAAATATACATACAAACCCAAGCAATTATATTTGTAATTTGAACTTAGCACCCTGTGCATGGGTAGCTAAGCCCACCTATCTTAATATGGATTATGCTTAGGGAATAAGAAACCAGCAAGCAAAATATTTATATTTATTTTTAAGGGCCCCTTAAGAACAATCCCCTACAGAAAGTAAGATTAGACTATCAATGGCCTAACATCTAGTCTATGAGTCATACACCCTAACATCCATCTAAAATATTACATTATAAAATAAAATATAACATCACACATGCACTGTCCTAACTTAAAGCTAGAAGTGGTGGCTTAATTCTAATGTGTGTGCTAAGGCTTGATGTGGTATGTGTTAGCTAAGCATTAGAGTTATGATTTTCTAAATTTGGAATTATTTAAGTTAACATGATGGTTGATTTTACTCCAAGTTTTTTAGATGATTTGTAAGTTTTAAGTTAACATGATGTTGATTTTCTAAGTTTTATGAAGAGATGAATGAGGCCCATCCTCTTCATCCCTACCTTAAGTTATTTTCTAAAGCACATTATTATTATTATTTAGTTTCTTTGTAGTGAATGATTTATTAAGTATTATAATTAAGCCAAAGTTTAGGTTAACTTTAAAGAATCCTATTCAACATGAAAGGCATCTTAAGATTAATGTGGTTGAATTACTATCACATAAAATATTTTGAACCATTCCTTTCCATCACCCATAACATGCATATGATTTAAAGCTTAACATACCTACACATACAATACGTGTTTGACACACTTAAATGAGTATGAATGTTTATGTTTTTAGTAGAAAAAGGGGACCTCCATTATTTAATCAAATACAAATACACATGTATAATAGATGTAAGCAAGTACGTGTCGTTGCTAGCCAGGAAAGTGAGATAATCAAATGACTTCCTTGGGACTACTTAAAGCCTTATATTCCCGGGATGTTCATACTATATACTTGCTATCTTAAATACATATTAATGTATATACAATTATAAAAGTGAAAATCATGCAAGAGATTATATTTTATTTGATTGAATTATTTATACATGTAAATTATAGCTCTATCCAAATTCTAGTACGAATATACATATGAATGAAATTAAATAAGTGTGTGCATTTATTAACCAGGGAAGTTATATAATCAAATGATCTTTTTGGGGCTACTTAAAGCCTCGTATTCCTAGGATGTCCAGACTATATACTTATCACCATTGAAACATATATAAATCTACATATAAACATAGGAAAGAAAGCTTTACCTTTACATGTAAGACATTTTAGAGACTTAAATGGTTATAGATGCATGTATTTTTAATAGAAAAGAGAATTATCATTCTTTAATCAAATACACATAGACATGTATAAAAGATATAAGCAAGTATGTGTCATTGTTAACTAGGAAAGTGAGATAATCAAATGAACTCCTTGGTGCTACTTAAAGCCTTGTATTCCCGGGATGTCTAGACTATATACTTGCTATCTTATATATATATATATATATATATATATATATATATATATATATATATATATACATAATTGGAAGAGTTAAAATCATGCAAAAGATTATATTTCTTTTGATTGGATTATTTATACATGTGAATTAAAGCTTTATCCAAATTCTAATACAAATATACATAGGAATGAAATTAAATAAGTATGTGCCTTTGTTAACAAGGGAAGTGAAATAATCAAATGATTTTCTTAGGGCTACTTGAAGCCCGTATTCCCGGGATGTCTAGACTATATACTTATTATCATTAAAACCTATGTAAATCCATACATGAATATAGAAAAGAGAGCTTTACATTCACATGCCTAACCTCTAAACACATGCACATGCTATATGTATTCATAACTCCTATCACTCCACATGTTATTATCAATTTATAAATTTTGAAAAATAAATTTAAATTTATTAGTGATAATAGTCACACATATGATAAAATTAAGCCAACACATGCAAGTTTACATAAGTAAATTTCATTTGAATTTAAACACATGAATGCATGGGATCATATAACATACAATATTTAAAGTGATTGTAAAGGAATAGCCAAACATAACCATATGATTCATTCAACTACACTAATTCTTAAGGATAATCACATCAAATAAAATTATTTAAAGAAAACCAAAGCTTCTTATTATTAATTTGATTTTTTGGGATTTGGATTTAACTTAAAGAAGAGAAATCATTTGATGTTTTAATCTCATTCCCATATTGGTAATTTTAATTTGTTAAGGATAGATAATTAAGTAAATTTTATGAATTAATTAAGTTGGGTCATTAAGCAAATCATTTACTTACCCTTTTCTATGCTTCTTTAATTTGATTAACCATTTAATTATGAGCCACAAATGATATGAACATGAGTAAAATAAATTTGCAATGCTTCTAAAGGACCTAATGCAATTGGCTCATGATTAGAGATTAATTAAGTTAAAAAATCTAATTAAGTACTTTTATGATTTTTCACACTTATGGGTTAATCATAATTTTCTTAAGGGTCTTTATGTTATTGAACTCATAAAGAGGAACACTTAATTTAATTGTTGATTATCTAGAGTGATTGACATTTCAATTTAATTTTATTTGGCCATTAATTAATTAATTAGACTCTTAATTAATTTATGATTTAACTAACTCTCTTTAATGAAATGAATTTGGGAAAATAACTAAGAAAGAGGCCCTAATCACTCTCCCTCATTATTTCACTGTTAATCAATGATTAATGAACTAAAATTAATTAAATTTTATTATTTAGAACTTTAATTAATCATCAAATTAATTAAGAGAGTAATTAAGATTTGAATTTCAAATTTTCCTAATTATATAGCTAATAAATCCCAAGAAAATCATGGGAGGCATGGGTCATCCAATCAAATCAACATACCAAGTTTGGAATTAATTGCCCAAGTAATTAGTGATTAATTAAGTTAATTAAGAAAATATTCAAACCCTAATAAAGCCTTAATCACCATTCAAAATCAAATGGAATCATTTTTAATATAATCTCCTATGTTTTACCTTTCTAAAGAGCATTTATTTGCATTTTTTAGATGTTTCTACAATTAGTTATGAATTTATGAAATTTTAGTGATTAAAACCCATTTTTAAGCCTAATTAACTACTAATCTCATTGGCGCCACGTGAATCCCTGACATGGCAATGCTTTCCATGTAGCGTCATGGGATTGGCCATTTAAATCGTCTGACGCAACACTTACATGGCGGTGGTGGACGTGTTTTCATCCTCGTCGTCCGATCCAAGATTGGACGGTGGGGATTAATCTCAGGGTTCCTAAGGGGATTAAATTAATTAAATTTAGCAGGTTAATCAGGGTTGTCCATTCCAATCATGCAAAACGGATGGTGGATGATCCATCGTCCCTCGAGTGACAGAAGACGGGCACCGTCCGCCTTCCTCCGCTTAATCTGAGCTCGCCGAAGTTTTCAAGGCATCAGAATCGATCCCAAAATGTTCACGAAGTAGATCTAGGGGGATCTTATGGTGGGATTCACACAAATTATGCTTTCTTTTACAAAATACCAACACCTAAGGCCAAATCTATGATTTGCTAGAAAAATACCTCGTTGACCGGTGGCCAATCGACCAAGGTAGCTTCATCTTGAAGAGATAAATCCTTGTTGAGAAGGTGGCACCTTGACTCATCGCTGGCATCTCTATGGACCAAGCATCACCGAAAAACTCACCGGAGTTGGCCTTAAAGTGGTCTCCGATGCTCGAATCGATCGGAGAATGATTCATTTCACCTCACCAGAGCTTGATGAATGCATGGGTGAAGTTAATTTAAAAATGGTGGGGATTTAGTAGAGGAGGATAGAGTAAGTGCTCTGTTCGGCTCAGTTTCATCATCGTCGGTGATGGGGAAGCTCTAGGAACTCGAGGGAAGCTCTAGGAGACTCGTTGCTAAAGCTTTGATAATGCTCAATGTCTCATTTTGAATTGAAATGAGGGGAGTATACCCCCTCCCTCCTCCAATCTGATGGTTAGGATACTCTCTAATTTGCGGCTGGCCGGCCGGCGTAGGCAACCGTGGGTGGCAGGGAATCAATGAGGTGGCTCGGTTTGTGTGGCTAAGTAAAGGGGAGTGGCTGCCAAGGGTTGAGGTGGTTATCCTTGGTTTTCTATTTGTGCGAATGGAAGGAAGTGGGTCAGCTCACCTCCACTTGGATCATGGCTGACCCAAACAGCTTTGGGTCAGGTGAGCTAGTGGTCCTCATGTCCATTTGGAGCTTAGGATGGCTGTCAAGGGAAGGAGAGTGACTTTGACCATCCAAACATGGGTTTTATCCCAAGTGGAGGGCTTTCCTCATTGGGTAATGGGTCAATTCGAGTTGGAATTGGGTTTGGTTAGATTAAGGCTGACCCATGGTGACCTAAGGATGGTTCATGCTAAGTTTGAATGGGTTTGGGCTTGGTTTGAAAGGGTTTGGCTCAATTTGATCCATATAGGTCAAATTAGGCTAGATTGGGTTAAGTTGACCAATTGATCAAATTGGGTCAATGCAAGGGTTGAGACAAGTTCAAATGAGTATTTGGGATGTTTTGGTTCAATTAGTTTGGTTTGATTTTGTTTGCATTAGATTTGAATTTGACTCATATGGGTTCATATAGGCCAAATGCTAAGTTGACCAAATTGGCTTGGGTTAGGTGTTGATTTAGATTCAATTGATCATTTGAAGGTGGTTGTAGGTTTTGATTTCAATCAATTTGGATTTAGGAATGATTTAGGCCAATTTGACCCTTTAGGTCAATTTGGGCTAAATGGGCCAATTGGGTTCAATTGATCAAATTGGGTTCAATGGAGGCTTTGATCATGTACAATAATCAATTTAGAATGAATGGATCATTGGTTTCAATCAATTTGGATTATATTTTGATTTGACCTAATTTGATCTTTTAGGTCAAATTGGGTCAACTTTGTTCAAGGGGCCAATTGGACTTGATTTGGTCAATTGATGATCAAGTTATGTTCAAGGGTTGATTTGAAGTTGGTATGAATCATGGATTTCAATTTATTTACATTGGGATGAGATTTGGTTCATTTGGCTCATGTAGGCTAAAAGGGTTAACTTGGGTCAAATGATCAAATTGACTTGGTTTGACCTAATTCATTATAATTGATCAATCAAAGAAGATCAACAATCATTGTAGGGAGTTTTTGGATATGTTGGTTGAATCCAATTTGGGTTGGATTATAGTTTGGCTCAATTGGGTCTTTAAGTTCACTTTAGGTCAGGTGAACCTAATAGTCAATTGGCTTGATTGGGTTGAGTTGATGATAATTAGGTTATCCAAGAAGATCAACAATCATCATGAAAAGGATTTGAGGGGTTGATCCAAATACAATTTGGGTTGGATTAGAGTTTCGTTCAATTTGGTCAAATTGGCCACTTTAGGTTAAGTGAGCCAATTGGGCTAATTGAGTTGGTTTAAGTTTGATTTGGGTTGAATTGAGTTTGATGATTGATTTGGAATTGATTGATGACTTTGATTGCAATTGATTTAGGTTTAATTGGGTTTTGTCTCATTTGGACATTTTGGGTTCAAATGGGCTAGCTTGGGTTAATAGAATTGATTTTGGTTTGCTTGGTTTGATTGTAGATTTTGGTAGAGTTTGAATGGTTTGAGAAAATCAATTGAGTTTGGTTTGATTGAAGGAGGTTTGGGTCAAATCCAAATGATTGAATCATAGGGTTAAGATTAGGGCTAAGAATGATTCGATTTTGAGCCGATCTAGGACCGGCTTGAAATCGGCTTGAATCAATTTTGTGCTGGCCTGAATTCGAATTGTAGCTCATACTCATTGCTTTCGAGCTAGCTTGGATCGAATTCGAATCGAGCTCAATCTGACTCGAAAGCAATTCAAGCTTGCTCATTTCTATAATTTCAATACTGTTTAGCTTAAATCTGAATTGTTTTGGCTCGAAAATATAAATGAGCTGGCTCATTTTGGTTTAACTAGCTCAAAATTTAATACAAAAAGAAAAAAAGAAACATATAAACTATTTTTTTTTGAATTAACAGTGTAAAATTGAAATTTAAATCAATAGAACATTTAAAATTTTTAAATCAATTAAAGATAATATTACTGTACATATTAATATATAGATAAATTAAAATTTTTACAATGTATTTTTCATTGCACATATTTAAATGTGTTTAGCCAATACAAAAAAATCAAATTTCAAAAATAAATAAAAGATAATATCAATATTACATATTTATATTGACTATTGGGACTTAGAGAGAGTTATAATCTTCTTCAAGTATCTGCAATCTATATAAATTTCTATAATCCACTTGTAAAGCCAGGAGGCCATCCGATAGCGCCATTAAAATAATGAAAGCCCCAAAATTGATTAGCAAGGTTGCCTGACCGTCCAATGAGAGCCACTAATAATGGATTAGAAATTTTTGTTGGAAAAAATTAAAATAGCAAAGTTATGCACTTCTCATCATAGTCCCGATTCTCGAATAAGCAAATCAAATAAATCTCCAACTTTATGATAGCCCCCAGCCCCCCACTATATGCATACCACAAGTCACATAACACATTATAAAAATAAAATAAATAACTCAAGGTCCAACTGAATTTACTGAACAACAAAAATTATGAAATAAAATAGATACCTCACTCTCCAACTGAACTTACTGAAGTAACTGAACAATAGAAATTATGAAATAAAATAAATACCTCAAGCTCCAAGCCTTCAACAGCTTATTGTCGGTTGTAGCACAGGCATAACTGCACAGATAAGCCTAAACTTAGGACAACAATTAACAGATAATAGACATTTGGGAGTTTAGAATTGGAAAAGATAGAAGCTACAACCTATAGCCTACAAAAAACATAAATTATAAATATCAGTGTAACAGAACAAAGCTACAACCCATAGGAATTGGAGAACAAGATCTCCAAATATTGATCACAGGATCCACTTTACTTTACTGTATACTTAAAGGACAAGAGCAAATCGAGAGCATCCAAGAAAGGAGCATAAGTTCTACTCCAAAATTATTTTTACAAAACACATAAAGGAGATAAGCAAAATCAAGAGCTCTAAATATTGATACCACCAAGAAACTGAGAGCTCTAAGAGCAAGAGAACATTTCTCAGAGCAGCAGAACAATCCCCTAAAAATATTTCTTTATGACAAGCAACTAAGCCATGAAATTGATACCAACAAAAAACTGAAAGCCAATAATAGTGCTATCGAGAGTAATCAAGATTTGAAACTATAATATATAAAAAAATTAACCAACATACATCTATGCCATAAACTAACCAAGAAATTTTACCAATATTGGTACAATCTGTGCTAAAAAAATGAGTCTAGGGCAATGAAATAGACCAAGCGATTGAGCGAAGTTGTGAAGGTAATAATGAGTCTATAACAGAGAAAAAATGCAAACACTACAACTCAGAGAGAATCGGCTGCCAGCCTATCGCTAGGGCTGAGAAATAAGTCATGAAGCATCGAAGCCTGAGGATCGAGGAATAGAGGACCATTCTTAGCCCTTGCCACAAAGATAAGAAACAGGGAAAGAAGTTACAAAGAGTTGAAGGCTGAAACGGTGAAACCCTCATTATAATCTCAAATTTAAGTTAGATATCCATCATTCATTAGACGAAATCCTTAATCTCATGGTCTACAGGAATTGCTCAATTGTGAAATGACTCGCAGCCTGTGAGAGTCTGAGATGCATTCAGTCTGTTCGAAAATTGAATGAGTCAATTTATGTACAAATCGAAATCAGCTCCATAAAAAATTTGAGCCAACAATTCAACTCGTACGTCGACTCATTTGGCTCAATTCTATCTCGATTTGAGTCAAAATATGAGACAATTTTCAAGTGATTAACAATCTTTGAGCTAATTTCTCAGCCCTAGTTAAGATGGGTTTGATTTGGGCTTGGAGTTTGGAGTTGGTTTTGGACTTAAGGTTAGGCATGAGTTATGGGTTAGTGCCATAGGGTGGGTAGGTTTCCCTTAGTACTAAGTCTTAGCCTAATCCTATGGTAAATCCTCATAAGTCTTTAGGTTTAGGTTAAGTGTTCACTTAATCACTAGACGTGTCTTATGACTAAGGAGATCTTAGTGTTTAAAAGATCCTAGATCTAAGATGGAAAGATCAAATCCTCACTCCAAAAGTGAGGCCAACAATACTATCATTATTTCTTGTTTGTAGGTTGTGTTAAAATCTATCTTAAAAATAAAAAAAATGACCCAAGTGTTTTTTTTGTTCAAAATAAGCTCTAAACCATATTAAATCAAGCCTTGTATAACACAATGTAAGATTTGTTATAATGGATTTGAGATCATCTTGAGTAAATGCCAAATCATATAGAGATGTGATGTTTCATAGCCCTACATACCTATGTCTCGTGGCACTTAGCCTTATTTTGCAAACTTTCAAAAAAATGTTTTAGATTATTATTAATCTCAAAGGTCACTCTTTTCTAGCCAAGCAATATCAATAGTGCCAGCAAAAAAGGGTCCTCAACAATAAAGTAAAATAAAGAGATTTTTTGAAGGTATTATACGAATTTCAAGCCTAGGATAATATTTTAACTTCTTAATAGCTTTACTTAATTCTTACAAGAGAATAAAAAAGTTTTGTAATATTCTAAGAAAATTACAAGACATTTTAAAATAGTAAGTTGAAATTCAAGTCAACCAAAGTCATCAATTATTAGGTTATAATGGAACTCCTCAGTTAAACCAATAATTAAGTTTTAACATTAATAAAGTTTGGTTGACTTTATTGGCCTTTGGATTTATAATGGAAGAAGAAAAATGATTTTTCTTCAAAATGTTTCTATTGACATCACTTTTGGAGTGAGTTCTCAACTTTCTCATCATAGATCTAGGACTCTTGTAGATACTTAGAGCTCCTTAGCCTTAAGACACTTCTAGTGATTAAGTGAACACTTAACCTAAGCCTAGAGACTTAGAAGGGTTAGCCATAGGAATTGATTATGCCTTAGGGACTTAGGAAGACTTACCTACCCTATAGCCTAAACTCAATCCATGCTTTTCTCCTCAAACCAAACCTCAAATCCAAATCAAATATCAAATCTAAATCTAAATTTGAAACCAAATGATTGAAATCCAAGATCAAACTCAAATTTAAAACCCTTCCTAAGCCCTTTGATTTCATCCTATGGACTTAGCCTTAACCAAATCCAAATCAATCCCAATTCATTTGATTTTCTCAAATATCAATTTAATATTTCAATCAAACTATCAAAATTAAATTCAAATCCAACTTCAAATGATTCAACCCATGAAGAAATCCAAACTCAACCAAATTTCCTCCATAGCCATTTTGACCTGCATCTTTAAACTTGGTCAAATTTACTTCCAAATCACTCCAAACTCGAGTAATTTTCTAATGAATCAGTTATATCTTCATTTATATTCCCAAATATAAATGAAATATAAATCCAAATACACAAAACCAAATCCAAAATCAAACCAAAATTCAATTTATACCCTTTAAGCCAAATCCTATCCAAATCAAATGAAAATCAATAGATTTTATCTTGAATCAATCATTCCTTTAATCATCTATCCAAATATAAATGAAATATATAATCATCAAGCCAAATCAAAATTAACTCAAGTCAAACCCAACCTAGCCCATTTGACTTGAAATATTCAAATGAACCAAAACTCATTTGAACCCAAATCAATTGCAATTGGATTTATATGTTAATATCAAATCCATATATAAACTTAACTAAATCAAACTCAACTCAAAATCAAGCCAACTAAACCTAATTGGCTTTCTTGACCCAAAGTGGCCAATTTGACCTTCATGAACCAAGATCCAATTCAATTAAAATCAAAGTGAATTAAGCCAATCCAAACTTCATGTCATGATTGTTGATCATCCTAGTTTAATCAATTATCATGAATTGGGTCAAACCAAGTCAACATTGCATGTTGACTAAGTCAACCCTTTAACCCATATGAAATCAAACTAGCCAAATTACAACCTAAACCAATTTGTTTACAACCAATAGCTCAAGTTCATTCCAAATTGATTATTGAACTTGAATAAAGCCATAATAGAGCCCACTTTGACCAATTGGTCAACCTAACCCAACTTAGCCCAAATTGACCTAAAGTATCAAATTGGCCAAAATCCAAATTAAATACAAATTAAACCAAATTGATTGAAATAAATTAAACCAATATACTCCTAATGATCATTTGAACTTGACCCAAACCTTGGTTTGACCCAATTTGGCCAATTGGTCAACCTAACCCGATTTGACCTAATTTGGTCTAGATGGGTCAAATTGACTCAAATTAAACTAAATGAGTTCCAAATGACATGAAACTTGGTCCAACTCATTTTTTACTCATTTCAAATCTGCTCAAATCAAATCCAGTACCAAATGACCATTTTGCCCTTAGGTCAAGAGCATCCCATGAGAAAAGACACTTGCTCAAATGGTCATTTCTCTTCCTTGGCTACTTGGCACTCATCCATTGATCCACTTAGGCACCAAGGACACTAATCATCTAACCCAAGAGATGGTTGGGGTAGCCATGACTCATGGGGAGGTGAATTCACCTCACCTCTCCCATTGAAACACTTGGCATGAAGGACTCCCGCCTCCCCTTGTTAGGACACCCATTTGTCCTTCATGGTAGCCACATTTCATGCCTTAGCTAACCAAAATGAGCCACCTAGGATGATTCCCTTCCATTCCCAACCACCCCAAGCCAAATGACACCCTTTTAGAGCCAAAAATCACAAAATGAATGGGATTTTCGACCACATTTGAAACTAAAAAAATAGAGGCAACAAAACTCATCCTATTCCCCTCATTTCCATCCCTTAGAGCTCCCAAACCAACCAGTAATCATTCTCACTTGATTTTTGGGCAAAAATAAACAAAATCAAGTGGATTTTGGTGAGGAAGCGTCGACCACAGGTAGATACATCATTCCGAAGTGAAGGCAAAGGTCTAGGTTCATTCCAAGGCTTCTTCCCTACTCAAGAGTGTGCTCAGATCATCAGCGCCACCGAAAATCATCCCCGATGAGGTAACTTTCAAGAAAACTCATAGCCACCTTTAGGATTTCTTATTTGTGATGATTTTCGTGCAATTTTAGGAATTTTTCTTAGAAATCTCTCGCATTCATTTTTTTATACAATCCTTTTATAAAGTAAAAGTTTTCTAGTGTGAATCACAAAAAAATGAGCTCATTCGGATGAAATTTCATTTAGATTTCATAATTTTCCCTAGGTTTATCATTTTGTCAGCTGTGAAGCACAACAGTCGTCCGATCTCATGATTCACGGGATCGGATGGCTTAGATCGCATGTCAATCTTGCATTTTATCCCATCAAATCATGCATATCAGATTTGGACCATCCGATCTGCAATCGAATGGCTCAGATCGCCCGTCAATCATGCATTGTTCGGATATAGAGGATCGGATTTGGACCGTTCGATCCATGATCGAATGATTGGATCTGATCCACGCATCGCTTTCCTATTCACCCACTTTCCCGCTCATGCGCCCCATCTATGCCACGCAGCCCAATCGCGAAGCACCTCACTACCCCGTCAATGTCGTGCTCGATGCTAACTAGGTTAAGTGGGAATTTAGGTATTTATTTTAAAAATTATTTAAATCACCTAAAACTTCAAAAATTCATAGAAAATAAAATATTTCACTAAGAATTGCAAATAAAGGCTCATTGGATTCTTCTACCTGAGAGAAATCTAACAAACCTAAAATCCCAAATTTAACTGAAAATTTTGAGCTTAATTTGAGTTTTAGTAAAAATCAATTTTCATTAATTAATGAAAAAATACACATCAAATTAAGTAGAAATTTCCAAGGATTAAAATTGAAGTTAAAATACACATACCATAAAAATTTCAAGTCAAAAGGATTTTTGGATTGGAAGATATACCATTCTAAAGTTCAAATGGTAAAAATAAATTATTAGATTTTATAAAAATCATGAATATTTACTTAAATCAATTGAAACTTTGAAAAATCATAAAAAATCATAGAAAAATTATAAAAATACAAATAAATACTCATTTTAAAGGTATTTCAAAGAACAATTTAATAAAAATATTCCCAATTAATTTTGAATAGTATTTAAGGCTTAATTTGGGTTTAATTGAAAATATAATTAGCTTAATTACTCTCTAATTACTCAAGTCATTAATTTTAAACTTTCTGAGGTTGATTAATGAGATGACCCCTGCCTTTGAATGGTAATTAAGGCTTAATTTGGGTTTAATTGAAAATTTAATTAGCTTAATTACTCTCTAATTACTCAAGTCATTAATTTTAAACTTTCTGAGATTGATTAATGAGATGACCCCTGCCACCCATAATATTTTTGGAATTTATTGCTTGGTTAATTAGGGAAATTGGTTGTCTTAGCCTTAATTACTTTCTTAATTAATTAGGTGATTAATTAACATGCTAAATAGTAAGAAAATTATTAATTAAGCTTGTTAATCATTATGAGATAGTGAATGGATATGGGGAATGAGATTGGGACCTCTTTCCCATTATTTTTCCTAAGTTCATTTCGCTTGAGTTGAAACTAATTAATTTATGACTAACTGATGGTTTGATTCATTAATTAAAAATGGCTTAATTAATTAAATTGAAATCATAATTATTCCAGAATTCATATAATTAAGTTTCTTGGGTAGATCTTTTGGTGTTTAGTAACCTAAAGTTATTTGGGAAAATTATGGCTAACCTACATCTGTGGAGAAGCCATAAAAGTACTTAATTAAGTTCCTTAACCTAATTAATTATTAATTATGAGCTAATTGCACTAGGCCGTTTCATTTCTTAGGATCATTGCAAGTTATTTTCCATGCATATTATGTTGGCTCATAATTATTTAATTAATCACTTTAAGGTAACATAGGCAAGGGTTAATTAATAGACTTAACTCGTATTGCAACCTAATTAATCCATAAAATCAACCTAATTATCTCTTCCATTAAACTAAATCAATTCATAAATATAGACATGGGTTAGGAGCAGCAAATGATTGAATCTCCTCTTTTCTCTAAATCAAATCAAACATCCAAAAATAACTTAATAAGAAGCTTTGGTTTATTTTAAATAGCTTATTTAATATGATTGTCCTTAAGAATTAGTTGGATTGAATGAAATTATATGTTTGTGTATCTTTATTTCTTTCCAATCATATTAAAATGTTGCATACCACTTGATTCATGCATTCATTTCTTTAAAAAAATCAACTAAAAATAAATGATTTCCTTTATGTCAAGTTGCATGTGTTAGCTTAATTAAAAATATGTGTGATTATTATCAATATTAAATTACAAATATATTTTCAAAAGCTTATTAATGAATAATAATATATACACATTATGACTTTAGTTATATATATGCATATGAGGTGCATGTGAATATAAGCCTAGTGTATGAAGTGAAGTTTCTTTCTTACATTCATATATTGATTTGCATAAGTAAGAATGTTAGTGAGTATATTAGCCTGGACATCCCAAGGATGCATAGTTTTAAGTAGCCCTAAGGAGGTTCCTACCTCACTCCCTTGGTGCAAAACAGTAGCGACGTACCTGCTTTATTTCATTCTTATGCATTTTGACATTATAATTTAGATAGAACTTTAATTCATTCACATAAATAAATCAATTAAATCAAAATCTACTTTTGCATAGTTTTCTATTCTTATAGTTGTGTTGACCTGACTTTTGGAGTGAGCTCTCAACTTCCTCATTATAGATCTAGGACTATTATAGACACTAAGAGTTCCTTAGTCTTAAGACACTTCTAGTGATTAGGTGAACATTTAACCTAACCCTAGAGACTTAGAAGAGTTAGCCATAGGAATAGGTTGTGCCTAAGGGACTTAGGAGGACTTACCTACCCTATAGCCTAAACCTAATCCTTACTCCCTTCTTTCAAGCCGAACCTCAAATTCAAATTCAAATTCAAATTCAAAAATCAAATCCACTATCAAATGATTGAAACCCATGATTAAATTCAAATTCCAAATCCCTTCCTAAGCCCTTTGATTTTATCTTATGCACTTAGTCTTAACCAAATTCAAATCAACCCCAATCCAATTGATTTTCTCAATTATAAATTAAATCTCAAATCAAATTCCAAATCATAAATCAATTCCAAACTCCAAATGATTGAAACCCATAATTAAGTCTAAATTCCAAAATCTCTTCTTAAGCCAAGTGAATCACAGTCACATGCTTAGTCAAAACTCCTTCAAACTAACTCAAACTTGGTTGATTTCTTTATGAATCATTCATTCATTCATTTATATTCATAAATATGAATGAAATACAAATTCAAACTATTCAAATCAAATCAAATCAAAATAAATCAAATCAAACCAATTCAAAATCCAAGTTAGCCCTTCTTGACCTACATCCTTTAATTTGGTAAAATTTGCTTCCAAATCACTCCAAACTCAAGTGATTTTCCCAATAACCCATTTGTATCTTCATTTATAGTCACAAATATAAATGAAATATAAATGAAATATAAATTTAAATGGTCCAAACTAAATCCAAATCAAATTAAATTCTCAATTTTAGCTCTTTTAGTCAAATTCTTGAACTTGGCTAAATGATACCCAAATCAACTCAAAACTCATGGATTTCTTCATGATTCAGTCATTCATACAATTATTGACCCAAATATAAACATAAACCACCATTATCAAACCAAATCCAAGCTAACCCAAGTTAACTCTTTTGAATTGAAATTGTCATATGAACCAAAACCCATTTGGCTCCAAACCAATTGTAATTGGATTTATATTTTAATCCTAGGCTAATGTGTGAGTTCAACTAAACTTGAATCAAGCCTTGATCAAGCTAATTGACCCATTTAGGATCACTTAACCCAAAGTGACCTAAAGGTCCTTTTTTAGTCAAGTTCTAATCCAACCCAAATTGGATTGAACTTAGTCCATCTAAACCTCACAACATAACCAACAACCACCATAGGGTAATAAATTGCATTAAATTGGGTAAAACTAAGTCAAACCTAGCTTTTGACCAAGTTAACATTTAACCTAAATGAAACCCAAACTAGTCAAATTCCACCATATGCCAAATTGATTAAAACTATTGTCTCAAACTCATTCATAATCAATAATTGAACATGGCCAAACCATCAATTGAGCCAAACTAAGCCTAATTGGCCATTTGACCCAAGTTGACCCCAATTGGTCTAAAAGGCTAAAATAGGTCAAATCTTGATTTGATCCAATTTGATTGCAACCAATGGCTCAAGATCATTCCAAATCACTTATTGAACTTAGCCAAAGCCATAATTATACCCAAGTTGACCAATTGGTCAACTTGACCTAACCTAGCCCAAATTGACCTAAAAGGTCAAATTGGCCAAATTTCAAATTAAATTTTAATTAAACCAAACCAAAGCCTGCAATCATTTTTAATTGACCAATTGAACTTGACTCAACCCTTAACCCAATCCAGTTTGGTCAAATTGGTCAAATTGGTCAACTTGACCAATTTGACCCTTTTGAATCCAAATGAGTCAAATCCAAATCTAGGCCACACCAATCCAAACCAATTGAACCAAAACATCCCAAATCATCATATGAATCTAACCCAAGCCTTGGTTTGACCCAATTTGATCAATTGGTCAACCCAACCCAACATAGCCCAAATTGAACCCATTTGGCCAATCTAAGCTAAAGCACTCAAATCCAATTTATGAAATCTTGTGGGCTGATCTAACTCAACTTAAACTCACCCTAAGTCAACCCAAGACCTCCCCAAAAGTAAAGTGGGCCCCACCCAAGGGGATTAGCCATCAAACCATGGGATTTAAGCTTCAAAACTAATGGATACAAGCCAAGTCAACTCTCCCATCCCCATGGTAGCCCCTTAGCACTCAATAAAACATTTTCCTGACCCACCTAGCCCACCTAACCCACCCTAGGTCGGCCAAGGACCTTTGAGAGGTGAGTTGACTCACCTCCAACCCTCATCGAGAACCCAATGGATCCAAACCTTGCAACATTTGCACAATGGATCCAGGGCAGCCTCCCATCACTTCTTGCATCCCTAGCGTGCCACATTAACTTGATGGAGACAAGTTGGGATGAATGGCGATTAACTAGTGCAAATCATGGGCACACTACCGTCCATCCATCATGAGTAATTGAGGGGTATACTCCCTCAATTGAGCAAAAATTAGAGAAAATTACATTGAGAGACTTCCTAAGCCAATTCTGAAGCCCCTCAGGCCAATCCCAAGCATCCTCAAGCCCTACTTGATCGACATTTCCCAGTCCCAAGGAAAACTAAAATAGGACATCCCAAACTCGAGCAATACTCCCTCGTTTCACAATCAAACTCAAATTCTTCTTACCAACACTCTCGCCATGCTCCGTCAAAGTCAAACGAGTCATTTCTCGAGCTCCCAAGTGGCTGGAGGAGTGACTTCGATCAAAACTGAGGCCTTCGTGCATGGATTGATCAATCGAGCACATTACCCCAAATTGAACCCAAAGTTCTCAACAGGGCCTCGCCTCAACTAAGCGAAGCTACCTCCGATGACCCCATGTCAGACATTAGCTTCGGTGAGGTAATTTTGCAAATTGAGCCTTGTATGCAAAAATGGGTTTGTCTTTTGTGAAGTAAATTTATACATCATGAGAATTTGACTTGGATATGTGTGTCTTCCCTCCTTTAAGGTGTGGGATCGATTTGGAGGCAATCCAAGCTCGGGTGAGCTCGAATCAGTGGGAAATACAAATGACATCCATCTTTTGTCGCTCACTAACGGGATAGATCATGAGCTGTCCGTTCCACTTGATTAGAATGAACGACTCTAATTAGATCCCGTTAGATCCCATATTTTCTCCCTTAACCTGTGGGTCGAATCGTGGCGTTTGATCTTAGATCGAACTATCCACGAGAAAGTGCATCCACCACCGGCTCACTCAGCGCGTGGACATGTCAACTTAAATAGCCAATCCAGTAGCACCATGTGGAAAGCATGCTGCATCAGCGCACCGCGTCAGCTGCCATGTGGCCTGATGGGATTAAGGCTTTAATTAGGCTATTTTAATTAATTTTTAAGCCTGAAACTTTCTAAATTCATAACTAATTGTAGAAAAATCTAAAAGAAATGCAACCTTCGGCTCTTTTTAAAAGTATTCCAGAGTAAAATCTAGGAAAATTATTATTAATTTATTTTGAAAATTGAATTTATCTTAATTAAGGTTTAATAAAGAAAACCTAATTAGCTTAATTATCTCTTAATTAATCATCCAATTAATCTCAAATTTTTTGTGAATGTCTAGTGGGATGGCCTCTGCCTCCCCTATTTTTATGGGATTTTATTGGTTGCTTAATTAGAAAAATCAATTGATTAAGATTTAATCACTCTCTTAATTTAATTAGTGATAATTAGCGAATGAACAGTGATCTAATTAATTATTTAAGCCTAATTACCTTTGTGGAATAGTAAGGAAACTTAGGGGGTGTGATTGGGATATTTTTTCTAATTCATTTCCTAGATTTCCTCCACTTTTTTGGAATTAACTTAATTGATGATAAATGAGGTAATTAATTGCTTAATTAATTAATTAAATTCTATGATAAACATTAGAGCCTAATTAAGTGTTTAAAATGGCTTAGGGATTAAGGATTGAGGCCTTGTCCTTGATCCCTTTCTCTAAGCTAATTTCATCATTTTAATCAAAATATAATCAAAGAATTCAATCAACTAATTAATAAGCATGATTTAACTCAATCAAAAATACACTTCACAACTAAGCAACCTTTAATTGATCTTGGGTAGCTCCTTGGGTGTTTAATAACCCAAGGTGAGAGATAATGAAATTATGGTTAGCTCACATGTATGAGAAAATTATAAAAGTAGTTAAGTGATATCCCTTAAGCTTAATTAACTATTAATCATAAGCCAATTGCATTAGGCCCCTTTCACTTCTTAGGAGCATTGCAAATTTACTCTTAATGTGGTTGCATATCATATTGGCTTATTATTAATTAGTTAATTAACTTAAGGTGATATAGGTAAGGGTTAATTAATTCACTTAATTCATACCTTAACCTACTTAAAATATAAAATCAACCTAAATATTTTTCGTTAAACCAATATAATTCACACATGGGGAATTGGATTAGCTTTAGCAAACCTCTTTCATATTTCCTAAATCAAATCAAACTCAAGGTTAAAAATATCTTTAAAGAATTTTGGTTTATTTTAAATAGCCTTATTTAATGTGATTATTCTTAGGAATTATTTGGGATGAATGAGATTTGCTTATATTCCTTTATTTCTTTCCAATCATGCTAAATATTTCTTGCCATGTGAAATTATGCATTAATTTATTTTAAAATTAAAGTAAAATGATTTCTTCTATGTCAAATTGCATGTGCTGACTTAAATTAAAATAGATGTGACTATTTTCACTATTAAATCAAAAGTTATTTTCAAAAGCCCATAAATCAATCATAATTATATGAAGTGATGTTAATTACATATATCTATAAGTTTGCATGTGATGATAATACAAGATATGCAATATGAAGTTCTCTTTCCTCATCTTACATAGATTCACATATGATTTATAAGTGTATAATTCATTTGAAAAGAATAAAACATTTGTCTAAATCCACTCATATGCATCTCCATGTTAAGACTTAAGAAGAATTTCATATCACATATGTAAATCATACAATCAAATTAAATGTGACTTCTTGCATGACTTCTTATTCTTGTGGTTCTTTTTGTACATTCATATGTATTTGAGAAAAGTGGTATATTAGTCTGGACACCCCGGGGCTGCGAAGCTTTAAGTAGCCCTAAGTAGGTCTTGTTCCTTACACCCCTGGTGCAGAAAATAATAGCGTTGTACTCACTTAAAACTCTTGTACATATGTATGTATGATGTGGTCAATGAATAAGAATCATAAACCAAACACAATTTTTTGCATGGGTTTTTCTATCCTTATAGTTGCTTATACATCTACATGTATCTAAGAAAAGTCGTATATTAGTCTGGACACCCCGGGGCTATGAGACTTTAAGTAGCCCTAAGTATGTCTCGTACCTTACGCTCCTGGTTCAGAAACTAATGGCGAGATACTCACTTAAAACTTTTATACATGTGAATGTGTATCTAACTAATGGATGAAAAATCCCTCTTTTTCTATTAAAAAGACATGCATTCATAATTCAATAAAATGAAATATCTAAATTTCAAACACATTTCTTTACATTCATCATTTAAGTGTGCTAAGACATAAATTACATGTATAGTTATGCTTAGGGTTTAATCATATGCATGACATACATGATGGAAAGAAATGAATGAACATGTGTTATATGATAGTAATTCATTGTAATTAATCTTAAGACGCCTTTCTTATTGAATAAGGTCATTTAGGGTGAACCTAAACTTAGGGTTAATCAAAACATGTAATAAGCCATTCACTAAAGGAAATTGATTAATTAACTTACTTTAGAAGTGATTGAAGGTAGAGATGAATGGGAGGTCTCCTCTCTTTCTTCTCTTTATAACACTTAGTTGTTAAGTGTAAGCCATATGAAACGAAGAAAAATACTAAGTAAAAATCTTCAAATCAATTAAGTCACTTAAAGAGAAATCAACCCTTTATAAATTAAATCCTTCACACTTAGCAAAATTACAACTCTAAAGCCTAGTTAGGACATACCTCACAAGCTTTAATGCACACACTTTATACTAAGTCACATGGCGGTGTATGGTTTGATGTATGCTTATTTTGTGATGTATTATTGTAGACTAGATGTTAGGGTGTATGTGTGTAGTCTGGATGTTAGGCCGTAAGTAGCCTAATCATGTTTTCTACAAGGGACCATGCTTAAGGGGCCATCGTAATAGAAATATAAATGCTTTTGCTGTGCTAGTTGCTTATACCCCTAAGCATAACCCAAGTTAGGATAGGTGGGCTTGGTTACCCATGTGTGAGGTGCTAAGTCCAAATTATTCATATAACTACTTGGGTTGTATGATATGGTTAGCTAACATTTATTTTGTGGGTGTAGCTAGATTTACTTTTTCTTCTTTTAATATAATTTTGCATTAGGATTAGGATAAGTGTTATGGGGGATTAGGATGAGCATTGGTTATAAGACCAAGTCTTATGTACCATGTGATACCTTTGGAGCAAGCACATCCAAATCAAGACAAAAGAAAGAAAGAAATGGATCAAATCAAATGAAGAAATGAAAGAAGAAAGAAGCCAAGAAGAAAGAATGAAGAATGAAGACCCCCCATAACATTCATCATTTGAAATTATAATTATTCTTTCATTATGTTGGGATGTATAAGGGTAAATCTCGGCTACCCACATTTCTTTTCGGGTTGTACGGTGGTACCCACCCGACCGCACCAGTCTTTATTCTTTTGCGAGCTTTATAAAATTGTTTGATATTTTGTTTAGCTTGTGCTTTAGAAAAGGCATGCCTCTTTATAGTTTATTTATGATTGGTGGTTGTTGTATGTCCGAATGCGATTAGGCTCCTAGAATAAAAATTAATTTTTCTACCCAAACAAACAACTCATAACTAAATCTCTAAAATAACTCATAATCTCATGTAAAATCCTAGGCATTAAATAAAGACAATAAAATATTTAGCAATCCCTTAGTTGGATGTTGTATGTTTTATATCATGCATAATCATCTTATTTCACTCTTATTAAGAGAGGGCTTCCATCTTTTTCAGATAGAAATTGACTTAACCTTTTAGAACCTATGATGGAAGAACATCTCTTTCTCTTTTGATTTGGCCCATAATCAACTTCTCATGCATTTAGGCATATAAAATCCTATAGCATGTGTAAAATAAAGAGTCCCAAATTAAATAAAATTTGATAAAAATTTGCATTAGATTAATTCATTATTCATACCCCTCATGCTCTAGTCTCTTAAGGAGTGAGTTTAAGGACTTAGTTTCTTTTTTAAATAAATAATAGCCTAACCATCTTGAAAAGCATATGACTTGCCTATATGGTTTTAAAATATGAGAGGAGTTAGCTGGCTGCCACTCTAGGGTGATAATTCTAGCAGTTGGGTGATTTACTCTCTCTTATGGAGGTAAACATATACCTACTTTCACATTAGATTTAGGTCATTCTTGGGCCCTCGCTAAAACTCTCTAGATTTAGGATCTGAGGTTGTTGTTTTTCTTAGCGGCTATAAGCATAAATCCTCACCTCTTAGGCATTTCCACAATCTTGTATTATGAAATTATAAGTCCTAGATTTCTAATAAAATTCTAACTCAAATAAAGAAATCTCTTCAATTTCAAATATATAAAGCCCAACTATAGGATACATCAAAATGCTCACTAGGTTTCCTAGTATCATGTGCACTCCCTACTCATCTCCTTTAGTTTTGATAATAACTCTTTCCTTTTGATCCATCCCACTTGATCTTCTAAAATACAACTAATTTATTGATAGTCCTATCTTTGAATTCTTTGGAGAGAGTATTATTAAGGAATTCACTTTCCATAGATGTAATTAACTATGGAGGTTTGCCTCCATAAGGGACTTAACGAACTCAGTTTAAATAAACCCTACTTTACTTTTCTATACAAAGTAGGGGAAAAATCTCTAGTATAGTCGAAGTCCCATCATGCCTTAGGAGTCCTTATTAAGTGATTAGGTACATTGTACAGAAGTGACTTCTATCTCTTGAGATAGTACACTATTCTTTAATATCATACTTGAGCTCAATAAGTACATCCTGAGATCTGCATGGTGTCCCACTCACATATATACACACACACAACACAACCAAAAATAAGCACAAGTTGTTTATATATCCATATGTATTTAAGAATAGCGGGTATATTAGTTTGGACATTCCAGGGACACACAGCTTTAAGTAGCCCCAAGGAGGTTCCTACTTCGTTCCCCTGGTGTAGAACAATGGCGATGTACTTGCTTAAAACTTTTATACATTTGAATGTGTATTTAGCTAATGAATGAAAACCCAATTTTTTTCTATTAAAAAGACATGCATTCATAGGTTGTATTGATTAGTCATATGATTTAGAGCTTTTTTCTTATGCTTTTATATAAGAATTTAGATAGAGCTTTAAATTAATATGTCAAAATAATTTAACCAAGTGAAACATCAATTCTAAATACATTTGCTTCCATTCATCATTTAAGAGTGATAAGATATAAATTACATGTATAGTTATGTTTAGGACTTAATCATATGTATGCTACAAATGATGGAAAGAAATGAACAAACATGTGTTGTGTGACTGTAATTAATTCCAATTAATCTTAAAAGGCCTTTCTTATTGAATGAGATTATTTAAAGTGAACCTAAATTTAGGAATAATTAAAATATATAATAAGTCATTCACTAAAGAGAATTGATTAATGAATTGGCTTTAGATGTGATTTAAGATAGGGATGAAAGAGAGTGATCCTCTCTTTTCCTTCTTTTATAACACTTAGTTGTTAAGTGCAAATCAAATAAAAGGAAAGGAAACATTAAGTAAAACTTACAATTCAATTAAACCACTTAAAGTGAAGCCATCTTTCATAATTAAATCTCTTCATACTTAGAAAATTATAGCAAAACCTAGTTAGGACATACCACACAAGCTTTAATACACACACCCTAGATTAAGTCACCACTTCTAGCTTTATGTTAGGGCAGTGCATGATTTGATGTATGTTTGGTTTTGTGATGTACTATTTTAGACTGGATGTTAGGGTGTATACCACATTGATTGGATGTTAGGCTGTGATTTGCCTAACCATGTTTTATGAGTAGATTATGATTCATGGGTGTTTAAAATAAATATAAATGCTCTCTTTGCAGGTTCCTTAACCCCTAAGAATAATCTAAATTAGGACAGATGGACTTGGTTACCCATGTGCAAGGTGCTAAGTCCAAATTATACATGTAACTGCTTGGGTGGAATGTATGTTTAGCTAACCTCTATTTTGCAGGTGTAGTTAGATTTACTTTATCCATTTAAATGTAATGTTACAATTAAGAATTAGGATTAGTGTTATGGGGGGATAAGGATGAGCATTGGCTAGAAGGTTTTGTCCTCGAAGGCCATGTGATGCCTTTGAAGTGGAGCAAATTAAATCAAATGGAGATATAAAGAAATGAAGGAGACATTACGAATGAAGATGAAGACCCCCATAGCATGTATTCATCCTTAATTGTAATTATTCTTTTATAATCCGGGTTGTATAAGGGTAGAGCCAACAACCCATTTTCTTTTGGGTTATGCATTAACCGACCTTTTATTCTTTTGCATTAGCTATAAAATATTTTATGTTTTGTATAGCTTGTGCATTAGAAATTACATGCCTCTTCATAGTTTCTTTATGATTGGTGTTTGTTGTATGGCCTGGATGCGATTAGGCACTTAGAGAAAAATAAATTTTCTACCCAATTACAACTCATAATTAAATTTCTAAATAACTCATAACCTCACATAAAGCCTATGCATTAAATCAAGATAATTAAAATTTAGCAACCCCTTAGCTGAATGTTGAATGTTTCACAACATGCATATCATATTATTTCTCTCTTGAAAATAAGGGATTTCCATCCTTCCACGATAAGGGAATGCTTGACCTGTGAGGGCATCTCTTGTGGTGGAAAACACCGATTTCTCACTGATTTAGCCAATAATCTAATTTCATAATGCATATAGGCATATAAAATCCCAAAGCCTTCGTCAAAATGAAGTGTCAAATACAAATAAAATTTAAAAAGATTTGCATTAGACTAAGTCATTATTCATACCACTCATGCTCTAGTCTCTTAGGGAGTGGGTTTAAGGACTTTAGATTTTTTTTCTAAATAAATAACTACCCTAGCCATCTCGCAATACATAGACTTGGCCACATGGATTTAAAATCATAGGAGGAGTTAGCTGGCCACCACTCTAGATGGTTATAAGTCCAATAGTCTGGTGGTTTACTCTCTGTGGTGAATAAATCTCTTATAAGGAGTCATCTTTCAAATCTGTGGAGAAAAGAAAGAAGAGACCTTATAGAAATTCATCTTAGTAAGATGCTACGTAGATCCGCAGATGTACTTATTCAGGTGATCGGATATGTCATCAAGGTATAGTGTACTATCTCGAATGATAGAAGTCACTACCCTGTAATGGAACCAATCACCTCAATAAGGACTCCTAAGGACGATGGGTTTGCATATGTACCAAAGATTCTTCCCCTACTTTATATGGAAAAGTAAAGTAGGATTTATTTTAAATTGGGTTCATTAAGTCCTCTATAGGGGCAAGCCCCCATAGTTAATTACATCCTAAAGGATGGGATCCTTTAGGAAAACTCTCGATTAAGGTAAATGATCATTGTCTCTGAAGATTTTAATAGGAAGGAGTATAAATCGATTGGTTTGTATTTAAAGATCAAATGGGTTTGATCAAAAGAGAGAGTTATTATTGAAGCCAAAATGGGATTAAGTAGGAGATGCTCACGATGCTAGGAAATCTAATGAGGATCTCAAACTATACTAAAATTGGGATTTACATTTTGGAAATTGATTTAGTTTATTTGAGTTATATTTTTATTAGAATTTTAGGACTTAAGATTCCTTAACACATGATTAAGAAAATGCCTAAGAGGTGAGGAATTATTCTTATGGCCCATAAAGGGGAGAAGCAACCTCAGAACCTTAATCTAGGGAGGTTCGGCGAGGGCCATAAGAACAACCTAAATCTAAGGTGAAAATGGGTAATTGGTTTGTCTCCACAAGAGAGGACAAACCACCCGATAGCTTGGACTTACAACCAACTGGGGGTGGCCGCCAACTAACTCCTCCTACAATTTTAAATACATATTGGCAAGTATTTATGCTTAAGCAAGATAGCTAGGCTATTTTTATTTAGAAAGAGACTAAGTCCTTAAACTCACTCCCAAAAGAGACTAGTTCATGTAAAAGGACTTGCTTGAAATGACCTAAATCTAATGCATTTCAAAATTTATTTTATTATCATTTTTGGACAATCATTTTGACTCACGCTAATATGCATTTTATGACTAATGCATGAGAAAATAGATTATTGGCCAAAATCAACGAGAAGTTTAGGAGGTGAGTTTCCACCATGGCCCTCAAAGGTCAAGTCGGGTTCTTTGGCAAATATGAAAACCCTCCAATCAAGAGTGAAATAAGATGCATTTGTGCATGATATTATAAAGAAAAGAGCTCATCCAGCTAAAGGGTTATTAATTCTTTTATCTTAATTTTAATCCTACGCTTTAGGTGAGGTTATGAGTTATTTAGTTTTAGTTTGAATTATTAAGTTAGGTAAAAGATTTATTTTTTTCCTAAAGAGCCTAATCCACATCCAGGCCATACATAAAGCAAAGAAGAAACTAGAAAATCATGCCACTTAATGCAAAAGCTAAACAAATCATCAAATAATTTATAAAGCTAATCTCAAAAAGAATAAATGGTCGTTTGGTCAGGCACCACTACACAAACCCAAAATATCAAATATGGATAGCCGAGCTCTACCCTTATACAACTCAGATTACAAATGAATATTACAATTAAGCAAAGGAATTCATTGTTATGGGGGTCTTCAAGCTTTATTCTTCTTTCTTCTTTCTTTATTTATTTTCTTCTTTTCTTCTTTGGATCTTCCTTTGGATGGTTGAATGGTAGATGCTCCAAAGCTTCACATGGTTCATAAGATGGGATCTTATGATCAATGCTCATCCTAATCTCCCATAACAAATCATTCCCACATCCTAAATATATAAATTTTTACATGAAAAGGAAATGAATAAATCAAACTAACACTTGCAAAATAAAGGTTAGTCAAATCACACCACATAAATCCCAAGAAAGTATATTGGACTTATCATCCCACACATGGGTGACTAAGTCCACCTGGCCTATGGATTATGCAAAGGGGTATAAACACCTACAAGCAAGAAGCATTTATATTTTTATTTATGATTGCACCCATTTTGCACAATCCTCTAAAAGAATAGATAGACTAAGCACATCCAACCATTCATTCTATGAGCATACACCCTAACATCCAGTCTAGAACATTATTAGAAAATAAAATATAACATCAAATCATGCACCGACCTAACCTAAAGCTAGAAGTGGTGACTTAGGCTAATGTGTGTGCTTTGAAGGTTTGTGTGATATGATTAGGTTAGGACTTTAGGTTCAAGTTTTCTAAGTGTGAAGATGTTCAACTTAGAGGAGGGTTTTATTTAAGTTGTTTAAGTTTTGGGTTGATTTTATTTAATGTTTTAATTTGGTTTAAGTGAAACCTACAATTAATTACTAAGTTATAAAGAGAGAGAAAGAGAAGGGAACTTCTCTTTCCTTCCCTAATCCTTAAGTAATTTCTAAGGTAAGTTCACATTTTCATTTCATTTAGGTGAATGTTTTGCTTACATTTTTTAATTAATCATAAGTTTAGATAAACCCTAAACAAACTTATTCAAAAAGAAAGCCATTTTAAGATTAAAAAAAATGAATCAAAATTCACATAATATACATTACTTCAATTCTTTGCCAACATATATATATATATATATATATATATATATATATAACATGCATATGGATGGATCCTAAGCATATCTATACATGCAAATGAGAATATTTAACACACTTTATGATGCATGCTAAGTAGTCCATTTAAGAAAATTTAGAAGATTTAGATGCATGATTTTTCTTAAGTAGAAAAACTTTCCTTATCCAAAATTTCACATACATGCATGAAAGTAAGAAAGGCATAAGTGAGTACAGTGTCATTGTTAACCAGAGGTGTAAGGTACAAGGGCTACTTAAACCCTTACAACCTCAGGGTTGTCCAGACTAATATACCACTTTTCTTAAGTACTAACATGCACATAAAAGAAATTAAATGGAAAAAAGAATATGCAAAAGTTTGCTTAATGGTTTCATTTTTGCTTATGCAATTTGTTCATACAAGTATAAGCAATCCTCCATAAGTGAGAGTATAAGGATGAGTAGGGTTTGGAATTATGTAAGTGTTGGGTTCTATTCAAATGAACCCTACATCTTACCAACCCATATTCAAAACTATGCTAACATAAGAAAGGAAGGAAAGGCTATACCAAACATGACTTTATAATTCATCACATGCAAGCTAATAATTAAGCTATGAATAGCACACTTTTAGATTTGATGTTCTATTTATAGGTTTTGAAAATACTTTAGATTTAGTAGTGATAATAGCCAGTCATATTTTACTTTAGCCAATATGCACATTTGACATAAAGTAAACAATTTCTATTTTAAAATTTTGAAACATGAAATTATGAATGAATTACATGGCATACAATTTAACATGTTAGGAAAGATATAAAGCAATGAAAGCATGTAAACAAACTCACTTTACTTAAATCCTAAAGACATTCTTAAAGAATAAGAAAACTTAGAATAAATCAAAGTAAATTTCAAAATGATTTTTATTTAGTTTGAAGTTTGATTTAATTTTAAAAAGGTGAGATGAGTTTGCTGTTCCTAACCCATTTCCACATATTTTATATATTAGTTTAATTTTTAGATAATTAAATCAATTTTAAACATTGATTAGGTTAAGGTATGAATTAAATGGCTTAATTAACCCTTACATCACCTTAGAAAAGTTAACTAAGTAATTATGAGCCAATGAGATCACATAAAACTCACAAGGTATGTAAATTTACAATGCACCTAGTAATGAAAAGGCTTAATACAATTTGGTTCATAATTAAAAGTTAATTAAGCTAAGGGGTTTAGCTTAAGTGCTTTTAAAACACCCTTTCATACTTATGAAAGGGGTTTTAATTTCTTTAATTAGACTTAGGTTATTGAACACTTAAGCATTTACCCAAAGTATATTTATTAAGTTCTGGAAAATTTTAGAATTTTTTAAAATTGTTTAAAGGGATAATTAATGAATTATCTCTTAATTAAGAGGGGATTAAGGAAGGAAAATGGGGTTTAGGGAATAGCTTAAGGAAATGCCCCAAAATTATTCCATAAAACCCCTACTCACTGGATCTAACCTTAATCAAACTTAATCTAAGGGTAAATCCACTAATCATACCCTAATTACCCTTAATTACATGAAGGGGATAATTAGGGAATGAGCTAGAAATTTCTCCAATTAAGGCCTCAATAAATCTCAAAAACATTAAGGGAGGCAGAGGTCATCCCCTAAAATAAACCCTAAAAATTTTGAGATCAATTGGTGACTTAATTAGAGAATAATTAACTAATTAACATTCCCAAAGAAACCCAAATTCAGAGAAAAGGGAAATTCAAAATATATTGAAAATATTTTTAGAATATTTTATATGGAATTATCTATCCATAGCATTTTTTTCTTATATATTTTTTATTTTTCTTGAAGGAGTTATGATTTTTTTGAAGTTATCTGAATTAATTAAGAATTATAAATAATCCCTAACTAAGCCCTGCCTAATACCCGTTCATGACACGATGCGTGGCTACGGCAGTCAGCGTGCTTTACACGCTTCACGCCGTGAGCCCCTTACTTAAGTTGTCAAATCAGGAGGACAGCGGTGGCACACGCGCTTTTATCTTTAGCCGTTTGATCAAAGATCGGACGGCTGAGGATACACCTGAAATTTTATCAAATAACGGATATAAACGTGCCTAATAATCTCAGTCATCCATCTAAAATACGTAGATGGATGGCTGAGATGGGCTGAGTTCTTCCATGATGATGAATGTAAATTGTTCATGATCAAAGGGGAGATCCGAGCCTGATCTTGCATAGATTCATTCAAGACTCAACCCACACCATCTAAAGGACTAGAACGACCAATCCAATGGTTGATTTCACATGTAATGGAAATTTCTTTCACAAAGGACCAACACCTCTTAGCCTAAGTGGTCGAAAAATTACTAACCTCGACGGAGGTGATCACGGGCATTCGGGATTGATGAGGTAGCTTTGTCTAATGGAGATGAAGCCCTGTTGAAGTTCCTAGGTCTTGAGGTTGAGTGGATGAATGGGTGGACCAACTCCTCTTCAGTCCCTTTACAGCTTTGATTGAATTGATCTTTCCTTTGCCTCTAGAACTTCAGAGAAAGCTTGGGCAAGCTCGACTTAGCTCCTAGATCAAGTGTGCAAGAGGAATTAGAAGGAGATTAAGTGTGGAGAAAATTCATTATTGGATCGAGCTCCCCTATTTTGCACTGTGTAAAATCAAGCAAGATTCAAAACCTCTTTAGGGACCTTGGTTAAGCTCTGAGGTGATTGCTAAGAGTTCCTAGGTTCCAATCGAGTGTGAATGAATTAAAATTTCAATGGATTAAGGGGAGTATATCTCCCCCTATGGCAGTCAAATGATCAATGAGCTTGCCATTTTGATCCAATTGACCATATGGGATGAGTTGTTTGGGTTGTTTGAAGTGTGCACATGGTTGGTTTGGCCAGAGGAGTGGAAGGCTAACTCCAATGTGCATCTAATTGAGCTTCGAGGGGAGTTTGGAAATTGAATTTCATGCTATGGGGTCGGGTTTGGTTCATGGGCCAAATGGGTTGACCCAAACCCATTGGGTTAGGTGCACCGCTCCTCACTAAGTCCCCTTGAGCTTTTAATAAAGCCTCAAGTGTTTGTGATGAGTGTATGACCAAAATACCCATTGGCTTGACCAAAATTTGTTCTATGGACTAAGGGTAAAATGGTCATTTTGCTATTTTTTTTCAATTTGGGTTTGTTTGGTATGTTGAGAAAGTAGGTTGGGCTAAGTTTAAATGGATTTGTAATCCATTTGATAGGGTTTGGCTCATGTTGACCCATTTAGGTCAAAATGGGTCAATTTGGGTCAAGTTGACTAATAGGTCAAATTGGGTCAAGTTCATATGACCATTTGAAATATTTTAGTGCTTTTGGTTTGGTTCAATTTGGATTAGATTTGGTTTTAGGTCATATAACTCATTTAGGTCAAATGGGTCAAGTTGACCTATTTGACCCATTTGACCTATTTGAGTTAGGTCAAGGATAGGTTTAGGTTTGGTTAGTCATATGGAGTGGATTGTATCTTTGTTTCCAATCAATTTGAGTTAGGTTCAATTTTGGCTCAACATGATCCCTTTCGCTCATGTTGGGTCTAAGGTCATTGGGTTGGGTCTAGTTGGCCTGAGGCTTTGGTCAAGTTTCATAAGTGATTTGGGATAGACTTGACCCATTTGTTTCAATCAATTTGGCTTAGATTAAGTTTTGACACATTTTGGCCCTTTAAGTCAAAATGGGTCAACTAGGGTCAAGTGGGCCAAATGGGTTAGGTTAGGCTCAAATGTTGGCTTGGTCAAGTTCAAACATAGGTCATGAGTGAGCTTAGATCAATGGTTTCAATCAATTTGGCATATAGTGGATTTTGGCTATGTTAGGTTTCATTTTAGGTTTAGTGTTGACTTGGTCAACCCTTAGGTTTGACTTGGTTTGACCCAATTTGATTGATTGATCATCCCATGATGATTGTTGATCATGATGAGAGGAAAATATGAGTTTGGTTCAATCCAATTTGGTTAGGATCAAAAGTTGGCTCATAAGGGTACTTTAGGTCACTTTGGGTGAAGTGAGCCTAAGTGGGTCAAATGGTTTGGTCAAAGCTTGATTTGAAGTTGATTGATCTTGTATATGGAGTTGTGATTGAAATATAATCCACTTACAAGAGGTTAAATGGATTTTGACCCATTTGAAAATTTCATATTCAAAGGAAGAATATGAAGGGGTCTTGGGTTTGATTTTTTGATTTAGATTTTGATTTTTTGATTGAGGTTTGGATTTATATATGAGTTCATGATTGTAGGATTGATTGAACCATGAGAGAAAATCAAGAGTTTGGCTTGATTTGAAAGTGATTTGGATAAGTTCAAGATTTTGACTTGAAGGCTTAGATTTGATTTTGAATGGATTTGAGTTTGATTTTTGGAGTTGGTCTTGATTGTTTGAATTTATATTTCATTTATATATATGAATATAAATGAGAATATAAATGGATCATGAGAAAATTTCAAGGATTTGAAGTGGCTTAATCATGATTTAGGTTAAATCCATTAAAGGGAATTTAAAGGATTTAATTGAATTTTTTAATTTGAAATTTAATTTTTGAATTGGATTTGATTGATTTATATTTATATTTCATTTATATATGAGAATATAAATGAGAATACAAATATATTTTAAGAAAATACCATGAGTTTGAATAGGTTTGATCAAAGTTAAATCCATTAATGAAAAATTAAAGGATTTAGGGAATTTCAAGAATTTTAAATTTGGAATTTAATTTTTTGAGTTTGATTGGATTGATTTATATTTATATTTCATTTATATATGAGAATATAAATAAGTTTTGAGAAATGTTGATCATCTTTGATTGACCAATTGCAATCAATCGGGTCAAACCAAATCAATTTGATCACTTCATCCAAGTTGACCCAATTAACCCATATGGACAAAAATGAATCAAATATCATTCCAACCACAATTAATTAAAATTAATGACTCCCATCAATTATAAAGTGATTATTGAACTTGACTCAATCACCAATTGAATCAAAACAAGCTAATTTGGTCTCTTGACCTAAGTTGACCCAATTTGACCTAAAGGGCCAAATTGAGTCAAATCAAATCCTAAATTCAATTGATTGAAACCAATGCCTCCAATCAATCATAAATTGATTATTGAACATGATCCAACATCCAATTGAAACCAATTTAATCAAACCAACCCAATTGACCCATTTAGCCCAAATTAACTTAAAGGATCCAAATCATTCCCAAATCTAAATTAATTTAAACCAACACTTACAATCATTCTCAAATGATTAATTGAACCTAAACCAACCCTCCATCTAAGCCAATTTGGCTATTTGATCAAATTGATCAACTTAACCCATTTGACCCAAATGAACCAAAGTGAAACAAATTCAAATTCACTTCAAATTAAACTAAACTAATTAGAATACATTCCAAATGATCAAATGAATACTCTTTGACCTGACCAATGAGTCAAAATGAGCCAAACTCATTCAAACCAAGTCCAAATCCAACCAAACTTGGCATGACTCATCTTTGGGTCACCATGGGTTAGCCCAAGTGGACCCAACCCATGGTGAACCCAGTTTGGATCAAAACCCATGAACTAACCCACCCAAATGAGGTAAAATCTCCATTTGGATGGTCTCACCTACTCCTCAAGCCTTGGCATCCACTCTTAGCTCTTCTTGGACACTAGGACCACTGACCCAACCTCACCCAAGGCTATTGGGTTCAACCTTAGGTCATGTGAGGGTGAACTTACCCTTAGCCTTTCATTGGTTCACTTGGAGAAGGAGGAGGTACACCATGCCATGCCACTGCCTTAGCCTCTCAAACTCCTCCACCTCAGCAGTCCATTGCCATCTCCGACCACCTACCCTGATCAGATGACTACTAAAGGTTGAGCCAATCTCAACCCTTGGTTCACTTGGGGAGGAGAGTATACTCCTCCCCATACATTCAAACTTCACACAGAGCTTCCTTAGGAGATTCCGAGTAGTCCTAGAGCTTTTCCCGATCCCCTAGTGCACTCCATCACCGGTGAGACCAACCCCTATCTGTCCAACCTCACCTAAATTTTACCAAACCCTAATTAGCTCTTCCCACACCTTTCCCTCACTCCGGCAAGTTGAAATGAATCGATTCTCGATCGATTTGATCATCAGAAGGCACTCTAAGATCAACTCTGGTGATATTAGCGATGTTGCTTGATCCACAGAGACATCGGTGGGGAGGTAGCTCAAGTTCTTCTCAGTAGGGTTTCATCTCTTCAAGACGAAGCTACCTCAGTCGACAGACCACTGGTCTTGAGCTCCGACGAGCTAAAATTGGGAAAACCAAAAAAAATCCCAAAGTTGTTGGTCTTTTGTGAAGCACAGTATGATTGCATGTGATTTCCCCTACAGGATCTCCTCCCTACACATTTTGGAGTCAATCTCCACATCCTACTAGCTCCGATGAGCTCAGATCAAGCTGCGGAAGGCGGACGATGTCTGTCTTCCAGTGCTCGGGCGATGATGGATCATCGGTCATCCATTTTGCGTGATTAGAACAGACGACCGTGATTTAATCTGTTAGATAATTAAATTTAATCTAATAGGAACCAAGGGATTAATCTTTATCGTTCGATCTTGAATCAGATGGCAGGGATGAAACTATGTCTACCGTCGCTGAGTCAGCTGCCACATTAAATGATTTAAGTAACTTATCCAATGGTGCTACATGGAAAGTACTGGTGTGTCAACTTCCTCATGGAACTGATGGTTTAGGATATTAATTAGGTGATTAAAATATCATTAAATAGCTCAACTTCAAAAATTCATAATTAATTATAAAAAATCTAAAAAAATGAGTAAACCTATTCTAAGAGGGTAAACAAAAGAGAATTTAATAAAAATAGAATCCCTAAGGTTTGATTAGTGCTTAATTAGGGTTTGAATTTTGAGGCTAATTATTCTAATTAAGCCTTAATTACTTGGCCAATTGATCTCAAATTGGATAAGTTGATCCTATGGGATGTCCTCAGCCTCTCATAATTTTCTTGGGATTTATTAGCTGTGTAATTTAGAAAATTTGAAATTCTAATCCTCATTACCCTCTTTAATCAATTTTATAATTATTAAAAATGTTAAATAGTAAAAAAGTTAAATCATTAATAATGATTAATCACTGTCAACAGTGAAAATGATAAAGAAAATAATTAGGACCTCTTTCCTAGTTATTTTTCTAATTACATTTTCATAGGAGGGTTAACTAATGCATGTGTTAATTAAGGATTAATTAAGTAACAATCATTAATGGCCAAATTAAATCAAATTAAAATAATAATTGCTTTAGATAATTCAACTTGAATTCATGAGTTTCTCTTTATGTGTTTAATAATATAAAGAGCCTTAAGGAACATATGGTTAACCCATGGGTGTGGGAAAATAATATAAGTACTTAACTTAGATCCTTCCTTAATCTAATTAATTCTTAATCATGATCCTAATTGCATTAGGTCTTTTTGGAAGCTTTACAAATTTTAATTCCTCATAAGCATGTCATTGGAGGCTCATAATTAAGTAGTTACTTAAATTAAACAGGCTTAAGAAAGAGACATTAAATTATTTGCTTAATGACTTGAACTTAATCAATCCATAAAATTCACTTAACTATTATTCATTAAATACATTAAGTCACTAACATGAGATGGGGATAAAACAATAAATATTATTTCTCCACTTTAGGACTTAATAATTCAAATCCAAAATTAAACTTCATAAAAAATTTGTTTAATCTTAAATGGTTTTGTTACTTGCTTGTCCTTAGGAATTAATGTAGTTGAATGTATTATGTGGCAATGTTTAATCATTCCTTTTAATCATTATAAATTTATATTCTATTTACATAGTGTATCCATGCTTTCAAATAAAAGAATTAAATGAATATAACTATACATGTATAAGTTGCATGTGTTGAATTAATATTAATATATGGTGTGACTATTATCAATAATAAATTTCAAACTATTTTCAAAATCATAAGTTAATGATGAAAATTTAGAGTGGTGATAGCTATGAATATTATATGTGACTTGCATTTGCTTATAATTTAAACATGTTAAAGAATGGTTCTATTTTCTTGATTCATGTGTATGTTTACATAAGTTTGAATGTTAATAAAGTATAGTCTAGACATCCCGAGAACACGAGGCTTTAAGTAGCCCCAATGAGATCTTAGATTACTTCACTTCCCTAGCTTAACAATGACACATACTTACTTAATTTCATTCATATGTTTACATATATTAGAATTTGGATAGAACTTTGCTTTACATGGGTAAATGATTTATTAATATATAATATTTTATATGATTTTCATTCTTATGTTTGTGTATACATTTGTATGTATTTAGGATAACAAGCATATAGTCTAGACATCCTAGGAACACGAGATTTTAAGAAGCCCTAAGGAGGTCTTAGATTACCTCACTTTCATGGTTTAACAATGGCACATATTTGCTTAAATCTCTAACATATGTGTATGTATACTAAGCTAAAGAATGGAATCTCTCTTTTCTACCAAAATATATGCATTAGCAATCATTCAAGTGTGCCAAAAATACATTGCATGTATAGGTATGCTAAGTTCAATATCATATGCATGTTATTAATGTCGAAAAGGAATGATGGAATGGTATCTTGAGATGACTTTCATGTTTGAATAGAATTCTTTAAGATTAACCCAAACTTAGGATTAATAAAATATTTAATAAATCCTTCACTAAGAGAAACCAAGATCATAATAGCATGCCTTTAGAATATAACTTAGGGTAGGGATGAAATGGGGTCAAACCTATTTCCTCTCTTTATAACAATTAGATGCTAAGTAAGTATTAATTGAAATAAAAAAATACAAATTAAAATCCACCAATCCTTTTAATAACTTGAAGTGAAACCTCCTCTTACTTTTAATTTAAATAATTCCAAACCTTAGGCCATCTTAATTCTAACCTAGCTAAAACATACCGTATTAAGCTTGAGCACACACATTAGAATACTAAATCCCCACTTCTATCTCTAAGTTAGGACAATGAATATTATGATGTTGTATTTTATTTTGTGATGTAATATTTTAGACTGGATGTTAGGACTTATACATAAACTCTATATTAGGCTATTAGCCTAATGATATTTTATGCATGAGATTATGCTAAAGGGGTTGCTGAAATAATAAATAAATAAATTCTTTTATTTGCAGGTTGCTTATCCCCCTTTACATAATCCACATTAGAATAGGTGGACTTGGTTACCCATGGGCAAGGTGCTAAGTCAAAGTTCATAGAATATAACTGCTTGGTTTGTGTGTACGTTTAACTAACATTTATTTTATAGATGTAGTTAGATTTTATTTTCTATAAACATGTAATTTTATAATAGGAATTAGGATTAGTGCTTTGGGGTTTAGGATGAGATATGGCTAAAAGGCAAAGACCTAGGAGGCCCTATGAGGCCTAGAGCAAATTAAATCAAAAAGAGTAAAGAAAGATGAAGAATGAATACCCCCATAGCATTGATTTCATTATAATTGCAATATTCTATTATAATCTGAGTTGTATAAGGGTAGAGTTCAGCTACCCAACTTCATTTCTTTTCAAGATGTATGGCAGTACCCGGCCGCACTAGCCTTTTATTTATTCATGAAATCTATGAATGTTTGATTATCATGCTTAGCTTGTGCAATAGAAATGACATATTTTTGATAGGTTTCTTAAAGCTTGATGATTGAAAGTGTGGCCTGGATGCGGTAGGCTCTTTAGGGTAAAATTAATTTTTCTATCCCCATTAAACAACTCATAATTAAATTTTAAATACAACTGACAACATCATTCTAAACCTTAGGCTATAATCAAGATAACTAAAAGATTTAACAACCCTTTAGCTGAATGATGTATATTACAATAATCATGGATAACATCGTACTTCACTTATGAATAGGGAGGGTCTCCATTCTTACATGATAGGGGAATTCTTGACCTATGAGGGCATCCTATATAGTGGAGAACACCTCCTCCCATTGATTTATCCCATAACCTTATTTCAACATGCATGTAAGCATAATTGTCTCAAGCCTTTGTCCAAATGAATGTGTCAAAATGATGTACAAAATTATAAAATTTTTCATTTATTCTAAGTTATATCTTCTTCCAAGTCATGATCTAGTCTCTTAGAGGACTGAGTTTAGGATTCTAGTCTCCTTCCTAATTAAATAATAGCCCAGCTATCTTGCATATACATAAGATTGACTTACATGATTTTAAAGCATAGGAGGTGTTACCTGGCGGCATTCTCAGCAGTTGTAAATCCAAAAGAGTCGGGATGAGTTTATCCTCTCTTGTGGAGGTAAACCACTATGTCCCATTTTTTGATTAGACTTAGGTCATGCTATTAGCTTGTGCTAAAGAATCCTAGATTTAGGATCCGAGGCTACATTTTTTCTTTAGGCTACGAGCATAAGTTCTCACCTAGGCATTTTCATAATCTTGTGTTGATGGACTATAAGCCCTAACATTCTAATAAAATTTCATCTCAAACCAAAATAAATCCTCTCTTTCAAATATATAAAGCCTCATTATAGGGTAGATTAGAGTGCTCACTAGGTTTTCTAGTATCATGGGTGCTCCCTACTTATCTTCCTTTGGAATCCAAAAATAAGTCATCCAAATTGAACTTTCTCACTTGATTTCCAAAAAATACCAAACCCTTTGATAGTCTAACTTTGGAATCTTTGGAGATATTTATTGGCTACTTTAATCGAGAGTTTTCCTAGGAAATTTCTATTTTTTTAAGATGTAATTAACTATGAAAACTTGCTTCCATAGGGTACTAAAGAACCCAGCATAAAATAAACCTTGCTTTACTTCTTCATGTAAAATAGGGGAAAGATCTCTGGTATATATGAAGACCCATCTATCTTAAGAGTCTTTATTAGGTGATTTGGTCTATTATAGGGTGATGTTCCATATTTCAAGATGATAGATCATATTTTAATGTCATACTTGATCACTTTAATAAGCACCTCGTGAGTTTTGCGTGGTGTCCCAACGACTCCAAATTAAAACACCACAAAATACTTTTAGGAAAGTAAAATTTGCAATGCACCTAAAGGAATCTAATGCAATTAGACACATACTTTAAGAGTTAATTAGATTAAAAAAAGAAAAGAATCTAAGTTAATTAGTCTTATTATTTTCCCATACTAATGGGTTAATCATAATTTCTTTAAAAACTTTATGTTATTAAACACATAAAAGGAAATTAATGGATTATGTCTTAATTATCTGAACCAATTATTAATTTTGTTTTATTTTTATTTTATCATTAATTTTTCTAATTATTTCCTAATTATTAAATATGTTAAGTAACCCTCTTAAGAAAATACATTTAGAAAAATAATTAGAAAGGGGTTATTTCTCCTCACTATTCCCATTGTCCACAATGATTATTTATCATTAATTATTTAATTTTTATTGTTCACCAAATTTAATAATTATTTAATTAATTAAAGATGATAATTAATGCATTTAGCAATTTTTTGAATTTTACTTCAATTAGTTATGATTTTTTGAAATTCTGACAATTTACTTACTTTTTAAAAGCTTAATTAACTCTTTAAACCATTGACGCCATGCAGATGTTGATGCGATAGTGCTTTCCATGTAGCACTACGGTATTGGTCACTTAAATCATTTGATGTGGCAGCTGACTCAATGACGACAGACGTGGTTTTGTCTCGGCCATCCTATCTCAGATCGGACAATCAAGATTAATCCTGTGATTTCAAAGGGAGTAAATCAAAATTGCTAACATGATTAATCACGGTCATCTATTCTTATCACAAGGAATGGACGGCTAGTGATCCGTCGCCTCACGAGCACTAAAAGATGGACATCATCCACCTACCGCTGCTCAATCTGAGCATGTTGGAACTCATTCTATAGTGAGATTGACTCCAAAATAATTAGTGAATGAATCTAGGAAGATCATACGATGGAGATCGCTCCAAAACACGATTCACTTCAAAAAAAACCAACACCTAGGGACCAGAGCTATAGTGGCGATTTTACTTTGCAGGAGCTATTGACTGGCAGTTTGTTGATAGTGGTATCTGCATCTTGAAAAGATGAAGCCTTGCTGAGAAGATCATGAGCTGCCTCCCCATCGATTGCTTTGTGGACCACACATTGTCATAATGGTCATTGGAGTGGTCAAATCGCTCAAGAAATGATTCATTTTGGCTCGCTGGATCGAGGTAAAGGTGTGTAAAGAGTTAATTTGAGTTTGGTGGAGGTTTAAAAAGTTTGGACGCAGAGCTCGGGTTGGATCAGGAGCTGGTCTCACTATTGGTGGGGTGCATGAGGAGCTCGGGAGAAGATATGGGACTGTGCGGAATGCTCTAGGGAAGCTCTGTGCTCAGTTTGAATTGATGGGGAAGTGTATACTCTCCTCACTAGCTAAACTAAGGGATGGGATTGGTTCAGCCTTCGGCAGCCATTCGGCCGGGGTAGGTTGCCAGAGATGGTAGGGGACTATTAAGGTGGCTGAGAGTGAGAGCCCGAGGGAGTGTAGTGGGACAACATGAGGTGTACACTCTTCCTTAGGTGGACCAATGGATTTTTATGGGTAAACTCACCCTCTCTTAGCCAAAGGCTGAGCCCAATAACTTTGAGTTAGGTTGGGTCAATGGCCCTCTTGTTGAAGAAGAGCAAAAGGTGGTTGTCGTGGGGTAAAGGGGTGGAGAACCTACCTAAATGGGGATTTTATCTCATTTGGGTAGCTTGGTTCAATGGGCTTGAGCCAAACTGGATTCACCATGGGTTGGGCCCACTTGGCAAGGCCCATGATGACCCAATGATGAGTCATGCCAAGTCTCTTTGGGTTTAGGCTTAATTTAGTTTGGTTTTGGCTCAATTTGACCCATATGGGTCAAATGGGTCAAGTTGGGATAAGTTGACAAATTTGATAAAATTGGGTCAAAGTGATGGCTTGGGTGAGTTCAATTGATCATTTGGAGTAAATGTGTACAATTGGTTTAATCTAATTTTTGTTAGATTTGAATTTGACTCATATGGTTCAATTTAGGTCAAATGGGTCATGTTGACCAACTTGACCAAATTGACCAAATTGGCTTGAGCATGGGTTAAGTCTATGCTCAATTGATCATTGGTGATTGATTAGAAGAGTTGATTTAAATTAATTTGGATTATCAAGTGATTTGGTTCAATTTGAGCCTTTAGGTCAAATTAGGCTAAGTGGGATGGTTAGCTTGACCAAATTGGGTTCAATTGAAGGTTGAATTATGTTTAATATTGAATTAGTGATTGGTTTCAACCAATTTGATCAAAGATTTGATTTGGTTCAATTTGACCCATTAGGTCAAATTTGGTCAACTTGGGTCAAAGGATCCAATTGCCTTATTGAGGTTTAATGAATTATAATGGGGCATTCTATAATGACCTATAATCATTAATGAAGGGATTGGATGGCTTGGTTTGACCTAATGGGAGTTTAATTGGAGTTTGGTTCAATTCCCCCCTCTTAGGTCACTTTGGATTAAGTGGTTTGGTCAAGCCAACTTGGACCAATTGGGGTTATAGATGGGTGGGATGTGTTCAATGATAAATTTGAAGTTGATTGGTTGCTTTGATTGCAAATGTTGAAGTGGCTTGAAATTATATAATGATAATTGAAGTGATTGAGTAAATCAAATTGGGTTTAGTTTGCTTGAATATGTTTGAATTGGGTC
This sequence comes from Cymbidium sinense, assembly GCA_021442155.1. Classification (NCBI taxonomy): domain Eukaryota; kingdom Viridiplantae; phylum Streptophyta; class Magnoliopsida; order Asparagales; family Orchidaceae; genus Cymbidium; species Cymbidium sinense. The sequence continues at coordinate 302,026 of JAKCPB010000104.1, read as the reverse complement.
ATAGGATCATGATGTATTAACTTGGGTTAAGGTCTAAGTTAATTTGGCTTGGAGTTTGGATTAAAAAACTAAATTTAATTAAGATTAATTGAATAGGTTTGAGGCTGGTTTAGCTTTATCTACATGAGCTTAAGTTTGGATGAGTGAATATATATAAGTTTTGGTTTAGGCCATAGGATTGGTGAAACTTATTTATCCTAAGGTGGATTCTAAGCTTAGGGTTATGCATTCTAAGTCTCTAAGCTTAAGTTTTGTATTCCCTTAATTACTAGAAGTGTCCTAGCACTAAGAAGATCTAAGTGTCTAGTAAGTTCCTAAATCTAAGATAAGAAAGATTAATCCTCACTCCAAAAGTAGGTCAATAATTTTTTATTAAAGATTTTTTAATTAAAGATTTTTATCAATAGATTTTATAATCTTAATTTTCATGAGAAATTTATCTTTAAAAAATTATAACATCTCTACATTTCATAATTATATTGTTAAAAATATAACTAATATCTTGAGTAATAATAATAATTTTATAAATATAACTATTAAAAGATTATTCGATGAATACACATATACAGTTTTAGATTATAAATTTTTTTATATTCTTAAATAATTATTTAACTAAACAACCTCAAACTTTAAAGTGCATTAAATTGGGTTTTCAATGTTTCCAAAACACATAAGACGTTTTATTAACATCATTATATGTAATCTGATTTAAGATAAAATAAGTTATTAATAAAGTTTCACCTAATAAATTATTTGATAAATTTGAGAAGATTAACATTGCATTTATTATATCAATTAATACTCTATTTTTCATCTTTCTACTCCATTGGATAGTGATAAATTTGGATGAGTAATTTGATGTATAATACTATTTTTTAATAAAAAAATAGTAAATAAAAGAGAAAAATATTCTTTTTCTCTATATGATCTTAAAATCTCAAAATTTTAATTTATTTTTTGCTTTTAACTTATATTTTTTAAATATATCAAAAACTTCATCTTTAATTTTGTTTAAACAAACATAGCAAAATTCAAAAAAAATCATTAAGAAATATCTTTTATTACCTCTTGTTAAATTATCATTTAAATCATAAACATTATTATAATAATTTATACATCATTTTGCTTAATTAAAATATTTTTAAATGATTTTTTAGTTTATTTTACTTTATAGCAAATTTCACACTTTACTTCTATACTTATATAATTTTTAGATATTAAATTCATATACATTATCCTTCTAATTGTTTTATAGTTTACGTGTCCTTATCTTTTATGTCAAGTATTAAAAAAATAAATAATGAAATTGAAGCATTTACATAAGAAATTCTATTTCTAGATGAAAATAAATTTAATTTAAATAAACAATCACATAAATACCTAGTTCCAGCAAATGATTAACTTTAGTTATAATAAATTAGCTCATTTGGATCTTATTGAACAAGTAATAAACCACTAATCAAATTTTGTCTAATATTTAGTACATGCAAAACGAAATTCAATTTTAGACAATTTTCTATTATCTATTTTAAATCAATATCGCCTTCTCCAACCACTCTAGCCAATGTTTCATTGCATAAGCTTATACTTCCTCTTGTTGTATCCTAGTAGAATGAAAATCAAGATTTATCAAAATTCACATGTATAATTTCCTCAATATCAATTCGCTAATCCGTAGGATAATATGAAAAATGACTTTCAAATAATGGACTATCATATTTTAACGAAAGAGTGTTGACCTCACTTTTAGTGAGGTTAACACATCCAGTTTCTTAGCCTATAGAGTTCAATCCTAGCAATTATGGTTCAATATTAGCCTAAGGTTGCACTCGCATTAATCCTTAAGACTTTTGTCCTAGTGGCTAGGAGAATACCACAACCCAAGTTTAAATTAAAATAATTAAAATTCAAACTAAATTTATGCCAAAATTAAATCCAAGTGAGAGTCCCAATCTTAAAGATAGGACTAGATTAGATTAGTGGACCTCAATAGACCTAACATAGGCTAAATAGCCTGGGTGAATTTAAATACTTTCAAACCAAATTAAATAAAATAAAATTCGAAATTAAACTCTTTTGAACTATAAATAAAGCTTAATTAGCTCCTAATTAAGTTAAATGGGTCACTTAAACTAAATTAGCTCATTTGGATCCTATTGAGTGAAATTCAAGTAAAACATAAATCAAATCAAATAGAACCTAGCTAAAGATTTAATATTAAAATTCAAATATAATTAAAGACAATTTAAGCCAATCAAGGCTTAATCTAGATAATTATGTCGCTTAACCTAAATTGACTTAATTGAATCCTACTAAGATAAAATCAAATTAAATTAAAATTAAATCAAATGGAACACTCTAGATCATCCAAGATGATCGACTGAATATGTTCTAACTCAACTTTGGACCCAATTTGGGCAATGTGGCTAATTCGGTCAAGGAAGACTAAATTGACCTAATTGGTCACATTAAGTTAAATCAATGTCCAACCAAAATTAATTATAACCAATCTAAATCATTAATTAAACATTACTAAAAGCTAATTTTATCAATGGACTTAAATTGAGTCAGCATAAGTTCTAACTCAAAATAAGTTAAAAAAAAAGTAATATTAAATCATTAATTACCTAAATCTCAAAGAATCAAATCAAATTCTCTTAGCCCAAGTGTTAAAAGGAAAGTAAAACATGTGAAAAATATTATAAAACCAAATTTATAAGTGATCCAAATCACATAGCCACCATAGGAAGCTTCATGCCACTTCTTTTTGGTCTCTTATATTAGAACTAACTCAAGCATGCTCACAGTAGGTTCCAAAGTTCATCCCCAGTCCATTTGGCCACCACCTTAGCTTTTATTAATGTTGGTTTTTAGGAAAGTATAAGAATAAGAGAAACCAGCCTCCCAATGGATTTTTTTTAGCACACTAAAATCATTCCCTATGTAAAGAGAAGAAGAAAGACATCTTCCCCCCTTTATTCCAAACCACAAAACACCCATCATTGATCAAACTCTACTGAGGTGTGGTAGCCTTTGACTGTTTGAACAATCTATAGGGATGCAAGAGGGTAGATTTTCACAAAAGGTTCATCTCAATCAAGGGAAGCTTTCTTTTTGTGAGAAATTTATTTAATATAGGCATATGCGAGGTAATCTCTAAATCCAATAGCAAATCCCTATGTGTTAGTATTTTATGAAGTGAAGTTGTATGAATCGAGGATCTGATTAAAGAAATCCCTTACTCTTACAATTTCTAATCTTTCCAATGCAAAAACTTTTAAAATCTAGCAAAAATTATTTGAGATTTGGAGATAGGAGCGAATAGCTCCGCCCTCCTTATTCTTCTGATTGTTCATTATGTTTTATTAGAATGAATGACAAAGATTAAATAATGGTTTAATCTCATAGATTATCATGACTTTAATTAGGATCATTTGATCTTAATCTGGCCATCCATATCAAAATTATGTGATCATCATCATCCATGTGGGTATCACATAATCCAATCAAGTGTTGTCACATGCATGTAGCGTACTATATCAGCTACTAATGTGAATAACTAGAAAAATATTTTTAAGTGATTTTAAAAATACTAAAAATGCCCCAAACTTCAAAAATAACCTAGAAAATAACATATTAAGCTAAAATATATATAAATGTTCAAAACCCCCAATTTTTATTTAGTATTTTAGGAGTAATTTAAATTTAATTATAAAAATATATTTTTTATAATTACTCCTAAAATATTAATCCTAAAATATATATCCTAATTTCAAATTAATTTTGAAAAACATAGTAGGACCTTTCCAATTAATTAAATAGATCATTAATCCTTGATGATATTTTGTCCTATTTATGAATTTATTAAATTCTTAATAATTAATGCATATTCGCATAGATCTATCTTTTTTATTAACAATAAAATATAAGTGAAATTCATGGTAAATTACTTTTGAACTTATGAGCACATATACATCAATTCATGTGACTATCATTATAAGTCTTACAATTCTTTTAGATCCATTCAACAAGAAGATTTATTTATTATTATAATCTCATGCTATAATTCAATTCCAAATGTAACTTATCTTTAAGTGATAGTCTTAGTAATTCATCAAGAAATGCTTCAAAAAAATTATTCCACTAACATTTTGTAATTCCTAAATTTCTTTATTTAATACTTTAATCTTTCTTACAAAGATTGCTAAATAATCTCTTAATACCCATTTATTAATCTTTAAAGCACTGACTATATAAGTTAAAAAATTCTTTTCACCAAAAATAGAATGTTTTTAGCTAAATTAAATCTAAGTTTTTCCTTCAACATTCAATAGTAACAAAATAATTAACTAGCCATTATATTTCTAAAAGTAGATTAAATAACATTATAGACATCAAAATTGCTTTTGCTAAGACTTGTCTACCATAAATACCATTGTTTGAAATGTATTTTATACTAACATACACGTTATATACAAAAGAAATCATAAAAGACAACTTGTTTACCTCAACTAATAAGTTGGTAGAAAACTTTAAAATTAAAGGAATATAGAGTATTAAAATCAACTAAACATTTATTAAATTAACTAGAATAAAAAGTTTACTTGTAACCACCTTCATAGAATCTTTTGCTTCATGAATTGTAATGGCAAAAATCTTATTTTCACTAGTTAGTTTTTTTTTTCTTTAAATTTCTTTTGTACCTTATTGACTAGTTACCATTGAACTAAACTTATTTATTGTTACCCTTTAAAAACTTAAATGAGCTTTTATTGGATTCCTTGGCGGCATCTTAATTTTTTTAAGGAAAATCTGTCTTTGGTTCCCTACCACTTCACATTTAAAATAAATACTTTCTCAAACTAAGGCGATATTGCCCAAAATATTTATCATGATACTACTCATTGATTATCATATTAGAATATATTTTCTTCTATGTATTTTCAAATCTAAACTTCGTTATTTTTTAAATTATTATTTTTTTAAAGTTTATAATCTTACTAAAGTGATTGGTCCTAATTTCATTTAAAATAATTCAACTTGTACTAAACTCTTATGGATTTTTCACATAGATTAAAAATTTATTAATATCAAAAGGAGCATGTCTCAATTAATCACTACTAGCACTTTTCATCCTAAGTACTCATATAATGAAAATAACATCTTAATAATAATATAAACTATATTTCATATTACATCATTGACTTTGATCCCTAGTCTATTGTCAATCTGGCTATGAGTAGAATAAACCAATATTGAAACACTTACTAACTCCTTTTATTCAATCATTGATTAAAGCATCATCACAAATTTCTTACAATGTTATGCATGTTAATATTTATTGGCTTTGTTTCTATTGTAAAACTTGCATGTATCACCATTTCATTATTAGGGAAAAATCATATTATCTAAAAAAATTTATTTTTTTATAACAATTCTTAATAATAATAATTAGCTTACATTATTGATTTAAAAGTTTAAAATATCTTTATGTTGGTCAACTTTATTTTCAAACTCAGATCTTGGCCTAGACCTTAAAGATGGCTTCTTAATAGATGTTATTCTATCAATCACCTAAAAAATTAAATTCACAATAGCATATATCTTTTTAGGTTTAACATTTTTTGTTATTTAATTTGATCTCCACAACTATGTGAATTATTTCTAACATGCATTTCTACTTTCATGGGAGTTTGACCATCCATTATGTCTAGTGTCTTTTATGCATGATTATCTATAAAGGCATAAATTTACCTTTTTTAGTGAAATTATTAAATAATAATGTTATGCACAGATCACTTCTCACCTCAACAAGATTAGCTACCCCAAATTTTATCAACTTTTAGCTTTGTAATAAACATATCCAACTTTAATATTATTTTAAAATTCAATTATAATTTCATCATAAGTTTCAGATCTAATTTTTCTTATGTTCATTCTAATCATACCCAAATTTGACCGATCATGATCAAACTAAAAACAAAGGAAAGCAACACAATCTGACATATTTCCATTGACACCCATCTTGACTTTTTCTAAATTAATAAAAAAATACTAACAAGAGCAACTCAATTAGTTTCTTCCTCTAATTCCTCATAAAATGTTTCTAACTCTTCCTCATCCCTATTTCATTTTATGCAATTTCATCATCAAATATATCTTTACTAAAAAATTCATTTTCCTCATATGTAACATTCATATTAGCTAAGCGAGCCATTTGATTGATATCAAGAATGGATTGTAAGAATTCGAACATTTCCACCCCCTAATAAGTGATTTCAATAGCATTTTCTATTTCAACTTTACCTCTTGGTTTAGTTATAATTACAATAGGCCATTATATTTGCTCTTTTATTCTACATGAATACCTCATATAATACTCATAAAGTGCCTATTGTGCTAGCACAATTGGATTATTCTTTGCATACTTCTTATTTCTTTTTTTTACAATTATTCCATAAAAATTATTTATGCATTGATTAGTATTTGGGTCAAACCAATTATAGTTGAATAAGAATAAAGCTCTCTCATGTCTCCTAATATTACAATTAGACTATCTCTTGCAAGGCACCATAATATCCCTCTTCATCCTCTACATGAGTGTTCTCTTTAATACATTTATCAATTTTTTTTCTTTAACAAACAAATTAATGTGAAATTTGAATCCAATATTGAAAAATATATATGACATTTTAATATATCTCATTGGACCCCAAGCCAAGTTATGTAAATCTTAGTTTTTAACTCTATTAAGTGGATCATAAAATTGAAAGTTCTTAAATACATTAAACCACTTTCTCTACAAATTATAAAAAAAATGTATAGTTTCTTGTGTGAGATATGTTTCACAAATAGATCCTTCTAGGTAAGCTTTATTCTTCACAATCCTCTTACTTATATTAAAAATCTATAAGGATATTTTTGAAATAGCAAATTTACACAAATATATACTATATTAGGGAGAAAATAATAACAACCTATTTTACTTTTCAAATGGCTACATCCAATAATATTGAACAAGGACTCCAACTCTTACCTCATAGAGTAAATGAATTGGTATGTGCTCCAGGGAGTCAAAATAAATCTTGGTGAGAAGATTTGCTTTAATTTACATAATATCACTGTAATGTTATTCTTACATTATATCAACGAATATATATATATTCAAGCATGTGAAGCATAAATCTTTTAAAAAATATCAAGTTTATTAATTGATTATAAATTCTTTTTCTTCTATGATATAATGAACAGTTGATAATAAACAATTCATGAAGAAGTCAGTTATGGCTCTTCAACCAAAGATAATTATTTTGACCTAATATCAACACATCATGATATATTAGATTAGTACCCATCTAGCATCTTCAAAGACAAGACCCACTTGCAGATAACTCTTCTTTACTCCATGTAAGCAGATATTTGGCTTCAGATTTTAGGAATTTCCTCATTACCTACTTCAACTAGCTCTAGTTCCTTTCTTTTGCAATACTCTTATAAGTTCATTTTAACCTTCAAATCATCATTTATTTTTTTTCTTTTAAGTCCATTAAAAAATTTAAGATATTATCAAAGAAATTCTTCTTAATGTGCATCACATCTAGGTTATGGCATATTAAAGTTTTCTTTCAATATGGAAAATTCAACATAATCAATCATATGAAAACATACTTAACTAAATTTATCAAAATAAATTGTAAGCTTTTAATTAATATTAAAAGCAATTATCACATACTAGATGTTGTTAATATACATTTAAATATTTTTATTCTTAAACCCTAAATTCTAATACACTAAAATTATACATCAAATTATTAAGATAAAGGATAAACTCAATCACCACTATTTAGTCCTTTATTTACTTTCTATTCTTTACTAATAATATTCTTGCTCTAATCATCACCCATTAGTTATGTTATGAAGCTAGTAAATTATATCAAGGAATTAGGTCATAGCATTAACACTATCATGTACAATTATATTTTATTCCTTATGTTATATTAATTTATGATTCTATTTATGACATAACCTATCTAAAGCTTTGTTTATTAGCCATATCTAACTCTTATTGTGCCATATTATAACCATTCCAACACCATCACCTAATCACTTATAATATATATACGTATTCTTATTAAGTAAGAGATATCATATTAATATATTAGTACACATCAATGCAAAAGCTAAAATGATAATCTTTATGCTAGCCCATTCTCTATTAATCAACATATGGCTCTATTTTAAATTTTAAACTTCAAACCCATTAATCAAATACAATTTTTAATATCATGCTTCGAACTAATATAAGCTATATATTGCACTGAACTACATCAAGCTAGAGTGAAATTAATGATGAGAATGTTAATTTAATATAATTCAATCAAAATTAGATTTTTATCAATCATAAACTAATTCCCACAAAATACATGATCTATCAATAAAGATTTGTTAGTTCCATTAATAAATACATATAGCCATCAATATCCATTAGAAGGAGGAAATGCGATAAAGTAGAATTAGAAGACACATGAACTTTTAATGGCACAATTAGATTACTTATATCAAAAGAATCATTTATAGCTATCATGATATTGCATTAGTATTTCTCATCAATCAATCATAATAATCATGATTATAAAAAGTGACATTTCATCCCCAAAATATTAATATAGAATAAAACCTTCAAGATCTTAGATTCAATTCATTAAGCTACTTACCCTTCCTTGAAATAAAATGCACAAGTATATCTAGAAGGTTGACATAAAGCCTAGTAGATTATGTTGGACTACCATTAAACTCAATCCAAAAATAAGAAAGATAAAATGTATACTTATAACTCATATTAGTGTAACAAGTCAATGAATATTTATGCATGACATGCCATCAATAGAATAGTTTAATTAATATTAAATATGGATGATAGTTCATCTTTATATTATAAGTCATATGTCATTATGTGTTATAACATCATATAAGTAATCTAGTGAAGCTTGTATAACATGTAAATAACAAATAATTATGATACCAATAATAATAATAATAATAATAATAATAATAATTAATATACTTATTGTATAATGATATAAAGCTAATAATAATAAAATAATAATAATAGTAATTAATATAATTTATAGGAGAAATTTTAATACTTGTTTTCTTGGTTAAAGCTTCAAATGTTTTCACACTATTTTAGAAAATTTTGAGAAATTCATTACTCTAATTCTAAAATATTTGGTGGTATAAATATACAGAGATTTGATGAAAAATGTATATTTCTTTTACTGATTTCTTAAGCATCACATAAAGCTAGAATAAATCTAAAATTGTTCAACACCAAGTAAATCATACAACCTAATGGTAAGTTCTTACACCTAAGTGTCTATCTTGACACCCAAAAGATAAATTATTTTGAAAGTTTTGATAAGGTGATTAAAGTTAAGATGTTAAAATCCAATGCTCGTGGAATCTCAAGTGTATATAATTTGCCTTAAAAACTCATAAGATCTATTGAAAATGAGACAAGACTTATTTAGATGCTTAGATAGTTTATCATTTACTTCAAAACAATGAAATGTCTAAAATTTTAAGTTTGTCACATATGCAATGCTTAATATGTATTTGAATGGTTGATTCTGCTATGCATTAAGCAAGATATCACTTAAGACATTAGTTGCTATTGAAGCCCATTAATAAACACATTAATGTGTAAAAGTATAATAAGGTTTTCTCATCCTAAGAGACACATATCTAAAAGTTAGAGGATCTTCAACATCCTCAAGATGCTCAATATAAGCCAAGTCATCACTACCATAACTAATCTACTAAAAAATCAGATTACTAATAAGATAATTGCTCCTGAGATGTCCTATAACCACTCTAAGTGGGATATGATGCTTTATCAACCATCTAATCATATATTTGAGTTTCAATGAAGAAGTGAATGCCATCATTCACACACCAAAAAAAAAAAAAAAAACTGTAAGCATCCATCATTGATATGCTCAATGCACAATCTATGGTGTCATGATATGAAGAATGAAAGTTACTCTAGAATCTCATTGAAGAACTCATCCACGTTAACAAGTTGAAGAACTCTATGCTCGTCAATCTAAGGAGACTAAATAAGACACTAATTATAGAAGAAAATAATGACCCCATTACAAAACAAACTCTTTGTATGAAAGGCATCATTCTAACATAACTCATGGTGAGACAAGGGAAGCTTCGAGACAATCAATGGGTGAGTGATTTAAGTCTAGAAAGAGACTTTATATTTCCTCCACCTCATTAAGTACTAATTATCACCTTCAACATTGACAATTTGTTAACATGATCATCAACACCACAGGAGCTTGATAAACATCATATTTAAATATATTCTTCATAAAATGAATCTCCATCCTTGTGATTATATGGCTAGAGAGCCTTTGTATGATTTCTAGTAAGAATTTTGCGAACTAAATGGCATCACATCCCCTTTAATTACAAGGGAAAGTTCACATCAAATATCCTAATTAAACATTAAACAAACACAATTCTTTTGTTTCAAACAACCTTACTACTATTATGCTTTAAAATGCATGCTATAGTTCATGCCTCATTATAGAGCACTCATGGTAGTTCACTTAAATCACCCTTTTAGAGGAGTTGCATCTAATATCAAGTAGAGTGGCTTTAAAATCAAGTTTAAGGATTAATATGAATTAATATACTTGCTAAAGAGCATGGTTGTATTAGAGAGCTGCATGACCAACTTATAAAATCATCTTAAAAATAGAACAATTGGTTCCCAACCAACAAATTATCACTGAAAGAGGATTTATAAACATTACAATATAATAATTGAAAACAAAGTTAACAAACAAATTATTTTTTGATAAAGATAATAATTAGTTATTGATAAAAAAACATTTGCCAAGAAAAGTCATGCGCCTTTATGGAAAAAAATATAAATTTTGGGAGTGATACAAAAACAAATAAAAAGAATCATCATTTGGGCTTTTAACATTATTGTCGATGAACATTAAAAATATAAAAGTGATGAAAAGATTATAAATTAAAAATAATGTTTATGTTGATTGAAAAAACAAAGCTCTTACAAAAATATTATAACATTTTAAATTTTAATCATGTGAACTTTACCATTATTTTTGCTATTTTTACTACTATAATATTTTTTATCATTTAATTTATTAGGGTTTCATATTTTTCTATGTTTTTATTCATAATTTTTCTAAACATTATTTTTTGCAAAATATACTCTTTTAAATAGGTACCTTTAATTTTATGGTCCAAGTGCCTTTGTATTACTCAATTGAATGTCATGTGTAATGCCAGGAAAGTAAAATAACTTACTTCAAATTATATTATTAAATATAAATTAATCATAATTATGAGTATATATTAACTAAAGTCAATAACTAATAATGAAATCATAGATTAATAAATCAAAACTCTTAATTAATATTTTCAATTTACATCATATGCATTGTGCAATATATGTTTATAGTTATGTTTTATGTACTTTCGATTGACATGCATATTAATTTCTACTCTTCAATATTTGAATTATGTATTAAATTTGCTTATTTTGTTGAGCCTTATAACTTACTAGATGAATATAATTATTTTTATAGAAAAAGGGCAGAATAAGATTGAGAAGTAAGTTTTTGAAAGCCTTTATGAATAAAGCTTTGAGGTGAGTTTCAATAAATCTTATATTTATTATTACAAATTTGATGCTTTATATGCTCTAGAGTTAAATATTAAAAGATCTAATTTAAATTACTATTGCTTATTATAAATGGTTGATTTTGGTAGATGATTTTTATAAATAATGTTCATTTTCAGTAAATTAAATTTACCCATCTCTATTATGTCCTACTTCGATGGGTTCTAGCATATCACAGCGAAGTGTGACATCATGTGGACCCTGCTATAGCCATGAAAGGCATGCAAATTCTAGTCATTGCATATAAATTTTTTCTAACTTTGCAATGATTATACTAGTTATTTTCTTAAGTCTCCAATATTTAAAAGGTGTTTACACAGGAAAGCATAAATTTTCTCAATTTGCATTCCCTTGGGATAAAATAAGCACTAGCTAATTTAGTTCAATGTTCAATAAGCTCAAAATGGCAAGAACCCACATAACTTATTTGAGGAATGTACAATATCTCACATAAAATATATATTACATTCCACTTGAATCTGATTTAAGTCACATATAGGAGTTTGGAACCACTAAGGGTTCAATTCTTCTCATTCCCATATGCTATGTTTTTTCCAACCATTTTCTTTGAACAAAAGTTTAGTTTTATAAATGGTTCAATCCGTTTGAGTGTGAAGCTTGAAGCTTAGACAATTTAGTTTTCAATTCTTTGATATATTTTCTATTTTTCCATGTTCTTTAAAATCTTCTTTGATCATCACTTCATCCAAGTCATGCTAAAAAAAATCTACCATTGAAAATCTTGGTCTCCCACAGCTAGAAATAACTTTGACAAATAGTCAACCTCATCTCTTGCGGCTTATACATCATATAGTTAATATTTCTTACACCTTCCACCTCCAAAGTAATTAAGAAGTTTTATACCCATGAAAATCTTGGTCTCCCACAGCTAAAAAAAACTATGACAAATAGATTGCTTCATCTCTTATGGCTAGAATTAAGTAAGTTAAAGAGTATTATCCTAGGCTTTAAATTCATATAATGCCTTCAAAAAATCTCTTTATTCTATTTTATTGTCAAGCACCTTTATGGTTGTCACTATTGATATTGCCTTGTTGGAAAAGAGTAGCCCAGAAATTAATAAGAATCTATTTTTTTTTTTGAAAGTTTGCAAAATAAGGCTAACTGCCACTAGATATGGGTACATAGGGCTATGAAACATCACATCTCTATATGATTTGTCCTTTGCACAAGATGATCTCAAATCCATTCTAATAAATCTTAAGTCATGTTATACAAGGCTCGATTTAATATGGTTTAGAGATTCATTTGAACAAAAAATAAATAAAAATAAATAGTTGGGTCAATTTTTTATTTTTAAGATAGATTTTAGCACAACTGTGGTGTTTTAATTTGGAGCCATAGGGACACCACACAGATCTTAGGGGGTACTTATTGAAGTGATCAGGTGCTGCATTAAGATATGATGTACCATCTCGAAAGATGAAAATATCATAGTTGAAGTAAAGAGATAAATTTGGAGTCAGGTGGACACCACGTAGATCTTAGGGTGGTAGTTATTGAACTGATCGGATACGACATTAAGGCATGATGCACTATCTCAAAAGATAGAAACATCATCCTACAATGGACCTAATCACCTAATAAGGACTCCAAAGGCAAATAGGTCTACGTATATACCAGAGATCTTTCCCCCACTTTACATGGAGAAGTAAAATAAGATTTATTTTATGTCGTTCTTTAGTTCCTTATGGAAGTAAGCTTCCATAGTTAATTATATCTTAGAAAATAAAAATTTCCTAAGAACACTCTCGATTAAAGTAGTAAATAAGTATCTCAAAGGATTTCAATGCTAGACTATCAAAGGATTATGTATTCATGAAAATCAAAGGGGAGAGTTCAAATAGGAAGACTTATTTATGGATTCCAAAAGAGAATAAGTAGGAAGTAGTTATGATACTAAGAATTATAGTGAGTACTTCAGTCTACTCTATAGTGAGGCTTTGTAATGTAGAGCATCATGTGGGTCCATAAATTAGATCTCAAGGTCTATTTACAAGATCTTAAGCTAAAGCTCAAGAAAACTCAAGAAAGAAGAAGGCTTATCCCATTATCCTATTAAGGCCCATTTTATGATTTCATCTTTTTTTTATTTGTGTAATTTCAAATTTTTGTCTAGAAACTCAAGGTTTAAAATTTTGAATTTAAAAAATTCAAAACATGACATGTGAGGTGGTTGATTCCACATAAAATAATAACATGTGAAATAGGTGGATGGCATAAAATAATAAGACAACTTAATGCTTCACATTAATATGGCCACCCACCTTTCTCTCCATGTTTTGAATTCTTTTCTTTTGAAAGATGTTTGTAATGGATATAAATGGCCCCCTTTGCTAGAATGAAAGGAGATATTTAGGCAATTAAAAATTATTTGAGTTGTTCGTGTGGTTTGAGAGCTTGGTGGCCAAACCTTATCAATCCTTGGTGGGAGTGCTAGTTATCCAACATATCTTCTTTCCTCACTATCAATACCCAAGTTCTCTCAATCTCACCAAAAGAAGAAACACCCACCTCCATCACTTTGCACATTGAGTGAGAGAATTTACCTTTGTCTAAGTTGGAATCTTAATAGAATGCTTAGACTTATAGTCCATTAACACATGATTATGGAAATGCCAAAGAGGCGAGGACTTATACTCATAGCCTGAAGAAATCAAGTAGCCTCGAAACTCAAATTTAAGATACTTTAACATAAGCTAAAAGCACAACCTAAGTCTAATCAGAAAAATAGGACATAATAGTTTACCTCCACAAGAGAGGATAGACACATCTCGACTCTTCTGAGCTTACACCGCCTAGAGTGGCTGCTAGTTAACACCTCCTACATTTTAAAACCATGTAGGCTGGTCTTATAGCTAGGCTATTATCTAATTAAGAAGGAAGCTAGAATCTTAAACTCATGCCTTAAGAGATTAGATCATAATTGGTATGAAAACATGACTTAGACTAATGCAAAAATTCATAATCTTTTACACCATTTGGACACATTTATTTTGTTCTAAGACTTGGGACAATTATGCCAATATGCATGTTGAAATAAAGTTATGGGCTAAATCAGCTGAAGGAGGTATTCTCCACTCCAAGGGATCGCCCTCAAAGGTCAAGCATATCCCTTATTGTGCAAGAGTGGAAACCCTCCCAATTCAAGAATGACACAAAATGGTATGCATGGTATGCTAACATATAACATTTAGCTAAGGTTACTAAATCTTTTACTTATCTTGATTATGAACCTAAGCTTTAAGATGAAGTTGTGAGTTATATTAAATTTTAGTTATAAGTTATTTAACGAGGATAAAAAATTTAATTTTATCCTAAAGAGCCTACCGCATTCAAGCCACACATCAAATTATCACACTTTAAGAAACCTATAAAAAGCATATCATTTCTATTGTACAATCTAAACATAACATTCAAACATATAAATTTTATAAAATAATAAGAGCCCGATGCGGCCGGGTACCGCCGTACACCCCAAAAAAGAAAAAAAATTTAGTAGTCGATCTCTACCCTTATACAACCCACATTATAATAAAATATTATAATTATAATGAGTGTTACGGGGGTCTTCAATGTCTTATCTTTCTTTCCTTCTTTTGGATTGGTTTGCTCCAGGCTTCATAGGGCCTCTAGGTCTTTACCTTGTAGCCGCTACTTATCATAAATCGCATAGCACTAATCCTAATCCTATTGCAAAAATTACATATTTATTAAAATTGAAATCTAACTATACCTACAAAATAGACGTTAGCTAAACAAATGTGGAAGCCAAGCAATTATATTTCACATATTTGGACTTAGCATCCTGAACTTGGGTAGCCAAGCCCACCTGTCATAGTTGGATTATGCTTAGGGACATAAGCAGCATCTACAAGCAAGAACATTTATATTGACTTATTATTACATCGACCCCTTGTGCATAATCCCTTGTAGAGAATATCATTAGACTATTAACGACCTAACATCCAGTCTACACATAAATAATCCTAACATCCAGTCTAAACCATTACATCATAATATAAAATATAACACCACAACATACACCGACCTAACATAAAGGCTAGAATTGGTGACTTAGTATTCTAATATATGTGCTAAGGTTTAGTATGGTATGTCTTAGTTAGGCTTTAGATGTATGATTATCTAAAGTTTAGAGTTGTTTAAGTTAAATATTAGGGGATGTTCCACTTCAAATCATTGAATGAATTGAACATTTTAATTTACATTTTTGTTTTATTTCATTTGATGCCTACTTTATGTCTAGTTATTATAAAGAGAGGAAAGGTGTTTGACCCCCTTCATCCCTATCCTAAGTTGTTTTCTATAAGTATATTACTACTTTGGTTTCTTTAGTGAATCATTTATTAAACATATTTATTAAACTTAAGTTTGGGTTAGTCTTAAAGGATCTTATTCAAACATGAAAGGCATCTCAGGATTAATAAAATTGAATCACTATTATATGGGTAACATACCACCACTTCTCTCCATCATCAATATCATACACATTTCTTCATTCTTATTATTCATGATATTTGATTTAATACACATATTTATTCACTCTATATATTTGCATTTTTATACACTTGAATGATCATTAAATGCATGTATTTTGGTAGAAAAGAAAGATTTCATCCCTTAGTTAAGCATATGTAGACATGTATTAGAGATTTAGGCAAGTATGTGTCATTGTTAAACTAGAAAAGTGAGATTATCTAAGACCTCATTGGGGCTACTTAAAGCCTCATATGATGTCTAGACTATATACTTGCCAAATTAAATACATGTAAACATATACACAAGCTTAAAGATGAAAATCATGCAAAGTTTTATAATAACAAATCATTTTATTCATGCAAAACTTAGTGACATGAAGAGCAAAGTTTTATCTCCAATCCTAGCATATGAATACATATAAATAAAATTAAGCAAGTACGTGCTATTATTAAATTAGGGAAGTGAGGTTATCTAAGACCTTCTTGGGGCTATTTAAAGCCTCGTGTTCCCAGGATGTCCAGACTATGTACTTACCAATTCAAATGTATGTAAACATGTACATGAAACATAAAGATAAAACAAAACCCTTACTATTTTGAAATTATAATTTAAATGTGAACTTTATTGAATATTTATAACCAATATTAACTTATATTTTCATCATTAGATTATAATTTTGGAAGTAATTTAGTATTTATTAGTGATAATAGCCACACCTTATAATAATATTTATTCAACACATGCAACTTAGATATAATCATGTTCTTTTGATTCTCTTTTGTTATTTTGAAAGTATGAACATATGACACAAAATGGCATGCATATTTATGCTGCTTGAAAATAAGTAACTAAACATTGCCACATAACATATTTAATTACATTAAGTCATAAGGACAATCAAGCCAAATAAATATTCCTTGAGACTAACCAAAATTCTTATGAAATTTAATTTTAGTGTTTGAATTATTAAGACCTAAAGAGGAGAGATTATACTTAGTACTTACCTCATCCCATGTTGGTGGTTTAATATGTTTAAGGAGAGAAATTAAATATAATTTTTATGATTTGATTAGGTTTAAATCATTAAGTACATTAATTTGATTACCCTTTTCTAAGCTCTTTTAATTTAATTAACTACTTGATCATGAGCCTTCAATGATATGCTTTTAAGAAAGTAAAATTTGCAATGCACCTAAAGGTATTTAATGCAATTAGGCTCATGCTTAAGAGTTAATTGGATTAAATAAGAAAATAATCTAAGTTAAGTACTATTATGATTTTTCCACACCAATGGGTAAACCATAACTTCTTTAATAACTTCATGTTATTAAAAACATGAAGGGAAATATTGATGATCTATGTTTTAATTATCTGAATCAATCATTAGTTGAGTTTGATTTCTATTTTTTCATTAATATTTCTAATTAATTTGTAATTATTACATGTGTTAATTAAAGGGAATACATTTAGAAAAATAATTAGAAAAGTGGGCCTAATTATTTCTCCTCAATATTCCCATTATTCATAGTGATTAATTATCAAATATTAGTTAATTTTCACTATTTAATAATTTTAATAAACGTTAAATTAATTAATGAGCATAATTAGGATTGAAATTCCAAATTCTTTAAATTACATGGCCAATAATTCTAAGAAAATTATGGGAGGCAGAGGACATCCCATGAAATCATCCCACCAAATTTCAAGTTAATTATCCAAGTGATTAAGTCCTAATTAAAGTAATTAGCTTAAGCTTCAAACTTTAATTAAGCACTATTCACTGGACAAACATTAGAGATTTTCTTTTTTTAGATTCTCCTCTATCCAACCTTTCCAAAATAGGTTTATTTGTATTTTTAATATTTTTATATAATTAGTTATGATTTTTTGAAGTTCTGATCATTTAGTTAGTTTTTAAGGCCTAATTAATCCTTTAAATCATCGTCGCCACACAGACATAAACATGGCAGTGCTTTCCTCATGGCGTCACAATATTGATTACTTAAATCATTCGATGTGGTAGCTGACTCAGCGGCGGTGTACACAATTTCATCTCGACAGTCTGATCCGAGATTGGATGGCCGAGATGAATCCCATGATTTCAAAGGGATTAAATCAGGATTTCTAGCATGATTAATCATGGTCGTCCATTCTAATCACACAGAACGAACAACCGATGATTCATCATCCCATGAGCACTGGAAGATGGACACCATCTACCTTTCGCTACTCGATCTAAGCTCATGAGCTCGTTCGTAGGTGAAATTGACTTGAAAATGATCAGGGAAGAAATATAAGGGGATCATACGGCTGGAATTATAGAAAAACATAGTTTACTTCAAAAAAGACTGAAACATATGGGGAAAAATTATGGTTACTAGATTTTTATCTCACCGAAGCTATAGACCGGTGATCCTCTGATAGAGGTAGCTTCTTCTTGAAGAGATGAAGCCTTGTTGAGAAGATCACAAGCTACTTCCCCGTCAATTTCTCTGTGGACCAAATGTCATCGCAAAGCTCACAGGAGTTAGACTAGGGATATCTTTCGATGGTCGAATTGCTCAGAAAATGATTCATTTTGGCTTGTCGGAGTGAGGTGAAGGTGTGGGAAGAGTTAATTTGGGTTTGATGAAAATTTTGAAAACTTGGATAGACGAAGCTCTCAGGTTCGATTGGGGATGGTCTTGCCCACAATAAAGCACACAAAGAGCTCAAGAAAGCGTATGGGACTGTGCAAAATACTATGGGGAATGTTTGTGTTGGGTTTGATCCACGGGAGAGTATACTCTCCTCTCGAGCTGAACTAAGGGCTGAGATTGGTTCAGCCTTTGGCAGCCATCTTATTGGAGTAGGTGGTCGAAGGTGGTAGGGGACTGTTGAGGTGGCTGAGGGTGAGAGGTTGAGGGGGTGTAGTGGTCTGGCATGGGGTGTATAGCCTCCCTTGGGTGGACCAATGAGTTGGCATGGGTGAACTCACCCTCTCATGGCTAGCACTATCAAAAAAGCTCATTGTTCATGAACAGCTCATGTTCAGCTTGTTAAGTAGCTCATGGTTGAATCATTTCTTAAGTAACAAAGTTGAACACAAACAAAAATTTTAAGCTTGATTTATAAATGAGCCGAACACAAATAATCTTTTGTTCGATCGTGTTCAACTCGATTTAGCTCAAAATAAATAAATAATTATAATTAATTATATAGATTTTATATAAAATATAATTTCTATCATTAAATATTTTTAAAATTTATATTTATTTAAATAATTACATTAGTTAATAAAATTTTAAATTAAATAAGTTAAGATGTATTTTAATGAATTATAAGTGATTCTTTGGTTATGATAATATCATAACCATCAGATTTTTGATCTATGGTTAAGATTTAAACCCTTATAAACCATACTCATATATAATCCTTTTCTCGCAACTCTTGAGCCCTAACATGCCATTGCTTACTCGATCGATTTGGCTTCATTTTCCCTAATCTGGTAAGTTCGTCACTTTTACGGCGGCAGGGGTTGTGAGTCTTCTGATTACGCTACTATCCATTGCAAGAGCTGAATCTCCGACCATGATTTTTGGTTTTCTGGGGTTTGGTATCGACCATTACTTTCTTTTTTTTTATTAGACTTCCACTTGGGACTTGGTCGACTTTCCATGTAACATCATTCTCTTCACCCTTCTCCCTCATAATCTATAGATTTATGTTTAATGTGTAGTTTTTCTTTTTGATATGTGAAGTAATTAATATGTTGTGATTACTTCGATTTCCTACTAAGGGTAGAAATGCTCTTAAAGCTTCTAGGGTTTGTGCTTTGGTGTCTGATTTGTATTTGGGAGTGTGCATCCAGATGTTGATTTGTTTATTGTGTCCAGACTTTTTGAAATCTTTGTTAATTATTTTATGTAACTGATTTAGGGTTATGAATCTTCAAGGATGCTTTTCAAAATTTCATTACTTCTACGACTTGTGGGTTTTTCTATTTGATTTGTAGATTTAAAATGTGAGAAGCATAGCTGGATGCCTTTATTATATATTGCTATCTTATGGTATTGAAATGCTTGATGTGCTTATTATTCCCTATAGGCTTTTGGAAATTTCATTACTTCTACAACTTGTGGGTTTTGCTGTTTGATTTGTAGATTTAAAATGTGAGAAATATAGCTTGATGCTTTTATTATATATTAATATCTTATGGTATTGAAATGCTTGATGTGCTTATTCTATGTAGGTTTCTCAAAAGCTCTATTTTATGAAAATGCTTGTGAATCTCCATAGAAAGTTTCTGAAATTTCTTTACTTTTAGAAATTATGGATTTTGGTGTTTAATATATAGATGAAGATGTAAAAAAAAGAGCTTGATGTCTATAGTATCTACCTCCATCTTATGCTGTTGAGATACTTGATGCTTTATTTTCTGCAGGCTTTTTGAAATTATTGTGAAAGCAAGCTTTGATTTAGGGCAACATACAGTAATGTAAATTATTAATTTATGTTCAGTTTTATTTTATGTTATTCAATGACATGATGACCTTGCATTATCTAACTCTGTTATGATGGTATCATGGTGACTTGGTGATTGTATTTTACTACAAATCTATTATGGAATGCTTGCAAGTATTAAATTAAATAAGGTAGTATGATTTGTTAATTGTTTGGAAGGTCTTTTTGTGCAGTTTTATCATTACATGCCAATTGAATTTCCTATTTAGTGCTTAGTTTGATAGTTTTTGATGGATAGAAAATTTGAGATTGAGTTTTACTTAGCTTTTTATTTTAAAATATCCAATGCACTAATAATATCGTGAAGCTTATGTTGAACTCTTCTTGTAGAATTATTTTATCATAAATGACATAAATGACTTGTTTATGCATTCCATCTATATGAAATGTAATATTTATGGACTACTGAAACTATTTTTAGATAGTTTTAATTCATATTTCCATCTTTTTATTTAGTTTGTTATCATGTCAACCTTGGACCTTTCTCAAAGTGCATCATCTGCTAATGATATAGCTATAGAAGTTGAAAATAGCAATGAAAATTCAAATGTTTTGATAGAATCAATTGGATTAGAGACACATTTAGTTTTGACTACAGACACAAAACACCCATAGAAGAAGGGTAGGAAGAGAACGTCTACAGTTTGGGAATATTTCATTGAAACTTCATTAATATTCAAAGGAGTTTCTACACTTTCTTTATAATATATTTGTTGTCGTACAAAATTTCATAAATCTAAAATAGACATTACTTCACAGCTAGTGAGGTATGTCAAAGAATGTGAGAAAATTAAAATAATGAATAAACAAGTTATTGATTTTTCTAATAAAAGACATAAATTATTAAATTCATGCATTTTGATGCCAATATAGAAATTGACATTCCTATATTTTATGACCCAAAAATTATGATCAGCTTCAAATCAAAGAAATTTTTTATAGAAATGATTATTGTGCATGAGTACCCCTTTATGATTATTGAGCATATGTGCTTCAACATTTTGTTGAAGGTCTTGAATCCAAATTATGAGAGGGTCTCTAGAAACACTATAAAGAATGTCTGCATTAAAGTTTATGAAACTGAGAAAGATAAGTTAAGAACATATCTTAAAGGCATAAATAGAGTCTAACTAACTTTTGATTGTTAGACTTCCAATCAAACAATTGGATACATGTGCTAAACAATTCATTACATTGATGAATCATGGACGTTGCAGAAGCGAATCATTAGTTTTGTTGAGCTTAAGCCACCACATACTGGTACTTTTATTTATGATGCTATATGTGATTGTTTATTGAATTGGAATCTTCAGGATAAAGAGTATACTATGACATTGGACAATGCTACTAATAATGATGTCATTACTAATGCTCTTAAAGTTAATTTTTAGTCTAAAGGAAAGTTACATTTGGGGCATTTTTTCATGTTAGATGTTGTGCTCACATCTTGAATATCATGGTTCAAGATGGACTGAAGGAGGTTCAGGATATAATTCATAAAATCAGGGAATTAATAAAATATCTCAAAAAGTCTCCAACAAGGTTACATAAATTTGTAGAAGTGGTGAAGCAATTATAAATTTTCGGTTTAAAAGGCTTATCTATTGATGTTCCAACACGTTGGAACTCCACTTACTTAATGCTTGAATTTATTTTTCTTTATTGTAATGTTTTTATGCATTATGTTGCTTGAGATGGCAATTATATATGGTTGCCTCAAGATTTTGAATGGCTTAAGTATGAGCAAATAAGATAATTTCATGCTATTTTCCATAATGTTACTAAAATAATTTATGGTTCTTCTTATCCCACCATAAATATTTTTCTTTTAGCAGTCATGCATGTGAAGAAGTTGTTATTGGAGAAATGTAACTCTTTTGATGCATACATAGAGCAATTTGATAAGTATTAGGGTGAATGCAATTTACTTATGACTGTTGCAGCTATGCTAGATCCTCATTTAAAGATAAAGTTTATCAATTTCACTTTTCCTAAAATATACTCTTATGTTGAATTAGAATCTAAGATTAAGATTATTGAAGATGTTATTTGAAAAATATATAATCAATATGCAGTTGATGTTGCTACTAGTTCAACAAGTGCTTCAGAATCTTCGCATACACCAAATGATGCATCTTTCTCATCCAGTAGTTTTGATTGCATGCTTGGGTTTGCTGATTTTGTTGTAGCTTCGGGTTCTATTCAACCCTCAAAATATGACTTGGAAATCTATTTAGAAGAAGGTTTATACATATGCATGAATGATCAATTTGAAGTTCTTGATTGGTGGAAGATGAATACTCTAAAGTATCGATGCTTATCCAAGATGGCTAAGGACATCTTGATAATTCCTATTACAACAGTTGCATCCAAATCTACATTTAGTGTCGGTGGTAGAGTTATTGATGATTATAGAAGCTCTTTATCCTCAAAGATGGTTAATGCACTTATTTATCCATCTAGTTGGATTAAAGGTTAACAAAATAATATTAAGAACCCACTGGTAAGACATAATTTCAATTTATTATATTCTATCAACTCTGAGAATTTAGTGTTCATATTAGTCACTTTATATATTTTTTTAATTAATTGTTTATCAGCAATAGTTAATGGAAGAAGAAAATTTGCATGTGACTTTTTCAGATTTTGAAAGCTCAAAATGAAGGATTAGTTGGTGACATGCTTTGATCCCATCTTCATAGCCATATGAATAGTGGATGGTTTTGGTTTAATCTTCTAATTTGTTGTTGTTTAGTACTGCTGATTATTACAATTTAATATTGTTGCATGCTATCTTTTACTAGTTTAATACTATATTTATATCTTGTTGAATTCTATGGTTTAATACTACATTTATATTATTATATACAATTAGATTTTATGGTTTAATATTGTTATATTTATGATGTTGTATTTTTATTCAACGGTTTTAAAAGTTACAGATATTGCACTTGGTGTTTTGCTAAATATTGTGAATTGATAGACTATGATGGAAATAACTTTTTTTACAAGAGATAAAACTTAGCTTTATTATTTGGTTGCTTATATAACATATAATACACTTGGTTTAACTTTGTGATTAAGAGTTTTTCTTGCTTTTGTTCTTCTGGTTGGCTGTCTAATTCAGTTCTACTGCTTCTACACTTATTTTTTCTATATTGTTGTAATAGTCCATAGATCATCACTTATATAACAGATAATAAACTTGAATTTTATGGTTTAATATTGTTATATTTATGATGTTGTATTTCTATTCAATGGTTTTAAATGTTATAGATATTGCACTTGGTGTTATGCTAAATGTTGTGAATTGATGGGCTATGATGGTAATAACATTTTTTATAAGAGATGCAACTTAGCTTTATTATTTGGCTACTTATATAATAGATAATACACTTGGTTTAACTTTGTGATTAAGAGCTTTTCTTGCTTTTTGTTCTTCTGGTTGGCTGTCTAATTTAGTTATACCTGCTAGCTTTTGCACTATACCTTTACTACTAGTTTTTTCTCTATATTGTTGTGATAGGAAATAAATCATTACTTATATAATAGTTGACTTAATCTTGGGATTATGAGCTTTTCTTGCTTTTTGTTCTTCAAGTTGGCTGTCTAATTCATCTTTGTCTGCTGCTTTTGCACTGTATCTCTACTACTAGTTTTTTTCTATATTGTTGTAATAGGAAAATATCATTACTTATATAACAGTTGGTTTAATCTTGGGATTATGAGTTTGTCTTTCTTTCTGTTTTTCTGGTTGGCTATCTATTTTTGTTCTGCGGCTTCTTCTCGCTGCTTCTACACTGTATCTTTACTACTAGTTTTTGTTGGCTCATTTAGTGTTGGTTTAATTTTCTGTTACTTGGTTTGATGGTTTCTTAGCCGTCCAACCCGTCCCAGACTCCAGCCCATTTTTTAATATTTTGCAATATATCTTATTATTTTATAATTTTATTTTTGTTCATTTTAAATCCAATAAAATATGTTGTAATTTTATTTTGTTGATTTTGTATTTTTTAAGTATTTAATATAAGCAACCAATAAGCTATGAAGGCATTAATGATTGTTTGATTTAATCTGCTAAGCCCATTGGTTAATTTTATTATATCATTTTTTTGTTAGGTTTACTAATATATAATGCATGATTAAGTGGAATCATTCTGAAGATTGAAGATAAAAAGACTAATTCGAAGCTTGAAGTATATGAAATGTTCATTCTTAATTGTGTAAATGTATAAAATATAATGTAATTGTTAATTAGTTTATAAATTATATCTTGTAATATTTATAGAAGCATAATAGTGTAAAAATTTGTAAATTATTGTATTTAATATTTGATTTATTTTTTATTGAGTAAAT
The DNA here is from genome assembly GCA_021442155.1 of Cymbidium sinense. Classification (NCBI taxonomy): domain Eukaryota; kingdom Viridiplantae; phylum Streptophyta; class Magnoliopsida; order Asparagales; family Orchidaceae; genus Cymbidium; species Cymbidium sinense. The sequence goes on along the minus strand of JAKCPB010000104.1, from coordinate 276,918 downwards.
GTGTAAAATATTCAAAATTCAAAATTTATTATTTGATTTGTAATTATGTAAAAATTATCATTTGATTGATGAAATTGATTAAAGCAATAAAAATTTTGAATTAAATTTATTATTATTATCAATTGTGATTGTATTATTTTAGAGCATATGATTATGAAATACAATTTTTTACTAATCAATTTTTTTTAAATAAATAATTTAAAATTATTAAAATATATCATTTTAAAAATATATAAATGAGCTATTTCAAGCTAAACATGAGATGTTAACAAACATAAATATATTTTTGGCCCGAATACGAATAGTGAGTTCATGAGATATTTTGAATATAAGCTAATATAAATGAGCCGAACTCAAATAGAGTCTCAGCTTGCTCAAGCTTGGCTTGTTTACACCCCTACTCATGGCCAAAGGCTGAGCTCAACATTTTTAGGTTAGGTTGGGTCAATGTTCTTCTTATCCAAGAAGAGCCAAAGGTGGCTGCCATGGGGTGGGGAGTTGGAAAACCCATCCAAATGGGGATTTTGTCTTATTTGGAAGGCTTGGTTCAATGAGTTTGACCCAAACTAGATTCATCATAGGTTGGGCCCACTTGGCAAGCCACATGGTGATCCAAGGATGAGTCATGGCAAGTTTAGTTAGGTTTGGGCTTAGTTTGGTTGGGTTTAGCTCAATTTGACCCATATGGGTTAAATGGGTTCAATTGGGTTAAGTTAACCAATTTGACCAAAATGAGTCAAACCAATGATTTGGGTGAGTTGAATTGGTCATTTCACCCAAACCAATGACCAATTGAACTCTCCAAAGCCATCATTTAGTCAAAGTGGACAACTTAGCCCAACTTGACTCATTTGATCCATATGGGTCAAATTAAGTCAAACCCAACCAAAGTTGGCATGACGCATCCTTGGGTCACCATGGGCTTGCATAAGTGGGCCTAACCCTTGGTGAACCCCATTTGGGTCAAACCCATTGAACCAAACCACCCAAGTGGGAAAAATCCCCATTTGGGTGGGTTCTCAGTGACTTTTGGGTCTTCTTGAATAAGAGGACCACTGACCCAACCTAACCCAAAGCTGTTGGGCTCAGCCTTTGTCAAGGAGAGGGTGAGTTTACCCATGGGCATCCATTGGTCCAATTGAGGAGAAAATTATGCGCCCTCATGCTAAACTCTCTTAGCCTCTCACCTCACCACCTCAGTCCCGCCATCTCTAAGCCACTTACCTCGACAAGCGAGATAAACCAATTCTAGCCCTTGGTTCAATAAGGAAGGAGAGTATACTCCTCCCCATCAATTCAAATTGAACACAGTGCTTCCTTAGAGCATTTCGCTCAATCCCATAACCTCTATCGAGCTCTTCGTGCATTCCACCACTGAAAAGACCAACTCTCGATCGAACCTGAGAGCTCCATCCATCCAAACTTCCCAAACCTCCATCAAACTCAAATTAAATTTTTTTCACACCTTTGCCTCACTCTGGCGAGCCGAAATGAATTATTTTTTGAGCGATTTGACCACCAAAAGATGTACTAAAACCAACTCTGATGAGCTTTGTGGCAGTGTTTGGCCCATAGAGTGATCGGCGAGGAGGCCGCTTGTGTTCTTCTTAGTAGGGCTTTGGCCCTTCAAGATAAAGCTACCTCTATCGGTGAACCATTAGTCTATAGCTCAAATAAGGAAAAAATCTGATTGCCATAGATTTAGTCCCTAGGTGTTGGTCTTTTATGAATTGAATTGTGTTTTCATGCCATCTATACCATAGGATCTTTCTAAATTCATTCTTTGATCATTTTGGAGTCAATTTCATCATCAAATGAGCTTCGACAAGCTCAGATCGAGCGGCAAAAGGTTGACGATGTCTGTCTTCTAGCGCTCACGAGATGATGGATCATTGGTCATCTGTTCCATGTGATTAGAATGGAAAACCATGATTAATTGCATTAGAAATTTTAATTTAATCTCTTTGAAATCACGAGATTAATCCCAACCATACGATCTGAGATTGGATGGTCGAGACAAAATCAGGTCTGTCGTCGCTGAGTCAACTGCCACATTGTACAATTGAAGTGACCAATACCGTGATGCCATGTGTAAAGCACTGCTGCATTGGCATCCGCATGGTGCCGATGATTTAAAAGATTATTTAGGCTTTTAAAACATAATTAAATGGCTAGAACTTCAAAAAATCATAATTAATTGTAGAAAAATCTAAAAAATGCAAATAAACTTATTTTGGAAATGTTAGATAGGGGAGAAGTTAAGAAGAATAAAATCTTAATTTATCCCTAGTAAATAATGCTTAATTAAGGTTTGAAGCTTAGACAAATTACCTTAATTAAGTCCAAATTACTTGGCTAATTAATTCCAAATTTAGTGAGATGATTCTATGGGTTGTCCTCTACGCCCCATAATTTCTTGGAATTTTTTGCCATGTAATTTGAAGAATTCAAAATTTCAATTCTAATAACCCTTTTTAATCAATTAAATAATTATTAAAATTGGTGAATAGTAAAAATTAAATAATTAATGATAATTAATTCTTTTGGATAGTGAGAATAGTGAGTAGAAATAATTAGGACCCATTTCTTAATTATTTCTCCAAATGTATTTCGTTAAGAGGGGTTAATTAATATGTTCAATAATTAGAGAATAATTATGAAAATTAATGATAAAATAAAAATCAAATAAAATTAATAATTGCTTCAGAAAATTCAAATATAATATATTAATATCTCTTTATGTGTTTAATAACATAAAGTTATTAAATAAATTATGATTAACCCATTGGTATGGGAAATTCATATGAGTATTTATCTTAGAATCTTTCTTTCTTTAATCTATTTAAACCTTAAGCATGAGCCTAACTACATTAGATTCTTTTAGGTGCATTACAAATTTTACTTTCCTAAAAGCATATCATTGAAGGCTCATGATCAAGTAGTTAATTAAATTAAAGAAGTTTAGGAAAGGGTAATTAAATTGATGTGCTTAATGGCTTGAACTTAATCAACTCATAAAATCCATTTAATTTCTTTCTTTAAACATATCAAATCACCAACATGGGATGGGGTAAATATTAAATATCATCTCTCCTTTTTAGATTTTAACAACTCAAACATCAAAAAAATTATCTTATAAGAACTTTGGTTAGTCTTAAGAAATATTTATTTGGCTTGATTATCCTTAGGACTTAAAGTAATTGAGTCTGTTATGTGGCAATATTTAATTACTTCTTCTTAATCATTATAAATGTGAATGCCATTTATTTCACATGTTCATATTTTCTATAAAGAAGATAAAATTAAAAGAATATAATTGCATTTAAGTTGTATGTGTTGCTATTATCACTAATAAATCTCAAATTATTTTTATAACTATAAGATAATGATGAATAAAAATGTGAAATTTATGTCAATGTTGGCTATAAATGTTTAATAATGTTTCCATTTAGTTATAATTTAAAGATAGTAAGGGATTGTTTTATTTTCATGGTTCATGTGCATGTTTATATATGTTTGAGTTGGCAAGTATGTAGTCTGAACATCTTAGAAACACGAGGCTTTAAGTAGCCCCAAGGAGATCTTAGATAATCTAACTTCCCTAGTTTAACAACGTACATACTTATTTAATTTCATTCATGTTTATGCATGCACTAGAATTTGGGATAAAACTTTGCTTCACATGAACAAATGATTTGCTTTTATATAACCTTTACATGTTTTTCATTTCTATGAGTGTATATGTTTACAAGTATTTAAGTTGGCAAGTATATAGTCTGGACATCTCAGGAATACGAGGCTTTAAGTAGCCCCAAGCAGGTCTTAGATAATCTCAATTCCCTGTTTAATAAGGGCATGTACTTACTTAAATCTCTAATACATGTCTGCACATGCTTAACTACAAAATGAAATCTTTCTTTTCTACCAAATTCATGCATTAATGATCATCAAGTGTGTAAAATATAAATATGTATTGCATGTACAAATAAGTATGTTAAATCAAATATCATGAACAATAAGAAAAGAAGAAGTGTGTATGTTATTGATGATGAAAAGAAGTAGTGGAATATTATTCATGTAATGGTGACTCAATTTTACTAATTCTGAGATGCCTTTTATGTTTGAGTATGATTCTTTTAAATTAATCTAAACTTAGGCTTAATAAAATATTTATAAATGATTCACTAAAAAAACTAAATTCATAACAATATACCTTATAAAATAACTTAGCGTAGGGATGAAGGGGGTCAAACCTCTTTTTCTTCTCATCATAATAATTAGATGTTAAGTAGGTATCAAATGAAACAAGAAAGTGTAAATTAAAATTAATCAATTCATTCAAAGATTTGAAGTGAAACTCCCCTGATGTCTAACTTAAATAATTCAAAACTTTAGACAATCATACTCTTAAAGTTTAATTAAGACACACCATACTAAACCTTAGCACACACATTAGAATGCTAAGTCACATATTCTAGCATTAGATTAGCCAATGTATATTATGGTGTTGTGCTTTATTTTATGATGTAATATTTTAGACTAGATGTTAGGATTGCTTGTGCGTATACTAGATGTTAGGTCATTGTTAGCTTAATGATGTTTTCTGCAGTATGCTAAAGGGGCCACTATAATAATAAGTAAATATAGATGTTCTTGCTTATAGGTGCTACTTATTCCCCCAAGCATAATCCAATTAGGATGGGTGAGCTTGGTTATCCGAGTGTAGGGTGCTAAGTCCAAATATGAGAAATATAATTGCTTGCTTGTATCTTCGCTTAGCTAACGTATATTTTGCAGGTGTAATTAGATTTCATTTTGCATAAATATTTAATTTTTACAATAGGATTGAGATTAGTGTTATGGGGTTTAGAATGAGCAGTGGCTAGAAGGCAAAAACCTAGGAGGCTTTGTGAAACCCAGAGAAAAAGGGATCTAAAGGAGGGAAAGAAGAACAAGAGATTGATGACCTTATAATATTTACTTTAATTATAAAATTCAATTATAATTTAGGTTGTATAAGGGTAGAGCTTGGCTACCCAACATTTTCTCTTTTCTAGGGTGTACAGTGATTCCCGATCGCATCGGCCTCTAATTATTTTATGAAATTCATATATTTGATTGTTGCATTTAGTTTGAGCATTAGACATGACATGCTTTTCATAGGTTTCTTAAAGTGTGATGATTTGATGTATGATCTGGATGCGATAGGCTCTTTAGGATAAAATTAAATTTTCTATCATCACTAAAAATTCATAACTTAATTTTAATACAACTCATGACCTCACCTTAAAGCTTAGGTTTATAATCATAATAAATAAAAGATTTAGAAACCCTTTAGCTGAATGTTGTTTGTTATCACACCATTGATTTCATATTACACCACTCATGAATAGGGGGGAGGGGGGTCTTTATTCTTGCTCTTGCATGATAGGGGATATGCTTGACCTTTGAGGGTGATCCCTTATAGTGGAGAACATCTCCTCCAATTGATTTATCCCATGACTTAATTTCATCATGCATACATAATTATCCTAAGCCTTGGTCCAAAATGAATGTACCAAAATGGTTTAAAAAGTTATAAATTTTTGGCATTAGTGTAACTCATGTTTGCATACCAATCATATTCTAGTCTCTTAGAAAGTGAGTTTAAGATTCTAGCTTCTTTTTTAATTAAATAATAGCCTAGCTATCTTACATTTGCTTAAGATCAACCTGCATGGTTTTAAAGCATAGGAGGTATTAGCTAACAGTCACTCTTGGAGGTTATAAGTTTAGAGGAGTCGACATGCATCTATTCTCTTCTATGGAGATAAACCATTATATCACATTTTCCAGATTAGACTTAGGTCATGCTTCTAGCTTGTGCTGAAGCATTATAGATTTAGATTATGAGGCAACTTATTTCTTTCTGGCTATGAGTATAAGTCTCATTTCATAAACATTTCTATAATCTAGTGTTGTTGTACTGTAATCCCTAGCATTCTAATGAAATTCCAACTTAAACTTCTCTCTTTCAAAAATGTAAAGCCTCTGTGGTGTTTTAATTCGGATGCTAGGTAAACACCACACAGATCTTAGGGGGTACTTATTGAAGTGATCGGGTACTAGATTGAGGTATGATGAACCATTTGAAAGATGGAATTATCACCCTACGATGGACCTAATCACCTAATAAGGACTCCTAAGGCAGATGGGTTTTCATATATATACTAGTGATCTTTCCCTTACTTTACATGAAAGGTAAAGTAGAGTTCATTTTATGTTAAGTTCTTTGGTTCCTTATAGAAGCAAGATTCCATAGTTAATTACATCCTAAGAAGTTTAATTTCCTAAGAATACTCTCGATTGATGTAGTCAATCATATCTCCAATGATTTCAAAGCTAGACTATCAAAGGATTGGGTATTTTAGGAAAAAAATCAAGTGAGAATGTTCAATTGGAAAGGCTTATTTTTGGATTCTAAATGAAGATAAGTAGGGAGCGCTCATGATACTAGGAAGCTTAGTGAGCACTCCAATCTATCCTATGGCGAGGCTTTATATGTTTGAAAGTGAGAGTTTAGCTTAATTTAAGTTCAAATTTTATTAGAATGCTAGGGCTTATAATCCATTAACACAAGATTATAGGATTTCCTAAGAGGTGAGAATTTATGCTCGTAGCCTGAGGGAAATAAGTAACCTCAGATTCTAAATCTATGATGCTTTAGCACAAACTAAAATCACGGCCTAAAGCAAAGCATAATGGAGATACAATGTTTTTCCTCCACAAGAGAGGACAAACCCATCTCGACTATTCTGGACTTATAACTGTCTGGAGTGACCTCCAATTAACACCTCCTACACTTCAAATGTAGGCCAGTATTATGTAAGTGCAAGATAGCTAGGCTATTATTTAATTAGGAAGGAGACTAGAGTCTTAAACTCACACTTTAAAAGACTAGATCATAACTCAAATGAAAACATGACTTAGTCTAAATGCAAGATTTGCAATCTTTATATCATTTTGACACATTGATTTGGACAAAGTCTTGGTCAATTATGCCTATATGCATGAAGAAATGAGGTTATGGGCTAAATTAGCGGGAGGAGGTATTCTCCACTACAAGGGATTCCCTCATAAGTCAAGCATTCCATTATCGTGTAAGAGTGGAGACCCTCCTTACTCAATAGTGAAGCAGTATGCTATGCATAATGTTAAAACATTCAACATTCAGCTAAGGGGTTGTTAAATCTTTTAATTATCTTGATTATAGCCTAAGCTTTAAAGAGAGGTTATGAATTACTTTAAAATTTAATTATGAGTTATTACTGGGGATAAAAATAAATTTTATCATAAAGAGCCTACTGAATCGAGGCCACACATTCAAACATCAATCTTTAAGAAATTGATGAAAATCATGCCATTTCTATTGCGTAATATAAACACAACAATCAAACACATATAGATTTCATAAAAGAATAAAAGGCCGATGCAGCCGGGTACCATCATACACCCAAAAAAAAGAAAATTTGGGTAGTCGAGCTCTATCCTTATACAACCTAGATAACCATAAAATTTTACAATTATAATAAATATAGATGTTATGGGGGTCTTTATTCTTCATCTTCTTTCTTCCTCTTTTGATTTTATTTTGTTCCAAGGCTTCATAGGGCCTCCTAGAACTTTGCCTTCTAGCCACTGCTCATCTTAAACTTCATAACACTTATCCTGATTTCTATTACAAAATTACATATTCATAGAAAAATAAAATCTAACTACGCCTACAAAACATATATTAGCTAAACATACATACATCCTAAGCAGTTATATTTTTTATAAATTGGACTTACCACCTCTTCTAACATGGATTATACTTAGGGGAATAAGCAACCTACAAGGAAAAGTATTTATATTTATTTTAGCAGCCCCATTAGCATAATCCCCTATAGAAGATAATATTAGGCTAACAATAGCCTAATATCCAATCTACAAACCACCATCCTAACGTCCAGTTTAAAACATTACATCAAAAAATAAAACACAACATCATACATACACCATCCTAACCTAAAGCTAGAAGTGGTGACTTAACATTCTAATGTGTGTGTTTAGGCTTGGTGTGGTATATTTTAGTTAAGCTTTGGAATTATAATTGTCTAAGTTTGGCATTATTTAAATTAACCATGATGGGTGATTTCACTTTAAATCATTAAGAGGATTTACAAATTTTACTTTGTATTTTGTTTTATTTCATTTGATATCTACTTAGCATCTAAGCATTCTAAACAGAAGAAAGAGGGTTAACCTCTTTCATCCCTACCTTGAGCAATTTTCTAAAACATGTTATTATGATTTGGTTTTCTTTTACTGAATGATTAATTATGTGTTTTATTAATCCTAAGTTTGGTTAATCTTAAAGAACCATATTCAATATGAAAGGCATCCTAAGACTAATATAGTTGAGTTGCCATCACATAGAATATGATACACCAATTCTTTTCATCACCCATAACATGCATAAGATTTTGAGCTTAATATACCTACACATGCAATGTGTTTTTGTCACACTTATATGATTATGAATGCCTAGATTTTGGTAGAAAAGTGGGATTTCATTTCTTAGCTAAGTACACATACACCTGTATAAAAGTTTTAGGCAAGTACGTGCCGTTATTTAGACCAAAGAAATGAGATAATCTAAGACCTCCTTAGGGCTACTTAAAGCCTCATATTCCTGAGATATCCAATACTTGCTTTCTTAAATACATATGAAGGTACACACAACTATGAGAACGAAAATCATGCAAAAGATTGTATTTTTAGTGAGTTATATATGCATGTAAAGTAAATTTCTATCCAAATTCTAGTACAAGTACACATAGAAATGAAATTAAGTAAGTATGTGTCATTGTTAAACCAGGGAAGTCAGGTAATCTAAGACCTACTTGGGGCTACTTAAGGCCTTATATTTCTGGGATGTCTAGACTATATACTTATTATCATTCAAACATATGTACACCAATACATGAATCATAAAGATAAAGTAATACTTTAACATGCTTAAGTTATATGCTCTGCAAATCATATGTAGTATTCATAGCTAGCATCAATCCAAATCTTCATTATTAATTTATAAATTTAAAAATAATTTTAGAATTTATTAGTGATAATAATCACATATATAATAAGATTAATTCAATACATGCAACTTACACATAAATAAATTCCATTGATTCTTTTATTTTTGAAAATATGAATGCATGATATCACATGACATACAACATTTATAATGATTGAAAAGTAATAATTAAATATTTCCATATAATTTATTCAACTACATTAATTCTTAAGGACAATCAAATTGAATAAAATCATTTAAGGAAAACCAAAGCTTATTATGAAGTTTAATTCTGAATTTGATTCATTAAACTTAAAAAGGAGAAAATAAATTTGCTATTTTTAATACATCCTATGTTAATGATTTAATATATTTAAGAAAAAATAATAAAGTAGATTTTATGAATTAATTAAGTTGGAATCACTAAGAAATTCATTTATTTACTCTTTCCTATGCTTGTTTAATTCAATTAATCATTTAATTATGAGCTTCCCATGATATGCAAATGATAAATCAAAGTTGCAATGCACTTAGGGACCTAATTCAATGAAGCTCATAATTAAGTGTTAATCAAATTAAAGGATCTAATTAAGCACTTATATTATTTTCCTACACCCATGGGTTAATCATAATTTTCTTAAGAATCCTTATGTTATTAAACACAAAGAGGAAGCCATAAATTCAATTTAAGTTATCTGAAGAAAATATCATTTTGTTTTGATTTTATTTGTCCATTAATTACTTAATTAATCCCTTAATTAAGTCACAATTTAATTAAACCCTTCTATGGAAATAGACATAAGCAAATGATCAAGAAAGAGGCCTTGATGATCATTTACCCCTATCATTCCCACTATTAACCATGATTAATCATCAAAACTTTACTATTTAATAATTTTAATAATCATTAAATTAGTTAGGGAGGGTAATTAAAATTAAAATTTCAAATTCACCCAATTACCTTGCCAATAAATCTCAAGAAAATTATAGAAGGCATAAGACATCCTATAGAATCAACATATTTAATTAGAAACTCATTAGCCAAGTATTTAGTGCTTAATTAAGCTAATTAAGGAAAAATGCAAACCTTAATTAAGCTCTATTCACTATTCAAACCATAGGAAATTTATTTTTATTAAATATCCTCTATTTACCTTTTCCAAAATGGGTTTACTAAAAATTTTAGGATTTTATCTATAATTAGTTATGAATTTTTAATGTTTTGAGTGATTAATTATATTTTTAGCCTTAACAAATCCCTAATCCCATCGGTGCCATGCGGGAGCTGACATGGTGATGCTTTCCACATGGCGCTATGGGATTGGCCACTTAAACTGTTCGACGCAGCATGCTGAGTTAGCGGCGGTGGATATGCTTTTATCCCAATCGTCTAATCGTGGATCGAATGGTGGGGATTAATATCGTGGTTCTTTAGGGATAAAATTAGATTTTCTAATTAGTTTAATCACCGTCATCTGTTCCAATCATGTAGAATGGACAATAAATGATCCTTCATCCCCCAAGTGATGGAAGACGCACACTGTTCGCTTTCCTCCACTCGATCCAAGCTCATCAAACCGGATTGACTCCAAAACTTTCAAGTGATATATCTAAAGAGATCCTATGATGGAAATCGCACAAAATAATAAAATATTTTACAAAATAGCAACTCCTAATAGATTTTTTATGGTTTGCCAAAATTTACCCCATCGGAGCTCAAGATCGGTGGTCCAATGATTGAGGTGGCTTTGTCTTGAAAAGACAAAGCCATATTGAGAAGCTCATGACTTGCCTCCCCTCCGGTGACTTTGTGGACCAAGCATCGTCAGAAATTTCATCAGAGTTGGTTTATGGATGGTCTCTGGTGCTCAAATCAATCGAGAATTGATTCATTTTGTCTCACTAGAGCTTGAAGCAGATATGGGCGTAGTTAATTTAGATTTTATGGAGTTTGAATAGAGTTGGGCGGAGTGGAGCCTCAGTTTCGCTTGAGTTCGATCTCACCGGCGATGAGAAGCTCAGGGGAATTTGGGAGGCTCACCTCAACTCATTGAAGCTCTTTGCCTGGTTAAAATGAGATGGGGAAGAGTATACTCTCCTCCCTAATTGATCTAATGGCTCAGATCAATTCAGCCTTTAACAGGCATCTGGCTAGCGCAGGTCGCTCGGGATGGCAATGAGGTGCTGAGGTGGAGTGCGCCACCTCCTCCAAGTCTGTCAATGGGATGGCTTGGGTTATCTCACCTCCACTTGACTCATGGCTGACCCAATCAGCTTTGGGTCTGGTGAGCTTGTGTTCCTCATGTCCAATTTGAGCTCTAGGGTGGCTGCCTAGGGTTGGAGAGTGGGTTTGACCATCCAAAATAGAGATTTTATCCTATTTGGAGGGGTTTACTCAATGGGTTTTGACCTAATTCGGGTCTAAGGTGGGTTGGGTTTGATTTGGGCTGACCCATGGTGACCCAAGGAGGGGTCATGCCAAGTTTGGTTGGGTTTGTGCTAGGTTTGAATTGCTTTGGCTCAATTTGACCCATGTAGGTCAAATTGGGTGAAGTTGGGTTAGGTTGACCCATGGGTCAAATTAGGTCAAACCAAGGGTTCAAATGTGTTCAAATGATGATTTATGATGTTTAGGTTCAATTGGTTTGATTTGATTTGAAGTGGATTTGAATTTGGCTCATATGGGTTCATATGAGTCCATTGAGCTAAGTTGACCAATTTAGTCAAATTGGCCAAATTAGCTTGAGTTAGGGGTTGGCTTAGGTTCAATTGATGATTTGAGGATGATTGTATGTATTGATTTCAATTTAGATTTGGGAATGATTCAGCTCAATTTGACCCTTTAGGTCAATTTGGGCTAAATGGGTCAATTGGGTTGACATGGTCAAATTGGATTCAATCAAGGGCTTGATCATGTTCAATAATCAATTCATGGTTGATTGGAAGTATTGGTTTCAATCAATTTGGATTGGATTGAGATTTGGCTCAATTTAGCTTTTTAGGTCAAATTAGGTCAACTTGGGTCAAAGGTCCAATTGGACTTGGTTTGATTGATTGATGGTTGAATAATATTCAAGGATTAATTTATGATTGAATTAAGGCATTAGTTTCAATCAATTGGTTTAGAATAAAGTTTGATTCAATTTGGTTCATATAGGCTAATTGGGTCAACTTGAGTCAAGTGAACAAATTAGCTTGGTTTGACCTAATTGATTGCAATTGGACAATCAAGGGCGATCAACATTCATTGTAAGGTATTGGATGGATTGATTCGATCCAATTTGGGTTAGATTAAAGTTTGGATCAAATGGGTCCTTTAGGTCACTTTGGGTCAAGTGAACCAAATGGGTCTATTTGAGTTGGATTAGGTTGAATTCAATTTGATAATTGATTTAGTATTAATTCATGACTTTTATTACAATTAATTCAGATTTAATTAGATTTTGGCTGATATGGATCCTTTAAGTCAAATGAGCTAAGCTAAGTTGATTTGGCTTGATTTGGTTTGATTTGACTTGATTTGACTTGATTGTAGTTTTTGGAAGAATTTGAAATAAAGAGTTAAATGGTTGAAGTGCTTTTATGAAAATCAATTGAGTTTGGTTCAAGTGAAGGAACTTTAGGTTGAGTCCATAGGATTGGATCATAGGATTAAGATGGGTTTGGGTTCAAGTCATTTTGGCTTGGATCTTGGATATGAAATGAAATCCAATTGGTGCATTGGTTTGAAGTTGGATTTGCATGAGTGGGTAGGAATAGGTCATGGGTTAGGCCATAGAATAGGTAGGTTCCTTTTGTCCTAAGGTATAGCCTAAACCTATTGTATACCTTCCTAAGTCTTTAGGCTTAGGTTTAGTGTTCACCAAATCACTAGAAGTATCTTATGACCAAAGAAATCCTAGTGTTTAGAAGACTCCTAAGTCTAAGGAAGGATGATTCAATCCTCATTCCAAAAGTGAGGTTAATAAAAGGACCTCCAATAGGTGTGGTGTAACTAAGAAAACACACTACATGTATTGGCATTGACCGAGACAACCAACAACATCCAGAAAGATTACCAGCACTAAGGATGGCCATTCATACCCAAATGACAAGGTAGTTAGAACCATGTATCCTAACATGATGCAATTCGCTATCATGCCGAGGGCATGAGAGAGAGACAAGTATATTTTGGTTTAATTTATGAAGAATTGGTTTCATGTCAAGGACATGAAGAGAGATCCACTAGGGATATGCACATAAGTTTGATTAGATAAAGAAAGATTTATACCAAGGGCATAAAAGAGGTAGATCCATTGGGGATTGAGATTTGATTGAATTTGTTTGCCTAGTTTGATTTAGGAAAGAGGGATCCACTGGGGATATAGGTTTGGTTGAGTTTGTTCATTTCTGTCAATTAGAATCTGCTGGGGGTATAAGTTTGAATTTGTTTGATTTAGTTTGGTTGATTTATTATTGATTGGTTTTGACTCTGATTGATTATATTTTGATTGTTGATTAATTTGGTGGAGGATCCGCCGGGGTGTAGATTTGATTGAATTCGTGTGGAATCCGCTACGAATTGAGATTCTGATTAGATTTGTTTTGATTTAATTGTAATTAATTTTAAGAGAGAAAGAGATCCACTGAGAATACAAGTTTGGTTGAGTTAATTGAATTGGTTTGTTGATTTGATTTGATTTTAGTTGATTGGTTTTGATTCAGTTTGGATTTTGGTTTTATTTTCATTCGGATTTGACTACATAGGGGATGTAAATTTGAATTTGATTTTATTTTAATTTGTGATTGTGATTGATTGATTTAATTTGGACCACATCAATTTGTGATGGAACACACTAAGAAGGGCTATGTAGATAGGACCTACCTAAGATTTATCAATCTAAAGGGTAGTCTACTAGCAGAAGGGTAGAAACTATCAACCTAGGGGTTGCCCGTCGGTTTGCAACGGCACTGCTAGGAAGAAAGCTCGAGGACTCACATCTTCTAAAGCAGAGATAAACATTGGGGTGACATATTGATGGTACAATAAGTCAAGCTCGACTTAGGGCGACTAGTGAGTGAATGCCTTTAGGGGTCTTATCTCAACTCAGGGTAGTCAAGGCGATTCTTTTAGGGAGTTTTGCTGGCACTGTCCAAAAGATAGGGTGTCTACTTGGGAAAGGTGCTTCTGGGGCTCTTATCCTAATCCACAAAAGATTTCATTTTATTTATTTGTTTATTTGTTTAGCATGGACCTTGTTGGTTTGTGAGGGACCACACTAAGAAGGATCCTTGGGGGCTTTGGCCTATCTAAGATTTATTAGCCCAAGGGATAGTCCGTATATCTACAGTACAAAGCTTCCAATCACAGGGGTGGCTACTAGGAAAGGGGATTTGTCTAATCTAGTAGTAACCTAGATCATGTCTAGATGGGGTCATGAAAGCATAATCCAAATATAATTCCCATAGGGAAAGTGACTCTTAGGGTTTTATCCTAATTCCAGCCTGACTCAGGGAGAAAGCACGGGGGCTCACATCTGCTTCAGTGGTGTTATCCACTGAATGGGTTGCTATCAGCAAGGCAAATATCAGCTAAACTAAGGTTCCCATTGGTTTACAATGACCGATCTAGGAAGAAAGCATCACAGACTCACATCTTCCTAAGAAGAACTGATCATCGGATAGTCTATCATTGGGCAAGATAATTACTATCCGACCTAGAGCGACTACCAAGTGGGCGGTCATAAAGAAGGACTGAACCCAAACTTGAAGTACTCAGGAAGAAGAGGAGCCACTGAGGGTCTTACCCTAATCTTCAAATATAAACCAGACCCAGTTAGTGCATGGTGGCTAATTCAATAAGAAAGCTTTGGGACTCACATCTGCTCAAACAAGGCTAAACATAAAGTAGCTTATCGATCATGCAATAAGACATACCACACTAACAAGGTGCTCATTGGTTTACAGTGGTTGAGTTATGAAGAAAGCATAAGGACTCACAATCGCCTAAGCAAATAGACCACTGGGGAGACACACTAGCTAGGTAGTGAATCAAGCCCGACCTAGAGTAACTATTGAATGAGGGCTACTAAGGGTCTTATCTCAACTCAAGGCAGCCCGAAGCCAATGGATTTGTGTTTGATTTGTTGGTACTTGTGTGCAATTTTGTGTTCGTGATGTGCTAATGAAGGATATGATGTTGCTCGGGTTCTCTTATACCCACCCTAAATACACCACAAAAATTAAGTAAATGGAAAGTTTTCAATTTGAAGAAATGTTTGATTTGAAATAGAATTTTATTGATGAAAATTTATTTTAAACTTTATTTATGCACAGTATTTCTTTAGATAAATCCCGTTGATAGGAAGCATTGGGTGTATTCCTATATGGTTGATGAGTTGATAAGATCCACATTAGTAGGCCTTTTCTATGATGAAAGGGACTTCCCAAGTAGGTTCAAGCTTGCTTCCCATTTTGCTACGGGCAATAATTGGTCTCCTTAGACTAAAATAAGCTCTCCTACTTGAAAAGATCTAGGATGGACCAACTTATTATAGCTTGAACCATCTTTGCTTTGTATAACTCAAGGTTCTAGCATGCTCGTAAGTGTCTCTCTTCCAAACCTTCGAGCTCTTCTAGCCACAACTTGGCATTCTGGTTGGTTGTAATTTTGCTGCTCATAGCTATGTTTAGTGATGTGAGTTGGTCTTCTAATGGTAGAACAACTTTGAACCCATACACTAAAGAGAATGGGATAGATTTAGTTAGAGTTTTGTAAGTAGTGTGGTACGCCCACAAAGCTTTAACTAACTGCTCATGCCACTGTCACGTGTTGTCATCGAGCATCTTCTTGAGTATCTGAATAAGAGTTTGTTATAGTTTTTTGTTAAATCGTTTGCCGGCAGGTAGTAGATGGTATAATATCTCCAATCTATGTTGTGTCTCCAGGAGAAGTTGTTGATTTTGGTAGTTTTAAAGTGGTACCATTATCAGATATGATTTGGCAGGGTATCCCAAACTTATAAATGATATGGTTCTTAAAAAATTGGAGCACATGCTGAGCTTTGACCTCCCTGAGTAGAATTTCCTCCGCCCACTTGGAAAAGTAGTCTGTAGCTATAAGGATGAACTGGTGACCCTTTGACGAAGGAGGATCAGACCTACTATGTCAATGCCCCAACACTCGAATAGCCATGAGGCTAAGGTTGGATGCAGAATGTTGGTTGGCTGATGTAGGACCACTTATTGTACTTAGCATTAGTGATAATGCCTTGCCACATCCATGCAATCTGTGATCATCGTCGGCCAATAATACCCAAGTATGTTGATTTTAGATTTCATCTTGGGACCAAATTGACAAGCTCGCATAATCCTGAATGTACCTTGATCACGATCTTATGGGCTTCCTGCTTGTCCAAACAACATAATCATATATGATCGAAGGACCATCGGTACAAGACACCATCCATGAGGGTGTAGGAGAATGCCCTTTGCTTCACTATATGTGCTTGATATTTCTCTTGAGGTAGTTTGCCTTTGTTTAGATAACCAATGAAGGGTTGCCTCCAATCTAATGCTTCATCTTTTTTGGCAATGGTAACCTCCCCTTCAAGAGAGTATTTGTAGATGAGGTCAACATGCAGGACTTGTCCATTGTGGACCTCTATTTATATGGACTCATCTTCTGGAAATGCCAACTTCTTGTCAAGCTTGGCTAAGGCATCAGCTATGGCATTTTCTCCTCGAGGAATCTTATAGATTATAACTTCTAGAATTTGAGCTAATAACTCCATGGTATACTTGTGATAATGATGAAGTTTTGGCTTCAATACTTTGTAGGACCTAGTGATCTGGTTGAAAACTAGCTAAGAGTCCCCAAAGATGTTGATGTTATGGATGCCTAGAGAAATGGCTAACTTTAGACTGATGATCAAAGCCTTATATTCAGCTTTGTTGTTGGTGCAAGGTTCATATATATGATATGTGAATCTTATCATTTCACGTGTTAGGAGAACTATTCTTGCCCCTATGTTGCCTGGGAGAATAGATTGTGGTTCTTCTCCTCTTTGAGAAAGAGCCACACCATCAAAATACATCTCCCAGTGGCAAATGGTGGTATCCCAGAAGTTCATGATTTGTTCATCAGGGAGATCATCACTAAGCGAAGAATTTATAGGAAGTAGGTGTGCTGCTAAGAAATCTATGAGTTCTTGTCCTTTGATGCACGGAAGGGTACGAATGTGATATCAAACTATGATAAAATCATGGACCATCATGCCAACCATCCAGATAATGTCGATTGTGCCATGAGATATTACAGTGGGTTGATTCTAGAAATTAAGTTTACTTTATGAGAAAGCATATAGTGTCATAGATTTTGAGCTGTAAAAATTAGAGCTAGGTAGTGCTTCTTAATGGGTGGATAGTTTACTTGAGTAGGTATCAGATGACGGCTGAGATAGTATAGTGCATTCTCTTTTTCTTTATCATTGGCTTGGGCCAACAAAGCACCAAGGAAGTCATCCAATGCAGCAGTGTATAGTATCAGCAGTTTGCCCAAGATAGGGGCGACTAAGACTGGTGGCATCAAGAAGTACTGCTTGATGGTCTCAAAGGCATGATAAAACTTGTCATCCCACTTGAACTTTGCATCCTTCTTCACAAGTAATGAAAATGGTTGACATCTACCTAATAGGTTGGATATAAAGCGTATTAGATATGCCAACCTCCCTTGAAATGATCTAAGTTGAGTTAGACTTTTAGGGGGTGACATTTCCAATATTGTTTTAATCTTCTCCGGGTTGATTTCAATTCCATGATGTTAGACAACAAACCCAAGGAACTTCCCTGAAGATATTTCGAATGCACACTTAAGAGGGTTCATTTTGAGGTTGTACTACCTTAACCGCTCGAAAACTACTCTCAAGTCAAAGAGATGGTCTTCCTTTTCTTTGCTTTTGACCACAAGATCATCGACATAGCATTCGACCTGGTGATGAATGAATTCATCAAAGATTAGAGTCATGACTCGTTGGTATGTGGTGTCAGTATTTTTAAGGCTGAAAGGCATAACCTTATAATAGTAGATTTTGATCAGGGTTATGAAAGCAGTGTTCCTTTCATCTTCAGGTGCCATCTTTATTTAATTATATCTAAATGAACCATTCATGAAAAAGAAGATTGCATGAGATGAGACAATGTCCACCATTAGTTCTGGTATTTATAATGGAAATTCATCTTTTGGACATGCCTTATTGAGATCCCTAAAATCGACACATATGTGAATTTGGTCATTCTTCTTCTTAACTAAGACGACACTAGCCAACTAGGTGGGGGTATTTTTCTTCCCAGATGAAACTAGCATCGATCAATTTCTTCACTTCAGAAATGACCTATTATTCAATGTCTAATCGTATGCGTCTAGGAGCTTGCATGATAGGGTTAGCATCAAGCTATATCACTAGCTTATGAACTGCTACGTCAGAAGCTAATCAGAGAATTTCATCATAACTCCATGCAAAGTAGTTCTTAAACTTAGTGAGTAGCCTAACTAAGTCATTGGTTTCAGTATCACTCAACAAGGAGCTGATGTACATCAGGAATGGATTGTCTTCAGTCCCCAAGTTGATTTATTTGAGTTCATCAATGATTGATTTAATTTTTTTTTCAAATTCAGGAGGAGCATCTTTGACTTGGAAATCGTCTGGTTCATCTAAAGTTTCTAAGCACACCTCCTCATAAGAGTTAATGTGATTTTAAAAGATCCTATCATATTCCAAGTGATTGGTGATGACCAAGTAGTAGTCATCGTCATCCACCGGACCTATTGTACCAAAGCTTAGTCCATGTCTTGATTGAGAGTTCTTGCATTTATTGTTCCATAGCCTTTCAAAGTATTCTGACTTGTGCTTAGACCATGTAAATGGAATTAAACATTTCTTTGCTAAATTATTAACACAAGGCAAGTACCAATCAAAAGGCAATTTTATTAATTCTTTATATGAATCATCCTTAAGTTATACATCAACTTCTTTACTTGAGGATGCTTATCTTGGATAGAACCTCTAAATCTTTGTGGTTGTACATGCTTTAGGGGCTTCCTTAACTACCAAACTCTCAACTTTTTGTGAGGAAAGTGGGGTTAGAGTTAAGGATCCCATATGATGCCAGATAGTTTCACATAAAAAAGACTTGGATACACTTATGCCTTTCTTAGGGACCCAATCTTCATCACTGTCTAGCTCGAGTGTCACCTCCAATGGGATATGTTATCGAGAAGAGATGGTCGGTGTGATAACTATATAAGACTCATCCTCTGAACTTGATTATAAATCTATGTAGATAATAGGTGTACTCCTGGATGCTAGAATGAATGTCCTAATAGGTGGTAAGTATAGAGGCCTTCCACCTTTAGGACTCCCTCTGGACTTGTCTCTCCCTCATCCTGGTGGAGGTTGGGTCATCCTCCCCACTTGTTTGAATGGAGTAACAAACTATCGGTGAAATCTAATCTCAAGCTCTACTTCCTCCCTAAGGTCTTCTTCTCATTCCTTTTTCTTTTCTTTTCCCTTTTCTTTTTTTTTCTTTCTTTTCTTTTTTTTATTTTGATTAAGGTACGAGAGAAGACATTTTTGTTTCTTAGGGAGCTAGTAGGCCGCATCCTCATATATCCCGACCTCATGAACTGCAAAAGGTTTAAGATCTCCTTTGACACTAATACTCAATTTTGCCTCTTAGGAACTTGATGTATTAATGTAGAGAGGATGGAACCATATTATTCTTATATATCCATAGTCTCTCAAGCAAAGCATTGAAAGATGTATCTGAGTCTATTATATAAAATTTGGCTTCTATCTTTCAATCATGTATCTCCAAAGGTAACACTATAGGGCCTAAGGCCCTCTCACCTTATTCATTGAATCCTTACAACATCATCCTCTCTGCTTGGAGTTTAGAGAAGTTGATTCTCAAGTAGGCAAGGGATCATAGACTCATAATGTTAATTGATACACCTAGATCAACTAGAACTCTGGTTAGCCTAAATTTTGCCAACATCCATTATGATGTAGATGAGACGGTTGTGCTCGATCATCCCTAGACGTCAGTCTTCAATGATGAATGTAACTAGTAGGACTTCTTCTGAGAAATGTGCCTCCTCTCTAGTAGCAGTCAACTGAGCTAAGCATATTTTTGGATCAAGCAAAGCTTTGATTAGTGACTCCCTCATCTCTTTGGATAATACAAGGGCATTATATATGCTTAACTAAGGTGACAACTTTCTAAGGTGTGCAAGAACATTATAATCAGCTTTGGGCTGGTCCTCCGCAAGCATATTTATGGGTGGAGCATGCTGTGGAGGGGCTATTTTCTCACTGGAACCAATGACCTATTTTCCCTTATCCTGAGGTGCTACCTTAGAGATAGAAATTTGCCACTATGGAGGTTGACTTCAATGACTTCTTGAAATGAGGAGTTTGTGAAAAGTTTTACCTGCTCATTGGATATACCTATAGCTTCTCCTAAAGGATGATTAGAGTTAGATGACTCCAAATTAATCACAAGAGGTGAACCCTGATGATTTAGAAAAGGGAAATCCATTTCTAAATCAGAGTGGGATTGATTAGAATTATTTGAGTTATTATTAGTTTAACTTGGAGAGCTTTCTATTTGAATCAAATCATCAAAAGTAAAGAGAATGTAGGTAGAATCGATCTTCTTTATTAATTTCTTTAATTTTGGAAGAGGTACATAATAAAAATCAAGTAAAGTAAGCAATATGAGGGGTTTGGTGCCCTCACCCACTGATACAATGCTCCTGTTGGAGGTGGAGGTGCTGGTTGATGTAGTAGCTACAATGGTGGATATAGTACTTGACTTGGATAGTGGTTACACTATGGATCTATCCCAGGCAAGTGAATGTTGATATCATTGCTACTGGGCTTCCACCCTCCTCAAGTTGTCCCTCACAATGGACAAACCTTTCTTGATGTTGGAGGTTTAAGCTAAGTCGGGCACCTACAGAGAAAGTTTCTTGATTTTAGAAATTATTTTTTTAGGTACGAGATAAAGAGATATCCTAACCTTCTTTTATCTTAAGAGGATCAAATGTATCTCTAAAGATTACTTTGACATAACTAGAAGGTTGTTCTATTAAGTATTTTTTAGGGATGACTATGGCTCTTGAATTGTAGATGCACTCAAGCCAATCATTAAAATTAAAATAATCCTCTAAGACATGGCCTAGCATGCGATGGTAGGGGCAGTAGCTAGGATCATCACTCCTGCCCACTTCTTCCAGCTTTCTAGGCTAGGATAGCTGAAAATCAGACTTCTTAAGAAGGTTCTTAAAGATTTTCCGACTACCTCCCTCTTGAATGAGTATGGTTTGTTGAGTTTGTTAGCAAGAGTAGGTGGAAAGTACAGTGGTTGATCGATACCCTATTGTGTGTAACATGTTTGTGGTGGTGGCGTTGTGGCCGAGGTAGTGGAAGACGAGACGGTAGAGGAGGCTGTTGGACTTGATGTCTCTCAAATTGTGCTCGCAGTGGCTGCTTTCCCTTATCAACTGCCACTATAATCTCTGACTTCTTCTCAAAAACCTTCTGAGGCTTGGGTTTGGATGACTTGTATAAGAAGGGTAACTATTTGGCTTCCTCTTGTAGGTTAGTCGCCTTGCTGATTAACTTCTCAAATGTCTTAATGGTGAAGCCCTTAAGTATGAAGGCGATCGGGTCATGGATATTCCTGAATAAAATCTCAATGGCATGTTACTCTTTTAGTTGTGGTTCATATTTCATACTCAGGTAGTGCCATCTAAGAATTTAATCAACAAGGGACTCATTAGGCTTTTGCTTCTTTACAACGAGATCACCTATATTTATCCTTTGCTAAGCTCCTACAAATCTCTTGATGAAGAGATGCTTCTTCTCAAACAACTTCACTGAATTGCTAGGCAATTCATCATACCAATCAAAATCTACCCCTGAAAGGCTACTTACAAACTACTAGAAGAGTGATGCATCATTGCAATTGGTGTTGAAATGATTGGCATTAAAGTGTGCTAAATGCTTCCTTGGGTTCACACTACCATCAAAGACCTTGAAGGATGGTGACACAAAAGCCTTAGGGTATTGAACTACATTAAATTCCTCTGAGTAGGGCCCACCCTTTGGAACAGATGAGCTTCCCCAGGCTTGTGCCAATGCTTCCTTCATCTGCTACTCTACCATATGCTTAATATCTTTTTCATGCATGGAGGTGCTATCGGTGACCTTCCTATGCAAATGTCTAGCATCCTCATCTATGGGAGTGCACTTGGGATGATCTAGGGTATGTATTAGCTCAGGCTGATCGACCTCTATGGGAAAAGGTTGTGAAATTAGGGCTTGGTTCTGCATGGCTAGGACCACTGCCATCAACTCCTCTACCCTTCTCTCAATCTTATCGATCTGAGCATCTTTTTGCTTGATTTATTGGAGGAGGTATTGAGTTGAGTCTGATGCCTCACCTTCCTCAACAACAACGCCTTTCTACCTAGGTTGTTCCTTTTATAAGGATCCTCAGGTATCTACTATGTGGACTTTTGTTAAGTCATTCAACATGTCATCCTCATCGACATCAAAGTCTACCTTAACCTCCTCTTATTCATACTGATCATCTCTGACTATTTTCCTCATTGCGACACGATAATCCTCCAAAATGTCATCCAAGAATCGAACATCAACCCGATCTAGTACTACTAGAACCTAGGCTGACTAGTGACTAACCCTTTGGATTGAAGAAGCTATGCCGAATGCTGGTAGTAGACTCTCCTAACAACAACCATGGGGTCACCTATCCTCCTCCTCCTCCTCCTCCAAGCTGTGGTGGAGCGACACCTACTCTTGGGCCACCACTCCTTCACCACTGCTTTGGAATGGAAGGTCAGTGGGAGCTCACCTCACCTCACAGTGGAGTAGAGATGGGGGGGGTCCAGTGTCGGATCACCGGAGGAAGCTCTCTCTTCAGATGTGGGCTTGTGGAACTTGGTGGGGACTTTAGATGGTGGAACATGAACTGGTGAAGGTGGATGGCGAGTGGGTGGTGTAATGGGGGTAACACCGGTTGCCTCTCCGCCAGAGGTCTCCTCCTGCGACTGCTGGAACTTGGGAGTATAATGTGGTCAGACTGATTAGCTCTATCAGCTTTGCCAATTAGAATGGTCAATCAAAGAGGAGGCCATCGACTGCCTGGCGAACCTCCTTCTATCCCAATTGTCAGCTTGAGCAGCAGGCCTGGGTGACCATCTCTCTATGAATTTGATCCCTAACATTCTTAGGGATCAACCACCTCAAGTCATACAAAGTGTCAGACTCTAAGCATCCATGGGCTCTCCCAACTCTCCTAAGTACCAGAGCATAGAGCCTCCTGTATAGAGCCTCCTCTTTGTAGATGGTGGGGGTAATACAACAATCCTTTTGTAGTGCTCCTCTCCCTCTAAAGTTGAGAGGGGGTGAAACCTACTGCCACCAGGAAGGGGAGAGGTCTCACGAGGGGAACCCTCCTTAATAACATGGGATGCTTCCTCTACCTCCTTCACCACATGCATGTAATGTTTTTTATTTTTTTTATTCTTATTATGGCATTGGGTTTTGGTCAACGGAGCCAGACGAGAACTAGAACCGACCTTAAACGTGGGGGAGACTATCTCAAAAGATAAGATAGCCTTCCTTTTTAGGGCAGGGACAACTATAGAGGTGGTACTAGCCCATGTTGAGACTACGACGAGCACAACTAGAAAAACTAGCCCAACCGACAGGGGAACCTCTACTTCCTCTTCAGTAAGGGAAAATTAGAATCTGAGTGCAAATTAGACTGTAAGAGTGGCTTTTTATTTGCCACCTCCTCTCGGCTAACTGTGGTGAGGGAGTTTTCTCATAAGTGACTTTGAAATGCTTAAAGCCGAGGCCAAACTTGATGATGGCGATAGGGGTGAGTATGCCCTGATCCAGGGCTAAATCCACACTAGATGAGAAAGAGAAGATTAGCTTGTCGGACGACATGATAGAAGACTAACTGAAGGAAGAAGAAAAAATGGGTCTGGTATATCTGCTACACTATTGAAAGAGACACGGAGTTAGAAATTTATTTTGATTTTTGTTAATTTGACTTGACTTTTGATTTTGAATTAGAACCCTCATTTAACAAATTTGATTATGCTAAATGGGGTTCATTGGTATGTTAAAGAGATTTTGAAAATTTTGGAGAAGAGACTTTTTCTTTTGATTGTTGTTGTTTGGTTGATTTTAATTTTGAATGGGAACCATCATTTAACAATTTTGATTATGCTAAATGGGGTTTATTTGTTTGTTGAAGAAGTTTAGAATTATTTTTTTTGGAGAATATTCTTCTTGCTTTTACTTTGGACTTCATTGGTATTTCTTGAGAATGTTGGATGAACCTTGCTTTACCAAGCTAGTGGTTAGAGGTTCTTGATTTTGGTTTGATTTATATTTTGGATAATTTATTTAGTTGATTTTTTTACCTATTGGAGGTTCAATAGGGGTTTTAAGACCTACTTGGAGTGAGGTCCTAAAATCTAAAAGAATGTTAACCACCCTTGCTTAAGGATGAAATAAGCAAGGTGTCTAATGAAAAGAAAGATAGTCTTGATAGTTTTGGGCTTATATAAAATATAAGTCCACTATCGATGCTTTGAGATAATGATTGACTATTAAATATGGAGAGAGGAACAATCCCCAGCGGAGTCACTGGAAAAATCTATGGTGTTTTAAGTCGGATGCCGAGTGGACACCACACATATCTTAGAGGGTACTTATTGAAGTAATCGGGTATGACATTAAGGTATGATATCCATCTAAAAAGATGAAATATCACTTTATAATGGACCTAATCACCTAATAAGGACTACTAAGGTAGATGGGTCTTCGTATATACCAGAGATCTTTCTCCTACTTTACATGAAAAAGTAAAGCATGATTAATTTTATGTCGGATTCTTTAGTTCCATATGGAAGCAAGATTTCCATAGTTACTTACATCATAGGAAGTTGAATTTTCTAAGAATACTCTCAATTAAAGTAGTCAATCATATCTCCAAAGATTTCAAAGCTAGACTATCAAAGGATTGTGCATTTTTGGAAAAATTATGTGGGAATGTTCAATTGGAAAGACTTATTTTTGGATTCTAAAAGAAGATAAGTAGGGAGCACTCATGACACTAAGAAGCCTTGTAAGCACTCCAATTTATCCTATGGTGAGGCTTTATATGGTTGAAAGTGAGAGTTTAGGTTAATTTAAATTGAAATTTTATTAGACTACTAGGGCTCATAATCCATCAACACAAGATTGTGGAATTTCTTAAGAGGTGAGGATATATGCCCATAGCCCGAGGAAAATAAGCAACCTCATATCTTAAATCTAGGATACTTTAGCACAAGCTAAAAACATGACCTAAATCTAAGCAAAAGGGGATATAATAGTTTTCCTCCATAAGAGAGGACAAATCCATCCTGACTCTTCTAGACTTAAAATCGTCTGGAGTGGCTATCAGCTAACACCTCATACTCTTCAAATCCATGTAGGCTAGTCTTATATAAGTGCAAAATAGATAGGCAGTTATTTAATTAGGAAGGAGAATAGAGTCCTAAACTCACTCCCTAAGAGACTAGATCATAACTACCATGAAAACATGACTTAGTCTAAATGCAAAATTTAATAATCTTTATATCATTTTGACATATTGATTTGGAAAAACTCTTGGGTCACTTGTGCCTATATGCATGAAGAAATGAGGTTAGGTTTTATTTAAGTTTATTAAGAAAAAATTCAAACTCTAAATAAGCTTTATTCAATATTCAAACCATATGGAAATTATTTTTATTAAAATTTCTTCTGTTTATCCTTTCCAAAATGGGTTTACTCATATTTTTAGGATTTTTCTATAATTAGTTATGAATTTTTGAAGTTCTGAGTGATTAATTACATTTTTAATCTTAATTAATTCTTAATCCTCTCGGTGCCATGAGGGAGTTGACCTAATAATGGTTTTCACATGGCACCGTGGGATTGGCCACTTAAACCATCTGACGAGGCATACTGAGTCAGCGGTGGCAGACGCGCTTTCGTCCCAGCAATTTGATCTTAGATCGGATGGTGGGGATTATTCCTGCAATTCTTAAGGGATAAAATTAAATTTTTAATTGGATTAATCACGACCGTCAATTCCAATCATGTGGAATGGAAGACGGATGATCTTTTGTCCCCTTAGCGACTGAAGACAAACACAGTCCGCCTTCCTCCACTCAATCTAAGCTCACTGGAGCTCATGAGGTGTCAAGATTGACTCCAAAACCTTCAGGGGATAGATCTAAGAAGATCCTATGGTGGAAATCTTACGAATTGTTAAAATCTTTCACAAAACACCAACTCCTAATAG
Organism: Cymbidium sinense; assembly: GCA_021442155.1. NCBI lineage: Eukaryota > Viridiplantae > Streptophyta > Magnoliopsida > Asparagales > Orchidaceae > Cymbidium > Cymbidium sinense. The sequence goes on along the minus strand of JAKCPB010000104.1, from coordinate 250,406 downwards.
ATTTTCAATGGTTTGCCAAAATTTACCTCGTCGGAGCTCAAGATCAGTGGTCCAATGACTGAGGTAGATTCGCCTTGAAGAGATAAAGCCCTATTGAGAAGCTGTGACTTGCCTCCCTGCTGTTAATCTATGGACCAAGCGTCGCTAGAAATGTCACCAGAGTTGGTCTAGGGATGGTCTTCAGTGCTCAAATCAATTAAGAATCAATTTGTTTTGCCTCGCTAGAGCTTGACGAAGGTATGAGTGAAGTTAATTTAGATTTGGTGGAGTTTGAATGGAGTTGGATGGAGTGGAGGCTCAATTTTACACGGTTCGATATCACCGGTGATGGGAAGCTCAAGGGAACTTGGGAAGGCTCTAGGGAAGCTCGTATCAACTCACTGAAGCTCTGTGTCTGGTTAGAATGAGATGGGAGGAGTATACTCTCCTCCCCAATTGATCCAATGGCTTAGATCAATTCAGCCTTTGGCAGTGTTTGGCAGTGCGGTGCAGGGGATGGCGATGAGTTCTTTGAGTGTGCTTTGGTGGTCAAGGCAAGTGGAGCAGGGCGAGGTGGGGTGTACCACCTCTCTAAGTGTGCTAATGCCACAGCTTAGGTTAGCTTACCTCCACTTGGCTCATGGCTGACCCAATTAGCTTTAGATCAAGTGAGCCAATGGTCCTCATGTCCAATTTGAGCTCTAAGATAGCTGTCATGGGTAAGAGATTGGGTTTGATAATCCAAATGGGGATTTTGTCTCATTTAGAGGGGTTTACCCAATGGATTTTGGCCTAATTTGGATTCAAAGTGGGTTGGGTTTAATTTGTGCTGACCCATGGTAACCCAAGGATGGGTCATACCAACTTTAGTTGGGTTGGACTAGGTTTGAATGGGTTTGGCTCAATTTGACCATGCACATCAAATTGAGTTAAGTTGGGTTAGGTTGATCCATGGGTCAAATTGGGTCAAACCAAGAGTTAAAGTGTGTTTAAATGATGATTTGGGATGTTTAGGTTCAATTGGTTTGATTTGATTTGAAGTGGATTTGAATTTGGCTCATATGGGATTCATATAGGTCAAATGGCCTAAGTTGACTAATTGGTCAAATTGGCCAAATTAGTTTGAGTTAGGGGTTGGTTTAGGTTCAATTGATGATTTGAAGATGATTTTAGGTATTAATTTCAATTAATTTGGATTTGGTAATGATTTACCTCAATTTGACCATTTAGGTCAATTTGGGCTAAATGGGTCAATTGGCTTGACTTGGTCAAATCGGGTTCAATTAAGGGCTTGATCATGTTCAATAATCAATTCATGGTTGATTGGAAGCATTGGTTTCAATTAATTTGGATTGGATTGAGGTTTGGCTCAAGTTGGCCTTTTAGGTCAAATTGGGCCAACTTGGGTCAAAGGTCCAATTGGACTTGGTTTGACTTGATTGATGGTTGAATCATATTCAAGTATTAATTTATGATTGATTGAAGGCATTGGTTTCAATCAATTGGGTTTAGAATGAAGTTTGATTCAATTTGGTTCATATAGGCTAATTGGGTCAACTTGGGTCAAGTAATTAAATTAGCTTGGTTTGACCCAATTAATTGCAATTGGACAATCAAGGGTTGTCAACAATCATTGTAGAAGGTATTCAATGGGTTGATTCAATCCAATTTGGGTTGGATTGAAGTTTGGATCAAATGGCTCCTTTAGGTCACTTTGAGTCAAATGAACTAAATGGGTCAATTTGAGTTGGATTAGGTTGAATTGAGTTTGATAATTGATTTAGGATTGATTGATTGCTTTGATTTCATTTGATTTAGATTTAATTGGACTTTGGCTCATATGGACCCTTTAGGTCAAATGGATTAAGCTAAGTTGATTTAGGTTGATTTGGTTTGATTTGACTTGATTGTAGGTTTTGGAAGTGCTTGAAATAGAGAGTTAAATAATTGAAGTGCTTTTGTGATTATCAATTGAGTTTGGTTCAATTGAAGGAACTTTGGGTTGAGTTCATAGGATTGGATCATGAGATTAAGATGGGTTTGGGTTCAAGTCATTTTGGCTTGGAGCTTGGATATGAAATGAAAACCAATTGGAGTTTGATTGCATTGGTTTGAAGTTGGATTTGCATGAGTGGGTAGGCATTGGTCATGGGTTAGGTCATAGGATAGGTAGGTTCCTTTTATTCTAAGGTATAGCCTAAACCTACGGTATACCTTCCTAAGCCTGTAGGCTTAGGTTTAGTGTTCACCTAATCACTTGAAGTGTCTTGTGACTAGAGAAATCCTAGTGTTTAGAAGACTCTTGAGTTTAAGGAAGGATGAGTCAATCCTCACTCCAAAAGTAAGGTCAACAACCATTATATCCCATTTTCCCGATTAGACTTAGGTCATGCTTCTTACTTGTGCTAAAGCATTGTAGATTTAGGTTTTGAGGCTACTTATTTCTTTCGAGTTATGAGTATAAGTCCTCACCTCATAGGCATTTCCACAATCTAGTATTATTGAACTATAAACCCTTGCATTCTAATAAAATTCCAATTTTAACAAAAGTAAATTCTTTCTTTCAAAAATGTAAAGCCTCATTATAGGGTAGATCGAAGGACTTATTAGGCTTCCTAGTATTATGGGTGCTTTTTTCTTATTCTCTTTCAGAATTCGTAAATAAGTCTTCCTATTTGAATATTTCCAATTGATTTCCAAAAAGTAACTAATCCTTTGATAGTGTAGCTTTGAAATCTTTAGATATATTTATTGATTACTTTAATAGAGAGTGTTCTTAAGAAATTTCTATTTTCTAAGATATAATTAACTATGGAAGCTTGCTTTTATAGGAAACTAAAGAACTTGATATAAAATAAATACTGGTTTACTTCTCCATATAAAGTAGGGGAAAGATCTCTAGTATATATATATATATAGACCTATCTGCCTTAGGAGTCCTTATTAGGTGATTAGGTCCATTGTAGGATAATATTTCTATCTTTCGAGATAATGCATCACACCTTAATGTCGCACCCGATCACTTCAATAAATATCCCCCAGATCTACGACTCCAAATTAAAACACAATTAAATTTTTTGTGTGATTAAATATTTAATATAAGGAATTACATTGTATCCCTATTTCTTAACTATATTGGTATATGTTTGAAATTATATTAAATAATGTATATTTTGTCCTTTTTACCTTTTGTTAGATTATAACTCATTGATGCCTAGATAGAAAGAGCTAGAAGAATTTTATTAAATATTAATCATTTTTGAATAGAATCATATCTTCAAAGCTCTTTGTTTAGTTGTATGCTCTACAAATATTTTTTTTAATACAAATATTTTGAGAAAGCTCATGCTAGAATGAATTTGTCAAATTAGCTAATATTGATTTAACTTGCATAAATATTGGTTAGTATGTCTGTTAAAAATATCTTGGAAGAGTGGCATCTTATTTTTATAATGTTTAGACAACTTAATGGATAATGTACCATGTCATGTGTTAGTGGATAGAATTGATGTTGCTGACAAAGTATTATTGACAATCTCATTGCTTAAATTTAGGTAGAAGGTAGTCATATTGGGACATTAATTGATCAACATTATGACAAGCTTATTTAAATGATAATGGTAGTACAAAGTAGGTCAATGATTCTGAAGGTGAGTGTTGTCTCAATAATCAATGAAAAGACTGAGAAATTAGATGTTCTATGACTTGCTTGACTTAGACTATTGCTATTATAGAGCATTATTGCCAAAAAGGTTACCACATAAAGCATCAAATTGACTCACATTCAACAAATATAATATATAAAACACTAATAAATAATAAAATAAAAAAACATTATTATAAAATAAATACATATTTTTTATCATCAATGAAATTAACTATAAAAATTAGGATATTATAATTACTAAATAAGAAAACATGATAGATCAATTAGTGATGCAAGTTAGTTAGAGGATGTCCATCAAGATCATTCGACGATGACATTAAAGGAGTTAGCTCAATTGGATCTATTCAATAGGTTAAGAAATTAGTTAGGAAGAAAGGCTCTAAGAAAATTTGGTCCTCCATGGTGATGTTTGATCATATTACATATTCTCTTTAATGTTAGTATGATTGGTCATGGAAGGTTGTGTGCATTACATGCCATGCCAACTTATGTGATCATAGTGCCAAGAAGAAAAAAAATGAATCTTATGGAATTGAATCATGAGAATGTAAAAATTCTCCTTAAGAGTTTTAGAGTTATGGTTGGCGCAAAAGACTCCATAAAAGAACTATGATGCTATAAATTTGAGAAAGACTAGTTCAATACCTTCTCAAGAATGTGAATTTTTAATTATTCTGTATCATGTTTATAGATGAAAGACATATCCTTTCTTAGATCATATTATCAATTAGTGCAACAATGCCATCATCAACCTTTACATTCCTAAAAAAAGATGGTCTTTTCTCCTAATATTTTGGAGAACATTTAGATGACACCTTAAGGGCTTGAGAACTCAGCTTATGATTTTTGTTGTATTTTTTAGTTGGGATTGAAAGGGATGTCCCAACATGGACGGAAAGACCAATCATGAATAACTTTACTCTCCTCTATGCATTAGTTGATATGATATCACTCATATTGAAGAATTTCAACAATGGGTATCAAGAATCTTCAAAATATCCTACTCTGTGATATGAATCATAATTAAAAGCTCTTATGATCTCATTCACTTCTTGGGGAGGCTTCAGTAATTTTTATACCACTTCAGTAAGATCCCAACTCAGTTTTTATTTTGAGTACACAAATAACGTTCTGTTTAACCAGATGGAGAAGGAACCAAGGTCCTAGTTCTTTGAGAATACCGATACACCACCTATGCCAAATTTCAGCTTTAGAAGCAGTGGACAGCCGAGCTGTGGAACTGAGAGCTGGAAGAGTGAAAGGATACAGCCGATCATGGCTAGTCCTTGAGGATGATCTGATTGATCTTCAAATCAGTCATTCAAATATTAGCAAGAGTTATAAGCCACAGGCTTGTTAACAGATAATCGATTAAGTGTAATGTGCAGAACTTGAGGGAAATTATTTCATTTTTTTTTGTATATGATATTATTCTCTTTCCGTTTACATGATTATATGAATAGTATATAGTCAGGCTGGTTTGCCAAATTTAATAATATGCTGATATATTAGTTTTTTTAAGTATATAATAAATATATTTTTATATTAAGGATATATTGTAATATATATATATATATATATATATATATATATATATATATATATATATATATATATATATATATATATATATATATATATATATATATATATATTATATATTTATATACAACAACAAAAAGTTTTTTAATTAATCTCTTCATTTTCCCATGTATTGTGTCAAATTCTCATTTAATTTAAATATACTAAGATCATTTTTTATACATCTTAATCAAATCTTTTTAGGTCTACCAAATATATATATTCATATTTATATGATAATAAATAATTATATAATTCTAACAATTGCAAAATGGCGATATAGGAGGTACGAATTTGACTAATTTGACGTATTATTGAGTGATTTCCTGTTGTAGGGTGTATATATAATGAAAGTCTGAATTCCAGGCTGTAGAAGATGAATATGTCAACAAACCTCGCCAAATCCGGCCTAGAACTTTAATAACTACCTATATTTAATAGACAACTATAATATTATTTTTCTCAAATTTTTAAAATTTTATTAGATGTTTATTTTAGCATTATTAATCCTAAAATTAATGTACTGATAAGTTGGGAGCCGCTTAGGATCACTTTTATTTTATATTTTCTATTTTTAACTTTCATTGCATTTAATTTATATTTTAGTTTGAAATAAAATATGTTTCATAATATACTTATTTTTAATAATATTCAAAATATTTTTCAAAAGTTTTAAGTGTTTTTAAAAATAATATAATTTATTTTTAAAATAAAAATAAAAATATTGGAAAGATACAGAAAATAAATATATTTTAAAAATTATTTTAAAATTAAAATTAAAATAAAAATAAAATTGATCCCAAACAAACTCTATAATATTGTTCTAAAAAAGGACATAAATAATTAAGCAAAATAAATCATAAATTCATATACACAATATTTATGTATATTTTAGTATTAAAATTTTTGACAGAAAGTCTAAATTCTCGATTATTAGGCTAAAATATTGTTAGCTTTATCATATTTATGAGAAATGATTAGTAATGTCATTTTTCCAGCTTGATCTCGCTTAGACCAATCGAAAAAATTAGTGCCCAGTTGATTTTTGATAATTTTTTTTCAGGATTCAAAACAACACTAAAAATATTATTAGACTGCTCAAAATTTGGTCATGCACAAATTTTCAAACTATTTTTTGATTACTCAAAATTTGATTTGAAAGCTTTATTAAATTATTGCAACTCAAATAAGCTCAAATTATCATTATGATAGTAAATTTTGATCTTTTTTCATTAACTCTTAATTGAGATGGCCAAGTATAAAGTTAATCATATATTTATTATGTTGCATGATATTGATAGCTTTGATATGAAGTATTTTGTTTGCTGATTGAAGACTTAATCATCACAACATAGCTGCTAACTAGTTGGTTCAACTTTGGCTTGGGCGATCGATCAAACTAACTCAAAGACAGAATCATATAATCACTATTAATCAGGTATGGGGACATGATTCAGTGTAGTTAATGCTGATATGAATGAGGAATATTATATAATAATTCTAAATAAAGTGCTTAAGCCATCCTTTCAAAAGCTAAAAAGACAAATTATTTTTATTTTTCATATTTTACACTAGGCTTTCTAGAGTAATATAATTTCATATGATCATTGCAATGTTCTTACATTCCCCATGCGTTAATTATCTCCCAAAATATGCCATTGATTGACATTGCCCATCTCTTGTTGTTAGCAACTAACTAACATCAATAACTACTATCTTAAAAAAATTGTAATTGAATGACATTGTGCATCATTCTCTGGCCATTATTCCAATAGCCCTAATGGACACCATTGACTTCTCTAATTATAAAGAAAGAATATCATTTATAATATCAAACACAAACTAGTAGAATAATTTTAGTTGGATTATGGCCCATGGTGTCATGAAGTAATACATTTGTCAATTCAACTCCACTTATTGTGCTTCTTCGACGAACAAACTATTTAGACACATTAAACCTTTTCATCTCAAATTTCAAGATCGTTGATGTCAAAAGTAGGTTTAAATTCAAGTTTACTATAAAGAGGGTGAGAAGGAGTGATCAAGATCATTGTGTTGCAAAGTAACACAGAAGAAATTAAAAAAGAATAAAACATCCACAAAATATGCTAGGATTTATATACTTTAATTTTAACCAACTTTTCATGAAGAGAAAGAGAGAAGAGAGAGAGAGAGAGAGAGAGAGAGAGAGAGAGAGAGAGGATAAATGATCATTCCATTAAGAAAAACTCACGCATGATATGTAAAATACAAAGCAGTGACTAGTGTTTCACATATTATTTGTACACCCCAATGCAAAAAAGAAGCAAAAAAACTTATAAATATCATAACAAAAATATTACTTTACGTAGAAAAACTAATTATTGCATTTTACTTCAAAGACTCCAATTTTTTAATGGATACCCCAATAATCAAACTTGTATGATGGTGCGGAATGTGCAAAATATTAATTGCTTTCCCAAGTCCTGCATGTGCACTCTCCTCCTATATTCATTGAATGTTCTTAAAAAAAAAAGATAAAACCACAATAATTCAAAATAGATTATACATGGTAATGATGTTGATCTTGAATTTAGATGATTATGATTTATATAAATTGTCACCACCCTCATAAATAAAGATAAATTTTTATTCCAAATTTATAAGTCCCTGAATTCTTAACATAAATTTATAGGTTGTATAAACATCAAAGCAAAATACATTGTAGTGATAAATATAAAATTCATAAAGATAGTAGAATGACATATTTAAGGAATCATTTTTGTGACTAACACAATTAAACATACATAATAAGTGATAAAGAAGAAAAAGTTATCATATGCCCTTGCTTTTGCTTAATCGCATCATATTAAGAAATTTGAAAAAAAATTAATAAAAGATTTTGGGTGAGTTATAAAACTCAGTAAGATTTTCATGTTGTTAAGCTAATAAATACATATCCTTGTAATTAAAATTTATGATTTTACACATACATTTATATTAATTCCTACTTCTTATTTATACATGTATAATTAATTTTATAAAGCAAATCATATCAAAGCTTAAGTTAATATACAAAAACATAATTTGATCAAAATAGATACCAAGCTAGAGGTCATTAGGACCACATATCAAACAGATAGGGTTACAGACTCTCACACATATATTTATATAATGTGCTTGGCTGTAATAGCCCATATGGAATCAGCTGGTCATATAAATAAAAATTTGTCCATAATTTTTTTAAATAATATCTTCACTTAAGGTATAAAGTTGAGATATAAGAGTATTATTATTATTATATTATTTTTATTATTTATTATATACTCAATGATACTTTAAATAAGTTCTTTTATTTTATAGATTACTTGTCACTAAAATAAAATCAATAAATTTTTTCTTTAATTTAAAGATTATTTATACTCAAAAATAAAATACTTTAATCAAGATCTTCTTTCTTAAATATAATAAACATTTTATTCAAATAATTAATAAAAGCTAGCTTTTATTCATATTATCTTTCTAAAATATAATGAAATGAGAAACTTATCATACACATTTAAAAATTATGTGTCTATATAAAAAAATTATAAAATAATAATTTTGTTCTAATATTATCTTTAAAATATCTATAATAATCTCATATTAGAATAAATCACAACTAAATTAGTTTGAAGAAGAGAATTAATAAGATAAATATCATAGGTAGAAAAATTGAAAGCATATAAATTAAGCTAACTTATGAAAAATGAAAAAAACTTAACATTTTACCTACCAAAATTTTGATGATTGTAGAAGAAATCCACAATTAGTACAAGATTATATAAACTTCTATTAAAAGCTTGCTCTCTTTAGTTATTCATCTTTTCTTTCTTTTTTCCTCTTAACAATATTAATTTCTCTTCTCTCCTTACTTCTTCGGTAAATTTATCTCACAAAATATTTCTTTCATGAAAAAGTCATATTTCCTCTCATATTTATAGGTGAAAATGATTATGTGCATGATAAACACTTGGTTTGGATGATGGAGAAGTGCCAATGAAAATGAACAAGTGTATAATCTTTTTATGATTCAAATTTTAGAAGTATTTGCATTTATTACATGCATGAAGATATATATTTGCATGAATTATGAAGAATTGCATGCATGGAGACATATTTTAGAGATATTTATGAAGATTACATGCATGGTGATACATATTTTGAAGAAGGTTTATATATTTAAAAAAATTTATATGAATTTACTTGCCGAGACACATATTTTTGGAGGAAATTTGTGCATTAAAAATATTTGCATCATTCATGCCAACTATATTAAATTTAATAAAATTCTAAATTATAGATTTATGGCATTTAAATGACAAAATAAAAACTAAATTAATTTTCTCATTTGCTCACAAATTGTGTTAATTTAAAGAAATTAAGATTCCTTCATATTCAAATAATTTTTATTCATGAAGGTTTGATTTATATTTCTTATTTAATAATTATACCTTAATCTTAATATTTCATACATAAACTTTTTTTCATCTAATAAATAAATACTCTTTAAGATAAAATTATAAAGTTTGTATCTTAATTTTGAATAAATAAATTCACTTTATATTTTATTTATATATTCAAGAGAAAAAAAATTAACTATTGCATTCTCCTCATCTTATAAAAATTTGGTTCCCAAATTTTATTCAAATAAAGATGGATATTTTCTCCTAATAATATTTTCATGTTCCGAGGTTGCTTCTTCAGCCTTAGAGTTTCTCCATAAAACTTTCATGATGGAAATGCTACGCTTGTTCTTTTCTATCTAGAATTTGAATTGGCTTTTCTTCAAAAGTTAGATCTGGCTTTTCTTCAAGTTAGTCTCCAAATCTTTGAATACCTTTTACTAGAGAGACTTTCAAGAACACATGATCTCCTTCATTAAATTTTAACATCTTTTCTTTTAAGATCTGTGTAACTTTTTTTATCTACTTTGAGCAATATGAAGCCAATTCTGAATTTGTTTGATCTTTTTTGCAGTGGCAGTAATAATTTCAAGGCCAAAAATTTTTCTTTCTCTAATATCTTCCCAACAAATAGGTGTTTGACATTTTCTTCTATATAAAGCTTCATAGGGTGCCATTCCTAAACTTGAGTGGTGACTATCATTGTAAGCAAATTCAGCAAGAGATAAATAATCATCCCAATTTTCACAAAGTCTGATACACACGCTCTTAACATGTTTTCAAGTGTTTGAATAGCACATTCTGATTGCCCATCTATTTGAGGATGAAAGACAGTACTAAAATGAAGTTTAGTTTCTAAAGCATCTTATAGTTTATTCCAAAATATTAAAGTGAATCTAAGATCTCTATCTGAAATTATAGATATAGGCACTCCATATAATTTAATAATTTCATCTTAGTACAATTCTAAAAACTTATCCAAAGAATATGTCATTTTGATTGGAAGAAACTGCGCAGTTTTAGTTAATCTATCTACTATTACTCAAACTAAATCAAAATTTGTATGTGTTTTTGGTAAACCAGAAACAAAATGCATAGTAATATGATCTCATTTCCATTCTGGTATTTGTTGTGGTTGAAGATATCCTCTAGGTCTTTGGTGTTCTGCCGTGATTCGTTAGTAAGTCAAACACTTTGCCACAAATATAATTATATTTTTCTTCATTACTGGCCACCAAAATCTTTGTTTCAAGTCTTGATACATCTATGATCCTCCAGGATGAATACTGTATCCTACTATATGAGCTTCCACGAGAAGTTTGTTCTTAATTTCATCATCATTAGGGATGCACCATTTATCTTTAAATTTTAATATTCCATTATTATTGACCTCGATGTCCTTTAATTTTTCTCCTTCAATAATTTTCTATAATGTAGGGTCCTTTGTTTAAGCATCTTTGATTCTTTTAGGTAATATATATTCTATGATCAAGTGATTACATTTTGATATAGATTCAAGTCTCGAATTATCCATATCTCTGAGAAGATCTTCATGTACAGTTAATGAACATAAAGATGACTTTATAATGAGAGCATCAGCCACAACATTTGCTTTTCCAGGATGCTATTGTATATTTATTTCATAGTCCTTTATAAGCTCTAACCATCTTCTTTGTTGTAAGTTTAATTCTTTTTGAGTAAAAATATATTTTAAACTTTTGTGATTTGTGAAAATATCACACTTTAATCCATATAAATAGTAACCCCAAATTTTTAAAGTAAAAATCACAACAGCCAACTCTAGGTCATGTGCAAGACAATTTTGTTCATGCTTCTTAAGTTGTCTTGATGCATAAGCAATGACTTTACTTTGTTTCATAGGTACACAACCTAATCCTTTCCTTGAAGTATCACTATATATCATAAAATCCTTTATTATGTCAGGGAGAGATAAAATTGGTGCAGATGTTAGCCTTTGCTTAAGTTCTTTAAAAAAATTTTATATCCTGGATCCCATAAAAATTTTGTTGTCTTCTTTGTTAAATTAGTTAAAGGCAAAGCTAAACGAGAAAATCCTTCAACAAATCTTCAATAATATCCAACTAAATTGAGAAAATTTCTTATTTCAATAATATTGGTGGGGATTGGCAAACTCACTATTGCTTCAATCCTTTAAGGATCTATTGATATTCCATATTTATTTACTATATGATCAAGAATAGCCACTTCCTCAAGCCAAAATGCACACTTTTTAAATTTTTCATATTACCGATGATCTTTAAGTGTTTGAAGAACAATTCTAAGATGTTGTTTATGAGCTTCTATACTAGGAGAGTAAATCAAGATATCATCAATAAAGACTATCACAAATTGATCTTAAAATTGATGAAGTATCATATTTATGAGATCCATAAATATTGTTGGTGCATTGGTTAATCCAAATGGCATAATAACAAATTCGTAATGTCCATATCATGTTCTGAATGATGTCTTAGAAATATCATCATCTCGAATTCTTAATTGATGATAACCTGAATGGAGATCTATTTTTGAAAATAGTTTTGCACCATCTAATTGATCAAATAAATCATCAATCCTTGGTAATGGCTACTTATTTTTATAATCATATGATTCAAAGCACGATAATCTATACATAATAAAAAAGATTCATCTTTTCTTTTTCACAAATAGTACAGGGGCACCCCAAGGTGGAACACTTGGTTTGATATATCTCAAATCCAATCATTCTTGAAGTTGCTTTTTTAATTCTTGGAGTTCTAAAGTTGACATTTGATAAGGTGCTTTAGAAATTGCCAAACTTTCTAGTATCAAAGCAATAGTAAAAGCTATCTCTCTTTTGGGTGATAAACTAGGTAATTTTTTAGGAAATACTTCAAGAAATTCTTTTACTAAATGTATTTCTTCAATGGATAAGATGACATAATTCATCATAGAAGTTGTATCTCCTTGAAAGAAAAATGCTTGATGATCTATTGAATAAAAATATATGCGCTTTTTAAAATAATCAATATTGGCCTTCCAAGTTGACAACCAATCCATTCCCATGATTATGTCAAAATCCTTAATTGGCAGAGGGAGTAAGTCTACAGGCATACTATTCGATTGAATAACTATCTTATAATTTGGATAATATATATCTATTTGAAAGTGACGAACTAATGGTGTTGAGATAATAAGTTGAGTTTTGTATTGTTGAGATTTAACTTGATATTTTGGCAACAAGTGTCTTTGATATAAAAGAGTGAATTGATCCAAAATCAAAAAGAGCATAAATTGAAATTCTCAAAGCAGATAGTGTACCTACCACAGTGGAATTTGAAGTCTGAGCTTCCTCACTTGTTAGAGCAAACACACGAGCATTAGATTTTTGAGATCTTCTTTGAGTGTCCCCTTGATTGAATTTATTTATATTAAGGCAATTGAAGATTAAGTGAGTGGGGTGGTTTCTACAGATGAAACATTGATGATTCAACTTATAACAATCCTCCACCTTATGTGTTCCACCACAATGAGTGCATTGAACCAGATTTACTCGAGATTTGATTATTTATTGAGAATTGAAATAATTCTTCTTTTTGTTACTCCCTTTGAAGTTATAACTACCATTATTAAGGCGTTCTTCTAATTGGCTCTCCCTTCTAGCTAATTATCATTCTTCAATAATTAAAACTTTTGTACTAATTCTCTATAAATCATAAGCTACAAAGGTGTGATATGATCAAGAATACCATCTCTTAATCCCATTTGAAATTTCATTGCTTTATCCACCTCATTTTGAATCACTTGAGGAGCAAATTATGATAACTCTTTAAATTTGGTCTCGTACACTTGAATAGATAAACTTCCTTGGGTAAGCCATATAAACTCTACTCCTTTTTTTTTATCTCAAAGATGTTTTAGAAAATACTTGTCATAAAAAGATTGTTCAAACGCAACCCATGACACAATATTTTTATTTGCAAATTTTGTTCTTTTTTGTGATGCCCACCATTGATCAGCCACTCCTACTAGCATGAATGTAGCTAACTTGATTCTTCTCTCCTGATCCCATCCTAACACATCAAAGATCTTCACCATTCGTTGGATACAATCCTCAACTACTATTGGGTTGGTAGTTCCCTTAAATTCTCGAGGGTTACACTTGTGAAACTCTACCATAGAATACCCTTTTGTTTGAGAGGATCCATTCTCATCCATAGAGTTAATATATTAAAACTTAACTTGATCAAAATAGATATCAAGCTACAGGTCATTAGGACCACATATCAAATAGATAGAGTTAGAGACTCACACAAATATATTTATATAACGCGCTCAGCTGTAATAGCCCATATGGAATTAGCTGCTCATATAAACAAAAAATTGTCTATATATATATATATATATATATATATATATATATATATATATATATAATCTTATATGCAAGGATTCATATAATTTTTTTAAAATAATATCCTCACTTAAGTTATAAAGTTGAGATATAAAAGTATTATCATTACTATTATTTTTATACTCAATGATACTTTAATTAAGTTCTTTAATTTTATAGATTACTTGTATTCACAAAAATTAACTTAATAAGTTTTCCTTTAATTTATAGATTATTTATACAGAAAAATATAATACTTTAAATAAGTTCTTCTTTCTTAAAATAATAAATATTTTAATCAAATAATTAATAAATGCTAGTTCTTTTTTTTGTATAATCTTCATTATTCATATTATCTTCTTAAAAATTATGCATCTATATAAAAAATTATATAAAAATATTTTGATCTAATCTTATCTTTAAAATATCTATAATAATCACATATTAGAATAAATCATAATTAACTTAATTTGAAGAAGAAAATTATGCATAATAAGATAAATATCATAATTAGAAAAATTGAAAGTATATCAATTAAGTTAACTTATGAAAAATGAATAAACTTAACAACATTTTACCTACCAAATATTTGATGATTGTAGAAGAAATCCTCAATTAGTGCAAGATAATGAGAACTTCTATTAAAAATTTCCTCTCTTTAGGTATTCTTCTTTTCTTCTTTTTTTCCTCACAATAATATTAATTTCTCTTCTCTTCTTACTTCATCACTAAATTTATCTCACAAAATATTTTTTTCATGAAAGAGTCAAATTTCCTCTCATATTTATAGGTGAAAATGAGTATGGGCATGATAAACACTTGGTTGGATGATGGAGAAGTGGTAATGAAAATGAACAAGTGTATAATCTTTTCGTGATTCAAATTTTAGAAGTATTTACATGTATTACATGAATGAAGACAAATATTTGCATGAATTATGAAGACTTGCATGCATAGAGACATATTTTGGAGATGTTTATGAAAATTTACATGCATTGTGACACATATTTTGAAGAAAGTTTATATATTTAAAAATATTTATATGAATTTACATGCATGGAGACACATATTTTTGGAGGAAAATTGTGTATTGAAAATATTTGCATCAGTTATGACAACTACATTAAATTTTGTAAAATTTTATATTATAGGTTTATGGCATTTAAATGACAAAATAAAAACTAAATTAATTTTCTCATTTGCTCACAAATTATGTTAATTTAGAGAAATTAAAATTCTTTCATATTCAAATAATTTTTAGTCATGAAGGTTTGATTTATTATTTCATACATAAACTTTTTATTAATCTAATAAATATATACTCTTTAAGATAAAATTATAAAATTTGTATCTTGATTTTTAATAAATAAATTCACTTTATATTTTATTTTATATATTTAAGACAAAAAAAAAAATAAACTATTACATACATATTTTACGAGGTTCCATGAGAATCTCATAAACTACTATTATAGTATGTTTTAAGAGATTGCTTTTGAGAAAAGTTAACGCTTGATTTTTTAAAAAAATTTCCTTATGGGTGTGTCGAAAGAGTAATCCATTGAGTCATTATAGAGATGAAATGATAACTAGAGAAATAAAAAAGAAGAATAATATCGTTATATGTATATTGTACTTTCATTTTAGAAGATTCAAACTTAGATGAACACTGCATCTCTTTATATACTCTAAGTTTGTTAAAAAGGATTTGAGGTCATGAGTGATATGTAGGAGATCAATTCTGGCGAACATTTGAGCTGTTAGAGATCTATGTGGCATAGGGGTGTAAGTGAGCCGAGCTGATTCGTGAGCCGACTATAACTCGAATCGTTATCGAGCTCACGAGTCGGGCTTAATTGAGCTCGAGCACTAATTCGATCTCATATAATATGCGAGCTCGAGCTTAGTCTAGCTCAACTCAAAAGCTTAACAGTCTACTCGTTTAATAGTGTATCATATATTAATATATTATAAATATAATTTAATAAAAATAGAAACCCGCTCAACCTAGGCCCCAATCAGCCCGACTGCCTGACTTTGACTTCCAGTCTTAAGACCTAAAACAAGAGACAAGAAACTTCCATAGAAAAGGACATTTCTTGGTATTAAGCCCTAAGACTCTCGTCATGAGAGTCTCCTCTCGACTTCCGACTTCCTGTTCAGTATTAAGCCCCAAAATGAGAAGTGGCGCTCCAGCCGTCCTCCAGAAACTCTTGAATGTGATTCTCAAAGGCCAAACTTCTTCTTTCTTCTTTGTGCTCCACTTCGATTGCAGATAGTCGCTTCTAGGAGCAGCCACTACTCGCGAAATAAATGATCGCCATCACCGATTGAGGAAATCTTGCTCGAGAGTCGGGATAGGCGAAGCTTGAAGGTTTAGTTTGGTTTATTCTTTTTTTTCCTAGCATAAATCAGATTCAAATGTGTTTCTTCTTATATTTAGACTTACATTGCATGAATCCTTCCAAGTTACTCACCTGTAGTTGACGGATCAATTGATTTCTTCTTAGGTATGTGTTTCCTCTTTCTTTTCTTTTGAAAATCATAAAACAAAAAAAAAAAAAAAAATTATTTGAGTTGATAGAGAAGATAAACATATTGTTTTTTTGTTATTGCTATTTGTGACCTCTTATTAAAGTGTTTTGTTTTTTTGCTGCATGATGTATGGATATGTGAAGGGATTGCAATATGTTTGACCATTTCCTCTTTGTACTTTTATGGAGGGTGAAGTTGGTATGAAGTTTTTATACAACCCATGTTGTCTTTAGCTTGATCTAGGATCGACCAATTTGATCCTTTTCAATCTTCTGAGAATCAGCGAATTTCATGAGGGTCTTCAATCATTGATATTTTTGTTATAGATTCATAATAATTGAAATAGCAATCTCCTTCATTTGCAATATGAGATAAGAGGCTAATTTTTTTTCTCTTTGCATTCATCTGGACTGTGGGTGAAATTGCTTACAGTCTCTTGCTTCATCACTACTTGGTTATGAAATGTAGAGTCTGTTTGGAATGTTGATCAATGTCTCATAAGTCGTTGAGTTCATATCAGTGTTTGTAAGTAACAAATATGAGGTTTGGGATTTGTTTTTTTTCCTTTTCTCTTGCAAGAATGTATTTGTGTCTGTTCTACGGTATTGGGAATATGATAAGAGAGCTTCATTCTATTTTTTTTTCCTTCTGCATTCTTTTGAACCATGGGTGAAATTGCTTATTGCATCTCATTTCACTACTACACAGTGTTGAAATGGTTAGACTATTGATGGCTATCATAATAGCCCTTGAGTTCATGGTTGGCCTTCTTTTTTTTAGATGATTATTTATGGACAATAAATTCTAACAAATATTTGTTGTTGATCAAATGTGAGTAATGAATTTCACATTCTTTTGCATTCTTTGAGTTGTGTCATTTGGAAAAAAAATAATATTTGAGTTGTGGTGAGGAATGATGTAAGTTTATTCAATTTATCTCTATTTGTTCTCTTAATTTACTATTTATTTTATTATTTTCATGATTTATGTTACGATTAGGGTTTTTTGTGTCATTTGCACATATCGTTATTTGTCATAATTTTATTTGATATTTTTAATGGTTCTATTTCATTTATATTGGCTTTCATTGATTCAAGAGAGCATAATTTTTAATCTTTTATTTAAGGGTTTAGGGTTTGTTAAAGGTTTTTATGTGACCATTATGAATTTTTTGTGAGATTATTTTTTCCCTATCATGATTTGTTTTGTATTTATTATTGGGAGAGATTTAAATTCTTTTATTTTTATGAAATATTTAGGTATCAATGGAAAGAGTTATTGAAGTTAATGTCAATGACTCAAATGATGTTGGGGATGAAAATTTTGAGGAGCATGTTCAATTTCATATGGATGACCAACAAAATTCTATTAGTATTATTTACTTTGAGATTAAAAATGAGCATTGTAATGATCATAATGATAATAAGAATGATGGTGATGGAGAGAATGTTGATAATGATATTGATGAGATTGATGTAGAAAATAAAAATGATTGTGTAATAGAAAGGAAGAAAAGAAAGAAGACATCAAAGATTTGGGAAGAGTTCAAAGAAGTAATTCTTTCAGATGGTCAAAGGAAGGGGGAATGTATGCATTGCAAAAAGAAGCTTGCTCTAGGAAATATAGGTACTACCACCCAATTTAGAAGACATTTAGAGCATTGTGTAGCTAGATTTCGCACTTTAAAGAAATAAAAATTGCTATCTTTTTAGCCAACTGATAATGAAAGTGTAAGACACCAAACAATTGACGATGGTGGTGCTTTAACTACATTTAGATATAATCATGAAAAAGTTAGAGAGATGATTGCTCATTATATATTCATTAATGAGAAGCCATTTTCAATTGTTGAGGAATTTGGGTTTATTCTTATTTTAAAGTCGATGTCTCCATATTTCATGAGGTATTCAAGAGCTACTGCACTTAATGATGTTATGTTGGTGTCTGAAAAAGAGAGAAAAAAGCTTAGAAACTCATTGAAAAATATAAACAGAATCAGTATTATAAACATATGTAAGTCAAAGAATCATAGGATATCTTATATTGTTGTGATAACATATTATGTTGATATTTGTTGAAGGTTACAAAAACATGTTTTAAATTTTTTGTATTTAGCTCTTCCATACACTACAACTGAAATTGTGAATACATTCTATAAGGCACTTTTCGATTGGGGTCTTGAAAATAAAATTTTTACTATATTAGTTGATAATGCAGCTAATAATGATAGAGCTATCAAGTTACTGAAAGATAGCTTTAGAATCAAGAAAAATTATTTTTTGGTGGACGATTATTCCATGTACGTTATTGTGCTCATATTCTAAATTTAATGGCGAAAGATGGGATCAAAAGTATTGAATATGTTGTTGATAAAATCAGAGATATAATTAGATTTATTAATACATCTGAAGAAAGATTATTAAGATTTGTTGATGTTGTACAACAATTACAATTACCAACTAGAAAACTTGTGATGGATTGTCCAACTCGTTGGAATTCTACCTATGTTGATAGTTGCATTGAAATTAAGAGAAGCCTTTTTTTTTCTTATGGTGAAAGAGAAGTTGCATATGTTAATTGTTCTACAGATGAAGAATGAGATAAAATTGAGAAAGTTTGTGATGTGTTGGGCTTCTTTAATGAATCAACTAGTATCATCTCTATCACTGAGTACCCAACAGCTAATTTATTCCTTTCTCAAATCTATAGTATAAAAAAAAGTTTTAGATGAGGGTTCATTTTCATTTGATTTTTTAATTGTGGAAATGACAAAGAAAATGAAAGATAAATTTGATAAATAAGGTGAATGTAACCTTCTTATGGCCTTTGGTGCTATTATGGATCCAAGGATGAAGTTCATGGTGATTGAGTTTGCATATTCTAAGATTTATACATGAGATGAAAGCATGAGGAATGTTATACATAGTTTATTATATGAGTTATTTGAAGAGTATGTAGTTAGTTTTGAATCTGAAGGTGATAGTGGCAACTTGAGAGTTGGGACATCAAAAAGGATTAGTGGAAATAATATTAGTGGGCTTACTCAAGCAATTGATAGAAAAAAGTTTAGTGTATGACATGATTTTACTACATATGTAATAGTAAAGGCAAGCAAAAGACCAACAAAATATGATTTGGATAAATACTTAGATGATGGTTTAGAAATTTGTCCAGAAGGAAAAAATTTGATGTCATTGGATGGTGGAAGAGCAATCAGACAAAGTACCATACACTATCTAGGATGGTTATTGACATATAATATATACCGATAATAATAGTAGCTTCAGAGTCAACATTCAGTGTAAGTGAAAGAGTTATTGTTGACCTCACTTTTAGAGTAAGTTCTCAACTTCCTCTTCTCAGACCTAGGAACCTTCTAGACACTAAGATTTCTTTAGTCATAAGACATTTCTAATGATTAGGTGAACACTTAACCTAAGCTTAGAGACTTAGAAGGGTTAGCCATAGAGGTAGGTCATGCCTTAGGGATTTAGGAGACTTGCCCATCCTGTGGGCCAAACCCAACCTATGTTTACCTTCTTCAAACCAAACCTTAAATTCAATTCAAATACCAAATCCAAATCCAAATTCCAAATCAAATGATTGAAACTCATAATCAAATCCAAGCTCAAAACTTTTCCCTTATGATTGAACTCCTTGCCCTTAACCTTAGCCAAGTTTAAATCAATCCAAATTCAATTGATTTTCTCCAATATCAATTCAATCCCTCAATCATTTATTTAAATGAAGTCCAAACTCAACTCCAAATGATTGGAACCCAAAATCAAATCCAACTCCCAAATCCTTCTTAAGCCTTATGATCCGCTCTCATAAGCTTAGGAAAAATCCCCTTAAACCAAATAAAATTAATTGATCTCCTCATGAATCAATCATTCCTACATTTATATTCATAAATATAAATGAAATATAAATCCTCATGATCAAAACTAAATCAAACTAAATTCAAACCTAATATAGCCCATTTGACTTGAAATTTTCAAATGAACCAAAATTCATTTGAATCCAAACCAATTACAATTGAATTTATATATCAATCTCAAATACATATATAAACTCAACTAAATCAAACTCAACCTAAAATCAAGTCAACTAAATCCAATTGGTTCACTTGACCCAAAGTAGTCAATTTGACCTATTTGAACCAAAATCCAATTCAATCCAAATCAAAGTAAATTAATCCAATTCAAATTTCATGACATGATTGTTGATCATCATAGGTTGATCAATTATCATAAATTGGGTCAAACCACGTCCAAACCAAGTCAACCCTTTAACCCATATGAATATAAACTAGCCAAATTACAACCCAAAACCCAATAAAATCTAAATTGGACTCAACCAAAGCTCACAATACATTCCAAATGATCAACCAAACCTAAGCCAGATAATGACTAAGCCAATTTGGTCAACTTGACCCATTTGACCCAAATGAACTCAAATAAACCAAAATCAAATTTAAATCAAATTAAACCAAGCCAATGACATCAACACATCCTAAATTGTCATATGAACTTGATCCAACCCTTGGTTTGACCCAATTTGATTAATTGGTCAACCTAACCCATTTTGACTCAATTTGACCCAAATGGGTCAAATTGAGTCAAATTGAACTAAATGAACTCTAAATGATATGAAATTTGGTCCCAACTCACTTCAGACTCATTTCAAATCTACCCAAATTAAATCCAATATCAAATGACCACTTTTCCCTTGGATCAATAGCACCACATGAGAAAAGACACTTACCCACATGGTCATTTCCCTTCCTTGACCACTTGGCACCTATCCATTAGTCCACATAGGCACCTTGGACACTGATTACCTGACCCAATAAGTGGTTGGGTCAGCCATGACTCATGGAGAGGTGAATTCACCTCACCTCCTTTATTAAAACACTTGGCATCAAGGACCTCCACTTCCCCATCCTATGACACCCACTAATCCTTTATGGAAACCACCTCCCAAGCCTTGGACAACCAAAACTAAGCCACTTAGGATGATTCCTTGCCATTCCCAACCACCAAGCCATAGGACACCCACAAGGAGCCAAAAATCACCATGAAAGGTGATTTTCGGCCACCTTTGTGCACAAGATAAGAGAGGTTGGAGAACTTCTCATTATGCTCTCATTTTATTCTCCAAGAGCTCCCCAAGAAACCAACATTCATCCCCTACTTCCTTTGAGCTAAAATCACCAAAAAATTAAGCGAATTTTGGTGAGGAAGTGACGACTCTTGGTGGATACATCATTCCAAAGGGAAGCAAGAGCCTAGGTCCATCCTAAAGCTTCTTCTTGCATCTAAGAGCGTGCTCAGATCAACATCACCACCAGAAATCATCTTGGTAGGTAATTGTCAAGAACTATAGCCGGCTTTAGGAATTTTTGTTTGCTTCAATGTGTGCTCAATTTTAGGATTTTCCATAGATTTTCCTTGCATTCTTCATTTTATGTGATCCCATGCATTTTGGGGTATCTTTTTGGTGAAGATCACCAAAAATTGAGCCTAAAACCCTTTTTTCCATTAGATTTTATTATTATTTTTAGTTCTAGTTCACTGATTTCGGAGAAGAAGAGTAACAGTCATCTGATCCCCTATTAATAGGGACAGACAGCTGTGATTTCACACTAGATCAGCCCAGTTTCTACACCTGGATCGTGTGGATCAATCTAGATCATCCGATCTACGATCTGACGGTCTGATCCGATCCACACAAAAAGCAATTTCCTGCTCGTTATGGCCATCCAGAATTGTGGATCCAATCCATGGTCGACACGTGGTGCCGCGTGACACTGCTTGGGTTAAGTAGGAAAATTCATATTCATCTTTCCGAGAGGAATCCAACAAACCTAAAATCCCCAAATTTCACTAAATATTTTGAGCTTAATTTGAGTTTTAGTAAAAATCAAATTTCATTAATTAAACCAAAAATACACATCAAATTGACTTGAAATTTTTTAGGAATAAAATTAATGTTAAAATACACCTTCCATAAAATTTTGAGTCAAAAGGAATTCATGATTGGGAGGTATTGCATTTGAAGCTCAAATAGTCTAATTTAGTAAAAATAAATTAATAGACTTTATAAAAATTATGAAAAATCATTTAAATCAGTTGAAACTTTGAAATTATAACAAATCATAAAAAAATCATAAAAAAATCATAAAAATTCAAGTAAACATTCATTTTGAAGGTATTTCAGGAGATTCAATTAAAATTAATTTCAATTAATTTTGAATAATGATAATGCTTAATTAAGGTTTAAAATAAAAACTTAATTAGCTTAATTAAGTCCTAATTACTTAAGTAATTAATTCCAAATTTTATGTGTTAGTTTAATGGGATGACCTCTGCCTCTCATAATTTTCTAGGGATTTATTTCTTGGTTAATTAGGAGAATTGATTATTTAAGCCTAATACTCTCTTAATCCACTTAATGGCTAATTAACATCCTAAATAGTAACAAGTTAATTAATTAAACTCATTAATCACTGTCTAATAGTGAATGGACAAGGGGAGTGGGGTTAGGACCCCTTTTTTAGCTTCTTTCCCTAAGTCCACTTCATTTTGAAAGAAAGTTAATTAATATGAAGATTAATTAAGGGTTAATTAACTAATTTAGTGACTTAATTAATAAAATTGAAATCATAATCACATCAGACAATTAACAATGAAATTAAGGGTTCTATGTGTTTAATGGCATAAAGATCCTTTAAGGAAATTATGATTAGCCCATAAGTGTAGGAAAATCATAAAATTACTTAATTAGGTTCTTTAATTTAATTAACTTTTAATTATGAGCCATTTGCATTAGGTCCTTGTAGGGGCATTGTAATTTTATTTTCTCACATGTTCATGTCATTTGTGGCTCATATGAAATTGTTAATCAAATTAAAGAAGCATGGGTAAGGGTAATTAATTGATTTAATTAAGGATCCAACTTAATTAATTCATAAAATTCACTTGATTATGTTTTCTTAAACCAAATCAAATTACCAATGTGGGAATGGGATCATAACAGCAAATAATTCCTCTCCTATTCAAACTTAATCAAAATCTTAAGTCATCCATCAATTAAAATGCCTTGTTTTTTTTTAAATGCTTTTATTTGAGATGATTGTCCTTAAGAATTAACTTAGTTGAATGAAATCATGAGTTTATATTTAGTAATTCTTTTCCAATCACATACGATGTTGTATGTGACTTGAATCATTCATCCATGCCTTTTAAAATTAATTAAATCAAATTATTTTCCTTTATGTTAAGCTTGGATGTGTTGATAAACTTAATATATGTGTGGCTATTATCACTATTAAATCAAAATTTATTTTCAAAAATTTACAAATCAAGTACAATATTTGGAGTGATAATAGTTATAAATATTTATAAGCTTGCATGTGTCATAGCTTAGAACATGTGATATGGAGTTC
Source organism: Cymbidium sinense (assembly GCA_021442155.1). Lineage (NCBI taxonomy): Eukaryota > Viridiplantae > Streptophyta > Magnoliopsida > Asparagales > Orchidaceae > Cymbidium > Cymbidium sinense. The sequence goes on along the minus strand of JAKCPB010000104.1, from coordinate 226,377 downwards.
TCTTTCTTTAGTCTATATGGATTTACATAAAGTTTGGATGTTAACAAGTGCATAGTCCATTTGAAAAGGACACAACATTTGTTTGAATTCGTTCTTATGTATCTCTATGTTAGAATTTAGATAGAACTTTAGCTCACATGTATAAATAATTCAATTGAAAGAATACAACTTTCACATGATTTTTCATTATTGTAGTCATTTGTACATTCATGTGTATTTAAGAATAGTGGGTATATCTAGTTTGGACATTCCTAAGATGTGAGGCTTTATGTAGCCCCAAGGAGGTCTTTACCTTACTCTCCTGGTTTAACAATGGCGAAGTATCTACTTAAAACTTTTATACACTTGTATGTGCATTTAGCTAATGAATGCAAGTCTTCTTTCAATTGAAAGAAATATAACTTTTGCATGATTTTTTTCATTCTTGTAGTCATTTGTACATCCATGTGTATTTAAGAATAGTGAGTATATCTAGTCTGGATATTTCGGGAATGTGAGGCTTTAAGTAGCCCCAAAGAGGTCTTTACCTCACTCCCCTAATTTAATAATGGCGAAATATCTGCTTAAAATTTTTATACACATATATATGCATTTAGATAATGAATGAAAATCTCCTTTCAATCGAAAGAAATATAACTTTCGCATGATTTTCCATTCTTGTAGTCATTTGTACATTCATGTATATTTAAGAATAGTGGGTATATATAGTCTGGATATTATGAGGATGTGAGACTTTAAGTAGCCCAAGGAGGTCTTTACCTCACTCCTTGGTTTAACAATGGCGAAGTATCCGCTTAAAACTTTCATACTCTTGTATGTGCATTTAGCTAATGAATGAAAATCTCCTTTTCTACAAAATAACACATATGCATCTTTCATTTAAAGTGTGCTAAAAGAAATATGTTGCATGTATAGTCATACTAGAGTTAAATCATATGCATGCTACATGTGATGGAAAGGAATAACTTGATATATATCATATGATAGTAATTTAATTGAGTTAATATTAAGAAGCCTTTCATATTGAATGGAATCATTTAAAGTAAACCCAAACTTAGGATTAATTAAAATATTTAATAATTCATTCAATGAGGAGAACTAAATTAAATTAATATGCTTTAAAAAGTGGCTTAGGGTAGCGATGAAAGATGGAAATCCTCTTTCTTCTCTTTATGACACATAGCCGCTAAGTGTAACCACATGAAACCAAATAAAATACAAATTAAAATTCTCAAAGCAATTAAACAACTTGAAGTGAAATCATCCTTTATGGTTAAATTGAACTCCCTTTCACACTTAGAAAAAAACATAACCTTAATGCCTAGTAGGACATACCATACAAGCCTTAACACACATATTAGAATTAAATCACCACTTTTAGCCTTATGTTAGGGCAATGCTTGGTTTGATATATGTTTTTTATGATGTAATATTTTAGACTAAATGTTAGGGTGTATATTTCATAGACTGGATGTTAGGCCATGATTAGCCTAATCATATTTTTTGTAGAGGATTTATGCTTAAGGAGCTGCATAAAAATAAATATAAATGCTCTCTATACAGGTTGCTTAAGCCCCTAAGTATAATCCAAGTTAGGACAGGTGAGCTTAGTTACCTATGTGCAGGGTTTTAAGTCCAAATTATGATATAACTGCTTGAGTTGTGTGTATATTTAGCTAACCTCTATTTTGCAGGTGCAGTTAGATTTACTTTTTCTATTTTTAATGTAATTTCATATTAAGAATTAAAATTAGTGTTATGGGGGATTAAGATGAGCAGTGGTTAGAAGGCTTTGTCCTGGGAGGCCTTTGAAGTGGAGCAAATCAAATCAAAAGGAGAAGGAAGAGAGATGAAGAAATGAAGATTTGAAGACCCCCGTAGTATTTATCATTTGTAAATTATAATTCTTATTTCATTTTCTACGTTGTATAAGGGTAGAGCTACCCATTTCTTTTGAGTGACACAATCGTCGCCTCTTATTCTTTTGCGCTAGTTATAAAATTGATTGATGCTTTATTTAAATTGCGCAATAGAAATTGATGTAGAATATCATAAAGATCCAAAAATTAGAGCTCAAGGTCCGTTTACAAGATCTCAAGATAAAGTCTAGAAAATTCAAGAAAGAAGAAGGCTTAGCCCATTAGTCTGCTAAGTCTCATTTTATGATTTCATTTTTTTTATTTATGTAATTTTTAATTTTTTTCTAGAAACTCTATATTTGAAATTTTGCATTTAAAAATTTAAAGCATGATATGTGAGGTGGTTGAATCCACATAAAATATTAGCATGTGATATGGGTTGATGGTATAAAATAATGAGGTAACTTAATGGGTTGAATCCACATTATATATCATATAATGTTTATTTTTTATTTTAAAGGAAGAAGAAGATGATGAAGAGATGGAGATTCCTCTTCTTATCACTTGAAAGATTAGTGAAAGAAGACTATAGGGAGATAGACTAGGTACATTTATAAATTGTCATCATAATTATTATTTTTTGTTGGTTGCAGCTTTTATGTAGAAAATTCAGGTTATATATATCATGTAATGTTCTCACATAAGCTTTTATTATTTACAAAATATAATTAGAATTTGATTCTTTAATTAATTCTTTATATATTTTGTTCTCTATGTCTTATTTTTATAATAATTTGATCACCCTCGTTGGTGCTATTGTTTTGCATTTTGGAATCGAAAACTAATGACTTCTTCGGCATCTTTAAAGACACAAGGAACAAAATTTATATTAAAATTTATATTTCTTTTGCCATAGAACTTTTTGGGTACTGTAATACTCAAATCTGTTAAGATGGCATCTTAAATTACTTTTCATTTAATGTCAAGAGGCAAATATTTGAGTTTTAAGCTTCTTAGATATTTTGATTTATTATTTTTTTTACTTTTGTTTTTGACATCTATGATACTATCATAGTAAATTTATATGGGGTGTTTATCATGATATGATATCTTCACTTTTTTATCTATTTTATATTGAGTTAAGCCAAAGTAATGTAAAATTACAAAAAAAAAAAAACAAAAAAATACTTTGCAGTACAAAAAAAAAATTGAATGCTTACATATGATTATATGTTATAAATGTAGCTTTTAATCTAGATGATTGTACAACAAGCATATATAGATCATTATAAATTTGCAATACTGGCAAAATTTAAAAATCTGACCTTTGAGTTTGAGCTTCTTAATCGAAGCTCGAGCTTAATTTTTTTTTCACGAGCTGAGCTTGAGCTAAATTAATGAGCTCGACCTCTGGTTAAACTAAATAAGCCTAACTCGATTAAGTAAAAATTTAACTCGACTCGACTCGAATTACACCCCTAATGTGGCAATGTATTTGTAGAAGAAATGATAGCTTCACTTATTATGAATATGGGTTGTTACTAACTCTTATGTTGATGATCCAATGATTGGACCATTAACTTATTATAAATTTTCAGAAAGTAAGATGTAGAAAGAGACTTGGTGAAATATTAATAACTTGGTGGTTATTGTCAATGTGCAATTTAATAATTTCCTTAGAAGCAATGTAGTCTTGATTAAAATAATAATCAATTTTAATGAGCTTTTTAGCATAGCATGTAATAACATATTAATTGTTGGTAAGGTCCATGATAAAAACATTGTCACACTAAAGTGAACTTGATTGTAAAAAGTGGTACAAAAGACTTACTATAGGATTGATTGATTATAGTTGGGTTTGATTATTATAAGGAAATTTGAGCTGATTAGATAATGTGTCTAAAAATATATAGTTTTACTAAAGGTTGGGCTGAAACATTAATAGCCTTTTATGAGATGTTTGGTAATTAAGGAATAAGCAAGGATATGAGCATGTGTTACTATGTGTTTGAGATGTCTATTGTAGCCATGGGAAATAGGAGCAAATAAATACCATCAAGAGAGAAGTTGTGCATTTCTGTAGAGTAATTGATAAGATATATATATATATATATTAATGATTTTGGATGGTAGTTGATTGATGAGATACATGGCTGTGCCATTTTTATTTATGTTTGATCATGCTATTTTTCTCGTGTATAGGGGTAACTCAATTGATTTATTATGTTATGGATAAGTAGGTTCGAATTAAGAGTGACGCTCTTATATTTTTTGCGCCATCAAAATATACAAATTTAATGATCATTGAATTAATCTTCAATGATTAACTAGAACTGAATAAATTTTAATCTAGTCTTTGATTTGAACACCATGGACAAAATCTGACATAAATGAGAACAATTCCAAATGAAAGAGATATTGTATTTACACTCATGTACTAAAACTATTATTGAAAATCACTAGACATCACTATGTATTAGCTCAATAAGTATGGAGGTATGAGAAAAGGACTTAGTAAGCCCTAGTTTATGGTTCCTTTAAGAACTACATGTATTACAAACAAATAAATTGAGCAAGAATATATAAAGACTAGTTTAGTTTGGCTTTGCAAATAGGAGTCGAAAGATTGGGATGATCAAGTTTTTTATGTTATATTTATGTGGTGGATGGGTGAGACAGAAGGATTGTGAATGAGGAAAGTTAATAGAGTTCATTGTCATTATGATCTATAAGAAAAGTGCAACATGTCATCTGATCTATTATGTGGTTAATAGCTACATTAAAGAGGATAAAATAATCATTATTAGTGACAAGTTTATGAATAGAGAGAACGTTATATGATAATTATAGTGCACGTGGAAGTTCAGAAAGAAGTAAATTATAATTAGGTTTAATAAGGATCTTATTTCTTACATGAACGATGGACATTAAGGTCCTATTACCTACAAAGATTTGTTTAAATCCTTGTTAAGAAGAGAGTTGTCATAATTGATTAGCTTTAGAGATGAGGTGAGAGGATGCTCCAATGTTTAGACCATTCCAAGGAGTTGTTGAAGGAAAGTAGAGCTTAGCTAGTAGGTGCAATAGGAGGTGACTATTAATTGAAATTTGAATGAAGCCACCAAGTTATGAACAATTTGCCTTGGCTATAAATTTCTCAAAATGATAAAGAATGTTCATAGATGGACATCCAATCTTGAAGAAGTGCCTCCATGCCTAGATAAATCAATGAAGCATTGATTATGATCTTGTTGGGATGGATAATTATGATGCTCGATATAAGTACTAAGTGCCAAGTGAGGTTAGAAAAAAGTCTTATTCTTTTGTAACTTCATTTGTGATGTTGATTTCTTCATTGAATAAGTGTGAGTTTAGTTTCAATTGTTATTTTGAATGCTTGATATGTAGATGGTAGTCTATCATGAATGTATAAGATGATGTCTTTGGTAATGGGTAAACTAGAGTCTATTATATTATTGATGAGGGTTTTGATTTATGAAATATATTAAGACATCATTTGAGTTTTATAGAGATGTAATGTAACATGCTCTTTTAATTAAGTGAATGTAAACTAATTTTTGGACTATAGTCATTTCTCAAGAGTGGTCCACATGTTGAAGCTAAAGTTCAAAATGGAAACATTGGTAATAATGGAGGTTGTGTTGTTGGAGTACGGGGTTGTAGCTAACTTTTGATCAATGAGGTAATGCAATGTTAATTGGACAAAATTTATCACATGGCATCAATAAGAGTGCTTTAGTGGACAAACTGAGGAGGCAATAATCGAAGCCATAAGCGATTAACAAATTGATGATTTGAGACCGCCAAATGGGATAATTATCATTAGACAAGAGTGTACTTACACTAGAATTAATATTTTAACATAAAAGATTCAAGTGATGACGAGATGGTATTGTCAACCATTTTATCCAATGGAGAGATTTCCATCTACCAAGCTGAGTTAAGGGGATTTAGATTGGGCCATATAAAATGGCATGGCGATCAATTGTAAATGATGTAATTAGTTGTTACTCTAATACCATTAAGGGTATTCCGTCAAGCCATTACAAAGATGAGATGAGGAGCAAAATAATAAAGAAAAACAATAGCTGTGCTATATGCATTATAATTTCTTTTTGAGAAAATTCATCCTTACATAAACAATACATCACTTTATATTCTACAATTTTGTTACCAAGAATGTTATGTGATGATTGCTATGCAAGAGATCATTGGTAGAGAATATTTGACCTCTTAGAGATTTATAGTGAAGATATATATGATGGGATAACTGTATAGGTTGTTAGCACCTTTCAGTTTATTTTTTGGTTACAAAAGAACAAAACTACTTTTATAATAAGTTACTTCAATTATAAAGAAGAAAAAATACATTTTACTTCATGACACATTACTTGGAATCTATTTTTAAGAAAATACTTTAGAACAGAATATCAATCATTTATCATTCGAAAAATATTGGTCTAAATCATTCGAAAAGTAAATAGCCCATTAATCATTTATTTCACCTTCACTTTTTTTTTTTTTTTTTTTTTTTCATTCAACGATACAACAACAACAACAAGCCTTAATCCCACTAGATGGATCATCTACATGAATCCTTCGTCTCTATTGTGTCCTACTACATTCATTCAACGATGACCAAAATAATTTTTGGAGGGCACCAACCTACAATATTGGAATACTCTGTTCGTTCCAAAAGAAATTTTGAGGATCCACCTTACCCTTTATCTTAGCTAACCTCCTAAAATTCTCGTTAAAATACTTCCTTCCCCAAACCCTTGCAGCCAAATAACTCGTCCCATTCCTCTCCACATTTCTCCCCAAATCAATATTCTTGTAATTATAATACGCTGCCCTCGGTTTACTCGACACATATGGCATCATGAAGTGATACAGTTTCCTCATCCATTCCAAATGCCTCTCCGTCACGCCTTCCTCTGTCTCAAACCATATCATAACATATTGCACCATATAAATATTTCCATTTCTATGAGGAAAAGCAATGGCATCCTCTGCGATCTCATTCATTCTCCCGCCCAAAGGGTCGAATATAAGCATCACCGGTTCATTCTCAGCTTCCATCATAAACTTCCAGATCTCTTCTAACTCTTTTTCTGGTATCGGGTGCTGAACAAAGTCCGATGTTGCCTTGAAAGAGCGATTAAACTGGCTTCTATCCAACAACTTCTCCACTGGCTGCCCGACGTAGCCGTTGAAGAATAGAAGTGACTCAACCCAGCTCATTTCGGTGCAGTCGGAAGCCTTCAAACCAAGCTCTGGAAAACTCCGCTGTGTTAAGGAGAGCAACTCCTCCTTCCGGCCGAGGTAGAGTGAGATTAATGTAACTCGTATAGTTTTACTCCCATCTGTGTCAGTTCTGGCACTAGCTGTGACACTGATGAAGAGATTAATATCAAACTGGTGTAACAATTCTTGCCATCTCGCCACCACTTTTGTGGCGTTCTGTCTCAACGTCTTGACTACGTTGAAGACCGTCACGACCGGCGGGACGACTACAAGATTGACTTTAAAGGCAATGATGACGCCGAAACCCGCTGAACCAGCACCGCGGATAGCCCAAAAGAGATCCTCTCCCATCGCCTTCCGGTCGAGTAAGCGGCCATTGACATCAACAAGCCATGCATCTACGATGTTGTCAACGGCGGCACCATACTTCCGCATCAGAGTACCAATCCCGCCGCCACTGAAGTGACCGCCTACGCCGATAGTTGGGCAGACGCCAGCTGGGAAGGCTAAAGTTTCGTTCTTTTTAGCGAGAGCATAGTAGAGTTCACCTAACGTTGCGCCAGCTTGAACCCAAGCAGTCTTTAAGCTTGTGTCGATTGATATAGAACGGAGAGCGGAGATGTCGAGGGTTATGAAGGGAGTGACGTTAGGGGCGTTGAAGGCGGAGTAAGACATGCCTTCGTAGTCGTGGCCGCCGCTTCGGGTGCGGAGGTTGAGGTTGCCGGCGGCGTGGGAGCAGGTGATGGTGGCTTGGACATGGAATGCGGAGGTGGCAGAGACGATGAGAGATGGCTTAGAAGAAGATGGTGAGATGAGGAAGCGCTTGTTAGCAACGGAGGAGAGGAGGATGGAGTTGTACGAAGCTGAGTTGGGAAGGGAGAGAAGGTTTGGGGAATTGGTTTGGTTGGTGAAGCATTGAATAAAGGACCGGAGGGGTGCGGTGGTGGCTGAGGAAACCAGAAGGGCCGAAGAGAGGATGACGAAAAGAGGAAGCATGCTTTCTATCTTCTTCGTTCCTCGGTTGGAGAGAATTTCGTGTTCTGCTAACACGAGTAGTATGTTTAAATATGACTTTTCGCTGCCGCGTTAGCAATTGTTAGTATCGAAATTAATAATAAAAATATTTTTAAATAATGAATATTATTATTATAATAAACATTATTTATTTATTAATAAATATTAGCTTTATATTTTAATATATCTATTAATATAATAATAATAAATTTTATTATCTACATAGCATTTTTTTTATCTTAAGATATATAATTTTTATTTGAAAAGTTGTCAGAGATGAACATAATAATAAGATAGAAAAAATATGTTAATATTTTTTAAGATAAAGTATATTAGGATAAATTTAAAAATTATTTAATTTATATTATATTTAAAGAATTTAAGTTTTGTTAATTTTAAAGTAAAAGTGATAATATCCAAATACATTCTAATATAATTTATTTTAACATCTTGGAATATAATTTTTTTTAAAATTGGTCAAACATGGGATTAAACGTTAACCATACTATTATAAATATCTCTTTAATTATTTTTTAATTTAAATATATATTTATCTTAACATTATTAATTATTGAATTATTGTTAACTAATCATTTTTGTTTTTCGTAATTCGAATTCCAAAGCACATAATATTCTCTTTTTTTTTTCAGGAAGATAGCTCATAATATTCTGCGAAACGGATGTATTTGAAGCTTAGTTGTTGGCCGGTAGGAGATAGTTCTGACATTTAGGGAGATTGATTTCTTTTATTTGGTTTTGATCCAATGAATAAATCAAACCGTTATTTTGAAAAAATCGAACCGATCAAATTAGCACAAAAAATCATATAAACCAAACCAAATAAACTGAATTAGAGTTCGGTTTATTCGGTTCAGTTTTCTTTAAACCGAATTATAGAGACAGATTAAAAAAAAAGAATTAGCTTCTCAAAATTACTCGTTAGCCACAATAAAGACCCATTACATTCTTCTTTTCATTTTTCATCAAAGTGATAGAAGATATTATAAAAGTAGGTAACAGGGCAATGCTTCCCAAAATTTTGATGGGCTTCTTAAATAAAAATTCTGTCTACAAATAAAAAGATAAATTCAAACTAAACAATCATTTCTGCAATAATATTTTTGCCTCTCTCTCTCTCTTTAGTAGGGTATTTGGACTGAATCCTCCCACAGATCTTGTAAAATATAAAAGAAGAAAGTAACGTTCTTGGAGGACAAAGTAGATACCTAGGATTTCACCAGCTTTACTGTTCATTGTTTCCTTAGCCCACGAGGCATTGAAATGGCTTATTGCTCCAATATGGGAGAGGAAAATGGCAATATCTCGACATGAAACAAAGAAGAGCAGTTTGTCTCAAGTAAATGAAGCGCAGCTGTTTCTAATGTAAAAAACCATCAACGCACGAAGGGAAGGACTTACGACCAACGGCGGGTTGAAGAATTCTTTGAATGATCGATCTCATGTGGGACAATGTGTTGTCAGATAAGGCCGGAAGGAGTTCTTATTTGTCTGTTTTAGATGAATAAATAAAATAAGGCCGACCAGTCAAGGGCTCTATAACAAATAATCGGTTTTATTGTAAAACCGAAATTTATTAACTTAAAACCAACCAAAAATCATCATAAACGCATTAACCTATAATTTCAACCAAAAATTAAATAATGAATATAAAAATCGAACCAAACCGACCAATTAACATCGATTCGGTTCGGTTTTTCGGTTTGAACCGTTTAATGCACACCCCTACTGACATTTGGCCTTTGCGACTCAAACTGATAAACTAATAAAAAAAAATCAGTGTCATTGGGATTAAATTTTTTGTATTTTCTATTTTTATTTTTATATTATTTTTGAATTTTTATTTATTTGAGAGCTATTTGAGATCATTTTTATTTATTATTTATTATTAATTTTGTTTTATTTAAATTTTATTTCAAGTTAAAATATATTTGATAGTAATGATTATTTTTTAAAAAAATTAAAATAATCAGAAATTATTTTGAGTGTTTTTAAAAATAATATTTTTTATTTTTGAAAATAAAAATAATAATTTAAAAATATATTTAATAAATAAATAAATAAATATATATATATATATATATATATATATATATATATATATATATATATATATTTAAAAATAGCATAAAATAAAAATATAAAATATAAAATAAAATAGATTTCAAACAACCCACTAGTGTATTTGTAAATATTTTTTAGTGACAATATAATATAACATACTCAGCAACTCTTATCTCAAACGATAGTGTAAAACTATTGTTCTATTAACACAATAGAAAAAAGATATTTTGCGATTGATTTGTTAGGAGTGTAAATAAGTCGAACACGAGCGAGCTCAGAAGCTGTTTGTGTTTGACTCATACAAATAAAAAATTGTTCGAATTCGGCTCTTGTTTGGAAATGCTTGTTACTGCAAAGTTTGTATTGGATTTCAAATATGTGAAATGAGCTCGTTTAGCTAGATTTAGCATGAATTAGCTCGAAACTTTTGTTGTGAATTTCTTCAAATGAATTCACTAAAAAATAAAAAAATAATTAAATATTATTGATTACCAAAAATTACAATTTAAATTCTAAAATATAAAGAAAACAAAATACATAATTATTGATTCATTAAATTTATACTGATTTCTTTCATGCTTTTCAATCTCCTTCAATAAAAATTTAACTTGTATGGTGTATATTCAATTTTTGAAAAGTAACAAATCAAATAGTATCATTTAAATCTAAAAGAACATTTGAAATAATGAAATAAAAGAAACTTTAATTAAAAATTACTAACCTGTAATCCAATCTAATGTAGAGGTATACTTGCAATTGTAAATATTTAACACCACAGGAATCGAATCAGCAAAACATGTCAAGTGTCAAGAATAAAAAAAGTGTAGAATAATAAGTCAATAATAAAGAAAATTGAATAGCAGTAAAACAACAAATGAGAATCAAGTGACAGCAAAATAAGAAGTAAATATCCAACTAATATCATAATAACTACAAAAGAGAACCAAGGGTCCAAGACAGAATAAATGAGAGCAGAATAGGAATTACACTTACAGGCTTACAACAAGAGCAAATGACAATAGAAACAAAGGAGAACCAGCTAAGAACAAAATAATATAGTAGCATCAAATAACAAAACAATAGTAAAGTAGAACTAAATAGCAGACTAACAATAAAACTACATCAAATGAGAACCGAACGATAGGGTCACAGGCTTGACAGTAGAATTATTGTAAATACAATATACAAAATTGCTCAAAGTCATAACTAACTAGCAGCAGTACATTAATTTTGAATCTTTGACTCAATATTATAATATAGAGGCTGAGATTTAACATTAAATATTTGAGTCACTCATAATCTAGAGGGTTGCATAATATTATCATGTGATACCAACTTTAATTGTATTAGAAATACAATTTGAAGGGTTGCATAATATAATCATACTCTACCAACTTTAGATGTAATCAAAATTTAAATTAAATGTGATTACAACACCGATGGTCTTTTAAATCATTATAGCCTCTCGGCCATCTCCAAATTAATATTTTAACTTATTATAACCTTTATGAAGCACTTGTAAACTTATAATATAATGATCAATATAACAGTATTACAACAGAACTAAATGACAACAGAATGATAAAAAAGAAAGTAGTTGAACAACACAACAACAACAAAGGAGAATCAAATGACAACAATATGGGCTTACTTAAAACCATTTCATTTTTATTTTACAATCATAACATCAGAATTCAAAGCAATAAGACAACAAAGGAGCATAAAATGACAACAATAAAATAGCAAATGAGAACCAAATGGTTGAACAACAATTGATCAGTTTAATAACAAGAAAATAACATAAATACAATATAGAAATATTGTAATGAATTGAATGATGAAGAACAACTATTTCAATATTATTCATTTGAAATATATATAGAGGCTCAGACTTTGTATTGAATATTCCATTAACTTATCATCTAAAGGGCTGCATATTAATACTTTGCCATGGGAATTTTAGATGCTTAAAAAAAATATAATCTGAAGGGTTGCACAATACAATTATGCCATACCAATTTCAAATGCAATCAAAATTTAATGTAACTAATAACCATCATAGCCTCTCTAATTAATCTTTCAAATAATCATAACTTCCATGAAGCATGTATAAACCTACAATATACAAAGAATATCATGATATATATAACTATATGGAGTTAGCTAAACATATAATTGTGTCAAAGTAAGCATACTAGCTTAATTAACACAAAAGTTATTAAAATGTAATTAGGATAATTAACCTAAAAGTATAAAAGATAAAGTACATTTAGTCTGCATATTAAGCCTTCCACTTTAAATTTCTGGAAGTTGAACAGAAAGTTTCCTTTATAAGAATCTATTGTTGAAAAGAATAAACAAATAAAATAAGAATACTAACTAATTGCATAAATAACATAAAAAAATATAAACTATCGGGAGCAATTACCAAAAGAGTTTGTGTTTTTTTAGTAGACTGAATCCAACTTGCTGCACAAACTAATGCATTAACAATTTTAGTTGATAGACAACTCCTATAATCATCCAAAATCCTGCCACTAGCACTAAAAGTAGACTTTGAAGCAACTGTAGTAATAGGTATAGATAAAATATCTCAGGTCATGAAAGAAAAATGTGGATACTTAAGTGTGTTCATCTTCCACCACTCAAAACATCATAATGTTCACTATTGCACACAAATAATCTCTCAACAAGATACACATGCAAATCAAGTTTAGATGGTTCCACAAAGCCAGATGCTACTATAAAATCTCTGAACCCAAACATGAAAGGAAATTGAGATGAATAAACTAATAGATCACCTGTAGAAGATGATCCCTCTTGTGGAAAAGTGGTTGTAGAACTTGAAGAAGCAAAATCAACAACATAATCTGTATATATTGCCTATAAATTATCTTGAACTGACTGAAAATGACGATCAACCTCATTTGGTGGATATATTTTGGATATATAAAAGCAATGAACTTGAATTTCAGTCTACAATCCAAAATAGTTGTGATAGCCATTCGGAGATTGTATTCACCCCAATACTTATCAAATTTTATTTGCATAATTGATGCCATTTTTCTCATATATTCATCTTGTGATATTGACTCTTCCAATAATTTTTTTAATTACATAATAGTGGATAAGAATATATTTGTTGTGGAATACAAACTACTAGAGATAATTTTTGTGACATTACTAAAAATTGAAAGAAACTTTTTAAGTTTTTCATATTTTAACCAATTAATATATGATAGTAGCCTTTATAGTTACTATCTCTGATTGCATAATGATTAAAAATTTTATGGTAGACAAATGCAGACTCTAGCATGTTAAAAGTTGAATTCCATCTTGTTAAAACATCAATACATAAAGACCTTGATGTTGGCACACCTAATTGTTTAGCTACATCTACAAACTTATGTAATATGATAGGTGATTTCTTAAGATACTTTATAGACTCTCTAATATTCTGAATTATATCATGAATCTCCTTTAAGCCATCTTGTATCATTATATTAAGGATATGTGTAGAACACCTAACATGAAAGAAAAATTTATAAAAATGCAGAACTTACCTCTTGATTGAAAATTTATCTTTAAAGAACTAGTAACAACATCATTGCTACTTGCATTATCCAAAGTGATGGTGGAAACTTTGTCCTACAACTTCCATTCCAATAAACAGTTACAAATAGAATCACATATATAAGTGCCATAATGTGGGGGTTCTAGCTCAATGAAATTAATAATTTTTTCTATAACTTCCACACTTCATCAATATAATGAGCAGTAAGACACATATATCCTATGGCTTGATTAGAAGTCCAACAATCTGTAGTCAATGCTACCCTATGAACATCCTTAAGGTAACATATCAATTTCTCTTTCTCACACTCATATACTTTCATGCAATCATTTTTAATAGTATTCCTTGAAATACTTTGAAAGTTTGGATTCAACAATTTCAATAAAATGTTAAATCATGTATGTTCTACTATCATGAAAGGATATTCATGCACAATTATCATCTTTGCAATTACCTCTCTAATTAATTGTTGATCATAATTCTTCGGATCATGGTATATTGGCATCCCCACTTCTACATCAGCATCAAAATGTGAAAAATTCAATCTCTTTTGTCTTTTATCTGACAAATCAATAAGTTGATGATTCTTAGCTTTTATCTTCTCGCATTCTTTAATGTTCCTAGGCAATTGTGAAGTTGTGCCACTTTTTGATTTATTAAATCTTACCCCACAGTAAATACATTGCACCATATGAATTGCAATCCCCTAGAATTGGTTTTAACTTATACAAAGTATTCCCAAACTACTAATTTTCTCTTCCATCTTTCTTAAGCAACATGTATATATCATTAGTTTCAACATTATGTTCATCAACAGATTGAGAGACATTTTGAAGACTATTATCTCTATTCATTACCGTCAATAGTTGTGATTCACTAGTTGATGCACCTTAAGAATGCTCGATTGATAATATTTTAATATACAAAAAATAAGACACCATATCAGACTTAAATGCAAGTGGTATTAAAAACTTACCAATGTAATACATGTGCCTAATCACATATTAACCCATTTACAATATAAACATAAGAAAGAAATGAAAATAGTATTAAAAACTTACACTATAAAAGGTTCCCCAAGATAACTTAGACAACAAAGCAATAGCCAAATAAAATCTCTACTTTAAGTGACAAATATGTTACCCATATGAAAATTTTATTTTAATTGCATATGTAATAACTATTTTTTTTTGCTAGTATTATGATGCACATAACTATTAAATAAACAAATATTAGATAATGCTATAGCCTACATAGGTCTACAAGTCTACACATATCAACTGAAAGTACAAACATCAAACATAGCACATAATTTTATTAAATGAAGCACTAAATAATATGTCAAATACAAGCCTACCATAAATAGCTAAAATCTTACTATAGAAAACTAAATATATATCTTACAAAAAAATAAGCATGCTTATAAAAAAAATCACTTCGGACTAAAAAAGAGAAATATCATATCTTATCTCAACATATGAACAAATCCTAAGTAAATAACTCAAATTTACTATCATTATATTAATCTAACAAGAGCATAATATATTCTAAGCTAATAGCCAAAAGCCAAGATGATTTAAAGTTCTCATCAAATATCAACTAAAAGTGCAAACATCAAATCTAGCACATAATTTTATTAAAGGAAGCACTAAACAATAGATCAAATATAATCCTACAATAAGCAGCTAAAACTTTGACATAAATTTATATGTATAATAGAAAACTAATAAGGTATCTTACAAAAAAAGATAAGCACGCTCATAAAAAAAATCACTTAGGACTAAAAATAAAAAATATTAGATATTATCTCAACATATGATGATATGAACAAACCTGTAAAAAATCTAGATCCATATGCAAAAGTAATAGATTAAACATAGGATTACATGTAATAACTAAACAACCCTAAAAACAAATTTAGACTAAGTGTCGACTAGCCAAATAGCCAAAAATTAGGAACACAAGCTGCACAATCATATATATAAATAAGATTTCATCTAAAAAGTCTAAATATGGACAAACCATGAAAAGGTAAAGTCACATTATAAAAATATTAATATAATTCAAATCTCTTAAGAGTATAATATATTTTAAGAAAGGAGACAAAAAAATCTAGATCCATACTTGCAAAAATAATAGATCAAACATAGGATTACATGCAACATGTAAATAACCCTAAAAATAATTTTAAACTAAGAGGCGATTAGCAAAATAGCCAATAACCGAGAGCACAAACTACACAGTTATATAGAGAAAGACGATTTCATCTAAAAAGTTCAAATATGGACAAACCCTGAAAAGATTAAATCACAATAAAAAAATATTAATATAATTCAAATCTCTTAAAAGTATAACATATTTTCATAAAAGCGCAAAAAAAAAACCTAGATCCATACTTGCAAAAACAATATATCAAGCATAGGATTACATACAATAAGTAAATAGCCCTAAAAATAAATTTAATCGAAGAGTCGACTAGCCAAATAGCCAATAATCGAGAGCACAAGCTACACAATCATATAAAGAAAGAGGATTTCATCTAAAAAGTTCAAATATGGACAAATCCAAGGTTAAGTCACAATAAAAAAATATTAATATAATTCAAATCTATTAAGAGTATAATATATTTTCAAAAAAGAGCAAAAAAAAAAAAAAAAAAAACTTAAATCCATACCTGCAAAAATAATAGATCAAACATAAGATTACATGCAACAAGTAAATAACCCTTAAAATAAATTTAAACTAAGAATCAACTAGCCAATAACCAACAACACCAGCTGCACAGTCGTATAGAGAAAGAGGATTTCATCTAAAAAGTCCAAATATGAATAAACCCTGAAAAGGTTAAGTCACAATTAAAAAAAATATTAATATAATTCAAATATGTTAAGAGTATAACATATTTTCATAAAAGAGTAAAAAAAAAAAACCTAGATCCATACCCTCAAAAATAATAGATCAAACATAGGATTATATGCAACAAGTAAATAACCATAAAAATAAATTTAAACTAAAAGACGACTACCCAAATAGCCAATAACCGAGAGAAAAAGCTGCTAAAAATCAAAAAACCTATATAGAAAATAGATTTCATCTCTAAATTCAAAATATAGATAAACCCTAAAAAGGTTAATTCACATACAAAAAATGTGAGAAAGAAGATAAGAGGTAAGAATTGGACATATAGCCTGTAGGGACAAGAAGCCAAACTCGAGAAAGAAATGTGAGAAATAAGAGAGAAGCTACTCGAGAGAGAGCCGAGAGAGAATCTTTCAGAAGGAGGCGAGTGAGAAAACATAGAAAAGTGAAGGATGATCGGATGACCGACTAGATGTCGAAAATGGAGCACGAACCCTAGAGCCCTTCGGCTCTACTACGCTCACGACTCACGACTAATGACTGAATGAAGGGATCGAAGGCCAAAGCCTCGAATCTTTGATGCGAAGGTTTTATAGCAGTTTGTGATTAAGTAAAAAATCTCAGCCGTTAGATTATTTAGATGATGATCTGATGGCTTATATATTTTTTTTCAACTATTTAGGATTTTTGCTTTATTTATATCAAATCTAATATACTATTATAATTTATAATAATTCTTTAAATTATTTTAATAAATAAATAAATATATCTATAATTATTTAGATTATATATTTATTTTAAATTAAAATGAGTTAAACACGTTATTTGTGTTTGACTCATTTGATTAACGAATGATTTGAACACGAGCTACTTAATGATTTGATCAAGAGATGTTCGCAAACAACATGCTTTTTTGACAGTCCTAGCTAGGAGTACAACTCTAATTACTTTAAATTTTCTCATATTTACATACCTATCACACAATTCTTATATATTTAATATAAAATATCTAAACTTTCAAATTTTTATATATATGACACATAAATCTTTAATATTACAATAAAAATATCATCATATTTAATTTTAAAGTTGAAATGCTTTTTTATGCATATAAAAAAAATGCTATATTTATTAATTTTAAATATTAAATATTAAAAATGGAAATACATGTGAATTGTTTGTTATGCATCTAAATTTCTTTTTATTTTTTGATCAATTTTAACCTTGCACATGAGAGATTTTTATCTAAAGCTTCATCTCTCTCTCTCTCTCTCTCTCTCAGGACCTCTCTATTATTTCTCTTAAGTTTCAATTGTTTGATTTTTATTTGAATATGACACACAATTCTTATATATTTATATATCTAATACTTAAATTTTATTTATATATATATAACATCCTAATCTTCAATAACACATCAAAAATATCATCATCATTTATTTTCTAAAAGTGAAATGCACCTTCTAAAATATAGTAAAGCATTAGATAAGTAAATATCTAATTAGATATATAAATACATAAAAATTGTGTGATATGTATGTAAATCTTTCTCTCTTTTCTTTAGTTGTTAGGATTAAGTTAGAAAATCTGAAATATAAAGTGGATGGAATCCATACAAATCAATAAGAGATTGGGAGGAAAGTGGAGAAAATAAATAAATGGATGGAAGGTATGTGAGAGTTGAGAATAGATAAGTGAGATATTTATTTCTTAAGTTTGGCTTGTACTCGCACTTATTTGTCAATTCAAAATAGATTTTAAATCAAAATTAAACCGTTTGAAAAGTCATTTTGAACTTGAATCGGTTCGAGCCAACTTCAAATGATTGTACATGTGAGTTCACTTGAAATCTATGCTGGTTTGAATTATATATTTTAAAATTAAGGAGATCTAGCATTGTCTATATAATTAAAAATTAATGTTATGACCATCGAAAGAAGTTCATTTTATAAGCATCTTTAAATATGCATTTACATATTTAACACTCAATCTTTAATATTTATAAAAATAGTACTTTTCCTATGCATAAAAAGGTGCATTTTACTTTAAAAAATAACCAAGGTGCTATTTTGATGTAATAATAAAGATTTAAGTGTTATCTAAGTAAAAATGAAAATTTAGGTGTTAGATATATAAATAGATAAGAATTATGTGATATGTATGTAAATGCTCCTTTTTTATTATTATTTTTTATTTTTTATTTTGTTTTTTATTATTTTATTATTTTATTATTTTTGTTTTTTTATTATTTTTTATTTTTTGATTTTGATTTTGATTTTGATTTATTTTGATTTTAGGTTATATCTATTTACTTTTTTTTAATATTTACATTATTAATTTCATTAAAAATGATATTCATTTTAAAAATTTCACCCTCAAATAATGACTAGGAGCAATTCACAAAATGGTGTGTTTGCTGAACTTAATTAGAAGAAAAAAGATCACCCGTCTGAAAATATTGTCATAAAAAGCAATTATGCTAAACGTGCGGAGTAAAGAATATAAATACTTTCATAAACGATTACTTTAATTATAAATAAGAATATTAGATTTAGCTCATGGTACATCATTCATATTATATTTTAAGCAATTATTTTTTTAAGAGATTTATATACATATCACACAATTCTTATATATTTACCTAAAATAAAATATTTATATATCTAACTCTTTTTTATGCTTAAAATTATATATTTTATTTTTAAAAAAATAAATAAAATGATATTTTTGATATGATATTGAAGATTAAGGTGCTATATATATATATATATATATATATAAATTAAAATTTAGATTAGATATATAAATATATAAGAATTATATGATATGTTATTTTTTTTTTATTCTGTTGCAATTAATTCGTTCCTTTAATCATTTATTTCCTTTTTCACGGCATCGATCAAAAAATTTCTCCAGGGAAAGCGACGCCCTGCAACACATACTATGCTCGTTCCAGAAGAAATTTTTAGGATCCACCGTACCCTTCACCTTCGCTAACCTCCTAAATTTCCCCTTAAAATACTTCCTCCCCCAAACCCTAGCCGCCAAGTAACTCGTCCCCTTCCCCTCCACATTCCTCCCCAAATCAATATCCTTGTAATTATAATAAGCCACCCTCGGCTTACTCGACACATAAGGCGCCATGAAATTATACATTCTCCTCATCCATTCCAAATGCTTCTCCGTCACAGCTTCCTCCGTCTCAAACCACCTCATAAAATATTGCAGATTATAGATATTCCCAGTTCTATGAGGAAAAGCAGTAACATCGTCCTTTATCTCATTAATTCTCCCACCCATAGGCTCAAAGATAAGCACCAAAGGCTCATCCTAAGCTTCTATCATAAACTTCCAAATCTCCTCTAACGCACTCTCTGCTATGGGTTGCTCAACAAAGTCGGAACTTGCCTTAAAAGAGCTATTGAACTCTGGGTTTCTATCTAACAGCATCTCCGACGACTTCCCAGCGCCTTTGTACAAGAATGGAATTGACTCAACCTAGCTCATTTCAGATCAGTCGGTAGCCTTCAAACCGAGTTCTGGAAAACTCTGCTGTGCTAAGGGGAGCAACTGCTCCTTCCGGCCGAGATATAATGAGTTAAATGTAACCTGTATTGTTTTACTCCCATCTGTGTCGGTGCTTGTTTGAGCTATCACACGGATGAAGAGATTATCATCCAACTGGTGCGCCAATTCCTGCCATCTCTCCACGACTCTTGTGGCGTTCTGTCTCAACGTCTTACCTACGTTGAAAGCCGTCACGATCGGTGGGACGGCTACGAGGTTGACTTTGAAGGCGATTATGACGCCGTAACCAGCGGAGCCAGCACCGCGGATCGCCCAAAAAAGATCCTCACCCATAGTCTTCCAGTCGAGAAGGGAGAAAATATTACGTTCAGAGTCCACACGTAACTTTACATGCAGACTCAATCCCTACCACGATATCCTAGATTTTAGCTTTAACGACGCATCCTGACGAATGGCGACGCCATTTATCTGGCGACCCGCCCCTCATTCAAATAACGGAGAAGAAAAACGAGATGCTCGACATTCGTCCCGCATTATAGTTTAGGGCTTTCTCCGCTAGCTCGCTCTCGATCGGCGAACGTCCGCCTTCGAGAATTTAGCAAATCTTGAATAACTTCCATTGAGGTATTGTAGGCGTACATGAGGTATTTACACATGTGTTCTCAACTTTAATAAATTTAAGATTTTTCCTGTTCTTCTCACCATCCAGTATGTGAACATTTTAGAACATTTGAGTTCTTTAAATGAACGAGATGCATTTTAGTAGTTTTTGAAGATGTTTTGCATGTATACTCTTTGTACTGTCAAGATGGTACACGACGTTATTTTCAAATTTTTGAACTGATTAGTTTTGTGAAATATTTAGTATATCACATGGTAGGATGTTTTGTCATATTTCAAGATGAATTCTATGACCTGATTATGGATGATAGTATGTTCAGTCGATGACATTAAAATTTATTTGTAGGTTGATTTTTGATTGTTTGTTTTAATTTTGCATGTGTACTCTTTGTACTCTTAGAAGAGTACAACCCATTTTAACATTTTTAAAATACTCATCCTGTTTTGATACAAAATGCTCGATATGGCTTATGAAGCGATTGAAGGCTCATTGTTTGGTTTTACATGTAGATTCTCATGAGAGTCTGAGCATTTGGTTTTTTTTTTTCTTTGGCCTGTTTGGAGGAAATATGTTCATTAAAATCCATGAGGAATAATTTGGAGGTTGTTTGGTTAATTTTTTAGTGTTATTTTGCATCTACACTCTCTGTTCTCTCTTGAGAGTACAGACGATTTTGACCATTTTTCTTAGTTTCTTTGGCCTGTTTGGAGGAAATCTGTTCATTATATTACATTGGAAGCAATTTGGAGGGATGTTTGGATGGTTTCTAGGAGATTTTTGCATCTGTACTCTTTGTACTCTTATGAGAATACAGAGCATTTTGGTAATTTTTTCCTGTTACTTTGGCTTGTTTGGAGGAAATATGTTCATTACAATCCATCAGGAATAATTTGGAGGCTGTTTGATTGATTTTTTAGTATTATTTTGCATCAGATTTCTCTACTCTCTTGAGAGTACATATGATTTTTAATATTTTTTTCGCTTTTAGCTGGTTGTTCAGATTATGTTCATTACATTCCAGCGGAAGCAATTTGGTGGCTGTTTGGATGGTTTCTGATGAATTTTTGTATATGTACTCTCATGAGAGTACAGAGCATTTTGGTCATTTTTTCCTATTTCTTTGGCCTGTTTGGAGGAATTTTCATTACAATCCATTAAGAACAATTTGGAGGCTGATTGATTGATTTTTTAGTGTTATTTGCATCTGCATTCTCTCGAGAGTACACATTTTCCAATTTTTTGCTTTGGTTGTTCAGATTATGTTCATTACATTCCAGTGGAAGTAATTTGGTGGCTATTTGGATGGTTTTTAGGAGATTTCTGCATTTGTACTCTTTGTACTCTCATGAGAGTACAGAGTATTTTGGTTATTTTTTTCAATTTCTTTGGCCTATTCGGAGGAAATATGTTCATTACAATTAAATAGGAATAATTTGGAGGCTATTTGGTTAGTTTTTTTAGTATTATTTTATATCTGTACTCTCTATTTGGATAGTTTCTGGGGAATTTCTGCATCTATACTCTCTGTTCTCTCATGAGAGTACAGAGCATTTTGGTCATTTTTTTCCATTTTCTTTGGCCTGTTTGGAGGAAATATGTTCATTACAATCCATCAGGAATAATTTGGAAGCTGTTTGGTTGATTTTGTAGTATTATTTTGTATTTGTACTCTCTGTTTGGTTAATTTTTTAGTGTTATTTTATATTTGTACTCTCTGTGCTCTCTTGAGAGTACAGATGATTTAGGCCATTTTTTTTAGTTTCTTTGGCCTGTTTGGAGGAAATATATTCATTACAAATCAATTGGGAATAATTTGGAGGCTGATTGGTTGTTTCTTATGGGTGATTTGCCGTACTCTCATTAACTGACTTTTCATTTTGAAGTTTACATGTCTAGGAAAAGGATAACTTTGAGATGCAGGCCTACCACCGTCAGAATGGTGTTCAATAATATTGCAACACGATTTACTGATGAAGTCATTGACATTTTAAAGAGGCTTTATCTACATCAATTCATTAAACTCCACGAAATTCAGCAAGACTCAATAGCCATTATCTCAATCCTGTCTTGCTGGGACATAGAGAAGCAAGCTTTCTTTCTGGGTGAACAGTGCATTCCTTTCACCCCCGATGAAGTTGCAGTAATTGTAGGGATGCCAAACAGAGGGGAGAAGGTCTTATGACAGAAATCCTCGCTACCGCAGTTTAGTTCAGTGGACTATAAGACTATGCCGAGCATGTGTATAGCTCGTTGCCTGTGGCACAGTTTATGTAGTTGTACATACATTTTCTACTGTCAAAACTTTTTTTTTGTATATCACAACTATAGGGTGTCATCGAATTGATTGCATATGTCGATGACATAGATAAATTTGCTGAATACAATTAGGCAGAGGCCATTTGGGCCTTCCTAATTTTACAATTTGATGGTATTACATCAAAGATTCATACCCAGAAGATACCTGGGTACATGAGTGGCTATGTCACTCTTCTTATGGTATGTTCTATATCTTCGATTATGTATTATTTGATGCATTGAAGTTAACTTATATAAATATTAATTGTAGATCTAGGTCGCTGGGCACATAAGCATCATGAGGCCACCATCTCTATTTGTAAAGCCACGTATGCTGCTATGGCCAAAAATAAAGTTTTCAGATGAAGCCTTCACTAGTTTAGGAGGACACCATGTGACATATAATAATATCACTTAGTTCATATAAGATTGTATTTATTTATGCTGTAGGCATCACATTTTCTTATCGGTTTAACACAAGTCTGCCTTTCATTCAAGGACATATCAGAAGAGGAGACCTAGCTCCTTGAATCATTTTCCCCTGCCCATCATGCAATACATGTTGAGCCCGATAGTAGTCCCATTCTAAGTCCACTGAGTTCAACCCCCACTGAATCTCCATATATCTCTCCTCGATATTCTCCCCCATCTAGTGTATCTAGCCTGCCCTCTGCTACTACCCCCACAGAAGGCTTTGCGGTGGAGAGGATACTTGCAGGTTTTAGGGACTTGAAAGATATAGTATCTTCTTTTCAAGCAATAATGATAGAGAGAATGGATGGGATTGATTTGCGGGTTACTGCTATCGAGGAGGTTCTTGCTGGGCAGTGGGGTCCTACCATCCCTACTGTGGGGAAGCTCTTGTGGAGGTCACCATAGGGGAAACTCTTGAGGAGGCAGTCACAGGGGCAGCACCTATGGAGGCTACCAGAGGAGCTTCCCCTATGGAGGCTAGCACAGGGGAGTCTCCTGTGGAGGAAACTATAGCTGCTGCCTGGATACTTCCACTTGGGAAGCCCCTGAGGTAGCCTCCACTAGGGAAGCCCCTGTTGAGTCCACCATAGGGGAAGCTATTGTGGAGGCCTTCATTGCACATGAAGATGCTCCAAAGCCTTTAGTCGACAACATTGAGCGTGGTGTGAAGGCTCGATAGAAAAGGAATAAGAAAGCTGTTTGTTCCCCCTTCGCACACAATTACAGGAAGTCACGAGCAAGAATAAGTGATGTGGGGGCCTCCACTCAAGATGAGAAGCCGGCAGTAGAGGTATTAAGTTACTTTCTTTTAAATTTAAGATAATAGAAATAGATTTCACTAAATTTTTTTATAGGTTCGCAAAGATGAGCCAATAAAGGTCGATGACCCATGATCGCTATCGTGGTGGAGGAGCATCAGAGGTATGCATCATCTCGAGATCGATCCTTAATTCTTAATGAATCTTTCTTCATCACTTTTCATCATCGAATTTCAGGCGTGAGAGGCACATCATTTTGTTGACTTCTCATCTAGAGCTGTTCTGCCTAAGCCGATACTCCATCTTATTGACATATCGTGCTCCCGATTCAAGGACAAGTAAGTTAATCTTCAATCAACTCCTTCATACATAAAATAACCTATTCATTTAATTAAGCTTGCTTTAAAATATTTCTCACTTGCGGTGATACAAGATTATGTGGGAATATCATTATTGCACGAGGCGATCGATGAGTAGTCGTGATCAAGATCTCTCTCAGATGCACACGTCGATGCCTTTGACTTCTTACTGGCCAAGGAGTACTCGCTTTGTTAGGGGTTGTATGTCCCCTATTTGTACATCTTATGCTTGCACTGGGTAAGTTACCTCACAGATATGCAGTGAATTATAATTCAATCCTTATTTGTATAGATGGAAACTACAATTTATAAATATTATCTTCTTTTCTTACAGAGCTATGTGAAATATGGCCTACATAAGGAAAGAAAAATGTTCATCCAACATGTCACGCAGACAAGTGTGGGTCAGCTACTCTTACTTCCAATTATTGATAATCGACTGGACACTCTTGGGCATATTAATAGGGGCTTGGTATTTTTATGACTCATTACCAAAACCAACCCATAAGGCCATTCTTCCTGAGATTGTAATAGTTGTTTTCAATTTGGTTTCCGTAAACTTTTTTTTTTGGACCCCCTTTTGACTATACTTCTTGCTATTCAGATCAAATTACTTGTTGAAGATGCTGGCCAGTCTTTTGTGAGAGATTCCACAAAATGACCAATCAAAATGGTGAGTGGGCTGCTAGTCCAAGATAACAGTGTTGACTGCAGAATATTTATCTGTAAGTACATGGAGGCAGCAATTAGGAAATGCACACTTAACTAGGCTGACCATCAAGATTGATCGAAGAAGATGAATTGATTTTGGGCTGAGTTTACTTACGCTATCCTTGATTTGGGAATGAAAAATCCAAGCTAAGAACTATACATTTAAAGTTTGATAAGTAGGAAATAATTGTACATGATATTTCTTTTATTTTTTTCCATATCCTTGGGCAGTTTGGATGTTTTATTATTATAGAGAACACCTGCAACAATTTGGTTGACGCTAGAATGCTTTACTGGGATGTGTTTCATCTGTACTCTCTTGGGAGTACACAGAGTATTTCATCTATTTTTTTTCAATTTTTCTTGGTAGTTTTGGATAAATTATGATTAGCAGAGAACATCTGCAACAATCTGGTTGAAGCTGGGCTACTCTATTGAGATGTGTTTCGTCTGTACTCTGTGCTGTTTATGCTATATGTACTCTCTATACTCTCTATACTCTCTCAGTTATCTCGACTCTCTTGTACTCTGCATTTCCTGTACTCTTTATACTCTATTCCATTCTGTAGTTTGAAGGCACTATAAGAATATTTGAGGTGTTGTAGCTTAACTCTTTCGTTTCTCCTAAGTAGATTATTTGCTTATTTTCCCATTTCCACTTTTGCTTCAGACTGAGAGGAATTATTCACTATAACCTTAAAGCAAGTTGGATGCTCTTGGGTTACTTTTTTATGAGTTTTCTGAGCAATTTTGCATGTGAACCTCTCTATACGATTCTCTCAGTCACTTTCTATACTCTATACTCTCTATACTCTGCATTCTCAGACTCTATACTCTCGCACTGGACTCTGGACTCTCTG
Organism: Cymbidium sinense; assembly: GCA_021442155.1. Classification (NCBI taxonomy): domain Eukaryota; kingdom Viridiplantae; phylum Streptophyta; class Magnoliopsida; order Asparagales; family Orchidaceae; genus Cymbidium; species Cymbidium sinense. The sequence continues at coordinate 200,114 of JAKCPB010000104.1, read as the reverse complement.
AACTCTCTATGTACTCTTCTCTACTCATGGATAGTTGATATAATATTGTTTACGATTTCTTTACTTGTTTGGAGAAAATAAGCTTAATTTTGATATTCAAATTATATCATATTTTAAATTTGGATCAACTGAAAAAGTGAAGTTATAATTTACATTATCTAAAATTTATATTATACTCAGCCACATTCAGAATGCCTCAATCTGAAAGTATGCAGGCAATATGAATTACTTATCATGTGAACGTAATATAAGTGGGTACGATTATTAAACTTAACTCTTTAATAAAGAAAATTATGATCTTTAAAAATGCGATAAAATTTAGCGAAAGCATAAAATTACTTTCTACCAATAAAAATCATGCTTCTTAAAACCTACTTTCTACTGAAATATGTGCATAAAATAGACAAATAAACTGTCGATGATGCGGCTTACCAACGTCTTATTCAGAAATATAAATTTTGAAGGCAATGTGGAGCAAATTCTATATTTTAAGATGAGAAATTTTTTCAAATAATGTAATAACTGAAAGTATCATCTGAATTAAATTAATATTATTGATAAATTTATAAATAATTACTAAACTAATATCATCTTCATCACGAATTATTTTTTCTTCGGCTTCTACTAAACTTGTTGATAGGAACATACGGGCTTATCAAAAATTGTAATACATGCAATAAAAATCATTTCATAAAATGTGGAGTACTTTATAAAGTATATATCAAACTATGTAATGCCTACAATGAAAATTAGCTCATCCTCGTAAGCAAGGTAGACTCATCAATCAGAAACTGCAATTTAGTAAAATATGAGAAATTTTATTGCCACAGTCTAAGGATTACAAAGTCCTTAATAGGGGTAAACTCTATGCACTACTACTTTAAGAGCAACAAACAGCGTAGTGAGGAAAAAACTAAGCAAAAAATAATTGACCCATATTAAAGTCCATTTGGACCTTCCTGGTTTCAAGCAAGTTATGTACCCTCTCTACTCTTTGTGCTTTATGTACTCTCCTGTGAGTACAAAGCATTCTGGGCATTTTTTTCCACTTTTTTTAGCCTGTTTGGAGGATGTAAGTTCTTGGGCTGGAGAGTACTGATTCATCTAGTAAACTGTACTCTATAATGGGCAGTAGGGGCATAATCACTGAGAAATTACTAAACAATATAATAAACTCAAATATGAATAGACTAAGTGTATTTGAACAAATGTTTGATTATGATATAGACTGAGTTTCTTCAAAAAATTGACCAATATTAATAAACCCTAAATAAAAACTGAAATATGAGATTATTATGTTAGTAATCATTAAGTTGAAGATGCTTTGAAATATTGCCTTAAATAGAATATGAGTATATATAGTGCATTGATTAGTAAATCTTAGTTATCAAAAATCATAGTAAATTAATTCATTTTCAAGATAAATAGATAAATTTTATAATAATAGTACATTTAAGAATAAAGATGCTCACAAGAAGAAAGTCATCCTAACGAAGAAATGATTGCCGACGCAAAGAAAGTCATCATCTAATGTCGCAACTCGAGACAATCTTCTAACCTAATCCCAGGTAGAGCCGGTGTGCCTATTAAGTAAAAAGAAAGTCATCTTGGAGACTCTAAAGTATTAAAATGATTGCAATGAGGAACACATAACTAAATGATATCATGCATTGAAATGTTTTCCTGTAATAATATCCATCATTAACTTAACGTACCCTTCAGCCGACTGACTGATTGTTGAGCTCGAGTTAAATTCCTGAGGTAGAATATTGTATTAGTTAATGATTTTTTACAGCATCGATGTGTGATATTCTGTGTGTACCTCTGAAAAATACTCTGGCATAACAGAGAAAGGTGTTGCAATGGGTGACGAAACATATTTTGCGATACTATCAGTTTGTACTTTGGTTTCTTTAATAACAAAAATAGGATGGTTTGAAGATTATCAACAATATTTTAAATACTAAAAATTAATAAGAAAATAAGGAATTACTCTTGGCTTTCTTGGATCTCTCCCAATATCCCTTAAGCCTTGCGTTGGAAACACCCTTTGGACGTTGCTTAACTGGATCCTTTAAGATGTCTTTTCCCTTGTCTACTGTGGTTGACTTCTTCTTCTTAGCTGCTCTATCAGCTGGAAGAGAATTCTCACTTATTATAGAGTCGACATCATCGTATAGTTTTTTGTAAGGATTGAAGCATATAGTCCTCAACTCTATTATTATCTTGCGCCCTGATGCTTATTTGATATGCATATCAACTAATGTGGTTCTAAAAAATAATTTCAGTAGCATTTCCATCTGTGCCTTCCACATCTCTTAATTTTTTATATGCACCATCGATGCAAATATCCCTTTTTGCTCTGGTAGACCATCATATGAGAAGATACTTATCCGAAATGCACACTACATCTTCCTGACTAAGAACTCTGATATAATGGGCACAAAGTAATCCCTTCATTTCAAATTTCTTACAAGTACAAGTTACATCTAGGGAAGTCCCATTGAAATGGACAATCTATATTTTGGATAAATTTTTATTCTCTAAGTTTCTCACCAAATACTTTATGGGGATGTCATCTGACACAGTTACTGATAGACCTCCAACTCCATGAAAAAATTCTTTCTCAAACATAGTTCAATGCTTTCTTGTATAAAACATATTAGCTTATTTTAGAATTGGACTGGTCTTAACAACAGGAACAATCGATGACTGGTTACACTTGAAGTCTTCATCATGTTCATTCCGACGCCCCAAGAAATAATCTATGAGCAAACTTGTTGGTATAGAGATTCTATGACATACGTTGTTCATTGACTCACTACGTTGTGTTGACAAGATGCCCATGCAGAATGAGTCTTTACTGAATACAGTGGATCACTTGGATCTAATTTTATAAAGCTTAGATAGCCAAGCATGATCATGCAAATTTCCTTCTTCTAGCATGACATACCAAGCTTCTTCAAACTCTTCCTCTGAGTCACATTTGCTCATGCATGCATAAAATAGCCCTTGTACTCTCTTATTACTATTAAAATAGTGAACCTTGGAAGGAGCTTTCTTCAAATATGCCATTGGTACAATTTTGATAGCTCTCTCCATAGCCTGATCTTGATCAGTGAATATTATTATAGGATGTCTGTCACTCATCAATCGAAGAAATATCTGGAATAGCCATGAGAATGACTCAATCATCTCTTCTGATAAAAAGGCTACTCCAAATAATACATTTTGCCAGTGATGATTCACTCCAACAAGAGGAGCACAAATAAGATTATATTTATTGAGTTGATAGCTTGTATCAAAAATTATCACATCATAAAAATAGTCATATTTTATCCTAGACATGCCATTGCTCCAAAAAATACTTACTAAACAATCTGACTCATCAACTTGTACATCCCATGCAAACATCTCATCTGCTGCTTTCCTTTTCTTGAACAGTTGTATTAATGCATTACTGTCACCATTCACCATCCTAGATCTTTTCTCTTTCTGAATAAAATTGAAAGCATCTCTTTTTGTGAATCCAATATTCTCTACGCTACCAACTTTCTCACTTAGATAGCTGAATGCATCAGTTGCTCTAATTTCAGCATTGTCTTCAACACAGAAGCCTTTTTATCGCTAATGCATCTATGTGATCTGAGAAGATGTAGGTCAGCAGGCTTTGCCAATGAATGATTATGACTTTCAATATATTTTATAATCATCCAGTTCCCCTCCAAGTCAACAGAGAATCTAATCATGGCCGGACAAACAATCTTTGTATGAGTTTTCTAGAATTTTGTTAAACCGTTTAGACTGGCAGATTTCTTTCGACCTGCTTTTGCATATAAAAAATATTTTGATTTCAATTTCTTGGAGTTTGGCTAATAACTAGTATGGTCTTTCTGAACACTGAAGCTAGTTTGATGTCCGTAGTCACAGTATAGTGCATACACCTCCATTTCATTCTGAACAGTGGTGCTAAGAGTTTCCCATAATTTGGGTCATTAGACATCACGACTTCATCATCGCATTGCTCATTGACCGCATTCACCTACCCAGACAGCTCCACATAAATGTGACATATAAAATAGCTCCATAAATAAACATATTCCCTCCAAATAGGCCAAAGAAAGTAAAAAAAATAACCTAAATACTGAGAGTAGAGAGAGTACAGATGCAAAAATCTCTCTGAAACTATCCAAATAGCAACCAAATTGCTTCCACTAGAATGTAATGAACATAATCTGAACAACCAGGCCAAAGACACTGAAAAAAAATGTCCACAAAAGCATCTATACTCTCAAGAGAGTATAGAGAGTATAAATGCAAAATAATACTAAAAAACTAACCAAACAGCCTCCAAATTGTTCCTGATGGATTGTAATGAACATATTTTCTCCAAACAGGCCAAAGAAATAGGAAAAAAAATGATCAAAATGCTCTGTACTCTCACGAGAGTATAGAGAGTACAGATGCAAAAATCCCTAAGAAACCATCCAAATATCCCTCCAAATTGCTTCCAATGGAATGTAATGAACATATTTCCTCCAAACAGGCCAAAGAAATTGGAAAAAAATGGCCAAAATGCTCTGTACTCTCATGAGAGTATAGAGAGTACAGATGTTAAATAACACTAAAAAACCAACCAAACAGCCTCCAAATTGTTCCTCATGGATTGTAATGAACATATTTCCTCCAAATAGGCCAAAGAAATAAAAAAAATGACCAAAATGCTCTGTACTCTCATGAGAGTATAGAGAGTACAGATGCAGAAATCTCCTAGAAACCATTCAAACATCCCTCCAAATTGCTTCCAATGGAATGTAATGAACATATTTTCTCTAAACAGGCCAAAGAAACTGGAAAAACAAGGGCTAAAATTGTCTGTACTCTAAAGAGTGTACAGATGCAAAATAATACTAAAAAACCAACCAAACAGCCTCCAAATTATTCCTAATGGATTGTAATGAACAGATTTTCTCTGAATAGGCCAAAAAAACTGGAAAATAATGACCAAAATGCTCTGTACTTCCATGAGAGTACATAGAGTACAGATGCAAAAATTCTCCAGAAACCATCAAAACAATCACCAAATTGCTTCCACTAGAATGTAATGAACATAATCTCAACAACTAGGCCAAAGAAATTGAAAAAAAATGTTCACAAAATCATCTGTACTCTTAAGAGATTACAGAGAGTATAGATGAAAAATAATAATTAAAAACCAACCAAACAACCTCGAAATTATTCCTGATGGATTGTAATGAATATATTTCCTCCAAACAAGTCAAAAAAATAGAAAAATGAAAATGCTCAGACTCATGAGAGTGAGAGTACAGAGAGAGTATGAGAAAGTACAAAGAGTACAAAAAGTATAGAGAGTACATATCTAAAATAACACTAAAGAAGCAACCAAATAACCTCCAAATTATTCCTAATAGATTTCTAATGAGGATATTTTCTCCAAATATTCTCATAGAAATTGGAAAAAATGCCCAAAATATTTTGTACTATACTCTTATGAGAGTACAGAGAGTACACATGCAAAACTCTCCTAAAAACCAACCTAAACAGCCTCCAAGTTGCTTCTAATAGAATATAATGACATATATTCTCCAGTGCCGTGAACTCATGAAAAATAATATCAAATTGGTCAATACTCTCATGAGATTACAGAGTATACCCATGCAAAGCAGATCCTCAAAACAAGCAAAGTCCTCTTGCAAAGAACTCCAAACAGTGTAAAAAATATACACTAAATAAAAGAATTTCAAGGAATAACACTAACAAACCATAAAAAAATTGTATGTATACAACGGTTGAGAAAAATTATCAATGAATTTTTATTTAATACATCCACAGCTATTTTCTCAAGGCTATAACTTTCAAATTCGTTCCCCATCTTCATGGTTCTTTCGCCAAAAGGAAATGAGATTTTTTATTTCTCTCTCTGAGCTTAGTTTGTAAGAAAAAAATACACCCTAAACCCTATATATATATATATATATATTTCTTCTAAATTTCTCCAGCGCATTCCAACGACGCTTCTTCTCCATTGCTTGAACGAGATAGTCGCCGTGGTGATTTGATTGATGGCTCTACCTTGCTTATGAGGATGAGCTAGTTTTCATTGCAGGCATTACATAGTTTGATATATACTCTATAAAGTACTCTACATTTTATGAAATCATTTTTATTGCATGCATTACAAAATTTGATAAGCCTGTATGTTACTATCAACAAGATTAGTAGAAGTTGAAGAAACAAAAATTTTTATAATGAAGATTATATTAGTACTGATGATATTAGTTTAGTAATTACTTATAAATTTATTAATAATATTAATTTATTTCAGATGATACTTTCAGATTGTGGTAATATGAATGTGCCTGAGTATAATGGTTTATTACTAGCGTCCGATTTGACATACTAGGTATCATTCAATCGTAATTATTAGATATTTCATAATACAAATTACTGTAATTAATAAATTTTAGATAATGTAAATTTTAACTTCACTTTTTTCAGTTGATCCGAATTTAAAATATGATATAATTTGAATATCAAAATTAAGCATATTTTCTCCAAACAAGTAAAGAAATCATCATAGAAACATAAACAATTTTATATCAAGTTACCCATGAGTTGAGAAGAGTACAGAGAGTATAGAGAGTACAGAGTATAGAAAGTACAGAGAGTACAGGGAGTATAGAGAATACAGAGAGTATAAAGAGTACAGAGAGTACAGAGAGGAGGGGGCAGTCTTCTTGCTCAAGAAAGCTTTTTTTGCTTAGTGTTTTTTTACCATCAAGATGCTCTTTAAGGGCTTCCTCACCGAAGCACTGACCTCACAGATAGCACATTCCCTCTATACCATAAGACCTCCCCTCTGTTTGGCATCCCTATTATCACTACAACTTCATCGGGGGTGATGCTCTTTAAGGCTTCTTTTGCTTTATGTTTTTTACCTTCAAGATGCTCTTTAAGGGCTTCCTCACTGGAAGTGCTGACATCACAGATAACACATTCTCTTTATGCCATAAGACCTTCTTCCCTCTATTTGGCATCCCTATTATCACTACAACTTCATCGGGGGTGAAAGGAATGCACTACCCACCTAGAAAGAAAGCCTACTTCTCTATGTCCCAGCAAGACAGGATTGAGGTAATAACAATTGAGTCTTGCTGAATTCTGTGGAGTCTAATGAATTGATGCAGATGAAACCTTTATAAAATATCAATGACTTCATTACTAAAGAGTCAGATATCAAACACCATTAGGCTAGATGTGATCTCAAGTTATCCTTTTCCCGCACATGGTAAACTTCAAAATGAAAAGTCAAGAAATGACAAGATGCAAATCAACCATAAAACCAACCAAGTCACCCTACAAAATTGCTACTAATGGATTGTAATGAACATATTTCCTAAAAAGGCCAAATAAACTACAAAAAAAAATATTATAAAATCATCTCAGTACTCTCATGAGAGTATAGAGAGTACGATGCAAAAATCTCCTAAAACCATCCAAACAAATGCCAAATTACTTCCAACTAATGTACTGAACCTAATCTCAACAACTAGGCCAAAGAAACTAGAAAAAATGACCAAAAATTATCTGTACTCTCATGAGAGTACAGAGAGTACAGATGCAAGAAAATACTAACAAATCAACCAAACAACCTCTAAATTGTGCCTAATGAACATATTTCCTCCAAATAAGCCAAAAAATAGAAAAATGACTAAATGCTCAGATTCTCAAGAGAGTACGAGAGTACAGAGTACGACATGTAATGAAAATAATCTCAACAACCAGTCTGAAGAAACTGGAGAAAATGTCCAAAAATCATCTGTACTCTCAAGAGAGTACAAATGCAAAATAACACTAAAAAAAATAACCAAACAGCCTCCAAATTATTCATGATGGATTGTAATGAACATATTTCCTCCAAACAGGCCAAAGAAAATTATTTATAATGGAATATAATGATATATTCTCCATCCGTGCAAAATAAAAATTGTAAAATATTCAAAATCATGTACTCTCATTAGAGTACTGAGTACAGTCAAAAATCACTCAAAATAAGCAAAGTCCTCTTGCAAAGAACTCCAAACAGTGTAAGAAATATGCACTAAATAAAAGAATTTCAAGGAATAACACTAACAAACCATAAAAAAATTGTACATATACAACAGTTGAGAAAAATTCCCGATGAATTTTTATTTAATACATCCTCAACTATTTCCTCAAGACCATAACTTCCAAATTCATTCTCCATCTTCATGGTTCTTTCATAAAAAGGAAATGAGATTTTCTTTTTCTCTCTCTGAGCTCGGTTTGCAAGAAAAAAATACACCCCTAAACCCTAAATCTAGATATATATTTCTTTTAAATTCCTCCTACGCATTCCAATGATACTTTTTCTCCCACTGTTTGAACAAGGTAGGTCGGGCCAGGTTAGGCTAGGATAAATGGTGTCATCGCCGTCCGTCCAATTACAATGCCATTAAACTCTAAAATGGGAAAAAAACCACTAAACACGCGTCGGGCGAGGATTGGAGTCCACACGTAAAGCTACGTGCGACTCCGGACGTAATATTTTCTCTCGAGAAGGTGGCCATTTACATCGACAAGCTAGGCATCTATGATTTGGCCCACAGTGGCACTGTACTTTCGCGTAAACGAACCAAATCCACCTCCGCTCAAGTGACCGCCAATCGACAGTTGAAGACCGTGGAAAGGCTAAAGTTTCTTTTTCTTGGTGATGATATAGTATAATTTGCCTAACGTCCTGCCGTCTTGAACCCAAGAAATTTTTAAGCTTGAGTCGATGGATATGGAACGAAGAGCAGAGATGTCGAGGGTTATTAAGGGAGTGGTGTTTGGGCCGTTGATGGTGGAGTAAGACATGCCTTCATAGTCATGGCCGCCGCTGCAGTGTGAAGGCGGAGGTTGGCGGCGCGGGCACAGGTGATGGTGGCTTGGACATGGGATACTGTGGTCGCAGAGACGATGAGAGATGGCTTTAAGGAGATTGGTGAGATGAGGAAGCGTTGGTTTTGGATGGAGGAGAGGAGGATGGAGTGGTAGGAAGTGGTGGTGGGGAGGGAGATCAGGTTTGGGGAATCAGTTTGATTGGTGAAGCATTGAATAAAAGTTTGGATGGGTGTGGCTGTGGTTGAGGAAACGAGTAGGCTCTAGGAAAGGATGAAGAGAAGAGGGGCCATGCCCTTTTTTTCTAGGTGGAGCTTTCATTACTCTTATCTTCTTCTGTTTATAGGATTAGTCATTGTTTGCACTATGCAGTCGACTCTGCTTACAACTGTTTCTATTAAATTTATTAAGGGGGGGCTTATCACATAAAATTATTAAAATTACATATCTTACGTTCTCAATATTTACTTTTCTACCGTTGAAGTCTCCCCTTCTCAAAATTACTGGGACTACATGGGACATGGGCATGGGATTACATATAAATCACATAAAATTATTAAAATTATATATCAAACATTTTCAATATTTATTTTCCTAACACCTAAATCTCCTCCAGCTTCCATTAAATCAATGAGGCGGCTCTTATGACCTTCTCCACATAGAAATCATTTCTATTGTAAGCCTCTCTTCTAAAACCACTCGCCCTAAACATTACTAAATCTCATCTATCATAGTTATATTATAGTTGTTATCTCTAACTTATTATTTAAGATTAAAGTATGCCATTATCCCATTACTGATCTTAGCATCTTATTAATTTAATTGTTAAATTCAATTTTGAGCTTTTTATTTGTTGAGAGATATATAAAGAATATTCTTATAAATATGAAATATTCTATATCTCATGGTTATAGAGAAGGAACTTATGCGCAGATTGATTAGTGAAACATGTTTCTATTCTTACGAAAGTTGTTGAGTTTAATTTTATTTTTTACCTTCTCGTTCAAAATAGTTGGTTAGTATTGAAAAATTAGTTTTACTTATCTCAAAGAAGAAAGTAAATTTTTGTTCTTCATACATTCAAATTAATTAGATTTTGTTTTTATTAAAGTTGCAGGTTATTTTCCCTTATTTCAAAAATTTGTTGTTATTGGCTGGTAATTTGGTTTATTTTTTTATTTTTATAGTAAATAGTTGATTCTAGTTGGTTTTCAATTGTTCTTGATATTTCATGACCGACAAGATTTATTAACTAAAATTATTGAGTTACTATTTATTTCTTAGTCAATTTATAAATTAGCTTAGGAGCTTATAGTGATCCTTATTGTTATATTTTTGAGTTGATTGTTTTTTTTTTTGTATTTGTAGAAGTTAGTATAACTTGTAGTCTTTTTCATTGCTTGTGAATATGATTTCATTTTCTTGGGAGTTCTAGTTTTAATTAAAAGCACAATTTATTCTTGCAATTTCTTTAGTTTGGAAGATTTGCATACAAAGCATAACTTTTTAACTAATTTGGATAAGTTTCAATTTAAAATTCTAAACATTAGAAAATATAAAATAACTTTAATATTTTTGAGATATTGGTGATGTGAATTTTATTTGACTTTTTGCTATTAAACCACTATAAATTTACTTTAGCAAAATTTGAGCAAGTATAACTCTTTTCAAGCTAGATGAATATATATATATATATATATATATATATATATATATATATATATATATATATATATATATATATATATATATATATATATATATATATATGGGAGAAGAAGATGAAACCAAAAATATGATTCAATTCCAACCTAGCCTAGAAGACTTAGAAGAGTTAGCCATAAGAATATGTCATGTCTTAGGGGTGTTAGGAAAATTTCTTACCCTTTAGCTTAAACCTTTCCTCACTTTCCTTCTTTCAAGTCAAACTCCAAATCAACTCCATGATCAATTCCATGATTCAATTCCATGATTGAGATCCATGATTGAAATCCATGATTGAAACCCATGACCAAATTCCATAAAAAATTCCTAAATTCAAATTTCTAAGTCCTTAACCTGTTCTTAAGGACTTAGCCAAAATTGTGATCCAAACCTATTCAAATCTTTGAGATTTTCTCATGATCCATATATATTCTCATTTATATTCTCATATATAAATGAAATATAAATTCAAACTCATCAAATTCAAAATTCCAAATCAATTCATTAAATTTCCTTAAGTCCCCTTAATTTTCCATTAAAAGACTTAGCTAAAATCAACTCTAAACCATGATCAAATCAACTCAAATTCATGGGATTTTCTCAAAAATTATTTATATTCTCATTTATATTTACAGATATAAATGAAGTATAAATATAACTCAATCAAATCAAACCAAAAAATTAAATTCTAAATTTAAAATGCTTGAAATTCCCTTAAATCCCTTAATTTTTTATTAATAAATTTAACCTAAACTTTGATCAAACCATTTCAAACTCAAGGGATTTTCTCAAATATTATTTGTATTCTCATTTATGTTCTAATATATAAATGAAATATAAATATAAATCAATCAAAACCAATTCAAAAATTAAAATTCAAATTAAAAATTCTCTTAAATCCTTTTAATTTCCTTTAATGGATTTAACCTAAATCATGATTAAACTCTTTCAAATTCTTGAAATTTTCTCAGGGATCAATTTACATTATCATATATAAATGAAATATAAATTCAAACAATCAAAACCAATTCCAAAATCAAACTCAAATCCATTCAAAATCAAATCTAAGCCTTTCAAGCCAAAATCTTGAACTTAGTCAAATCATCTTTAAATCAAGTTAAATCCTTGATTTTCTCTCAAGGTGCAATCAATCCTATAATGATGGAGCTCATATATAAATCCAAACCTCAATCAAACAATTAAAACCCAAATCAAAAATCAAACCCAAGACCCCTTCATATTCTTCCTTTGAATATGAAATTTTCAAATGGATCAAAATCCATTTGACTTCAAACCACTTGTAAACGGATTTATATTTAAAGCACATAAGTCCATATACAAGATCAACCACTTCAAATCAAGCTTTGACCAAGCCATTTGACCCACTTAAGCTCACTTGATACAAAGTGAACTTGTTGGCTTAATTAGCCTCATGTTCAATTTGATTAATTTTGATGATAACAAACAAATGCTTGGATGTTCTAATGAATATTTTTATGTGTTTCAGATATATCAATTGCTAATTACATATCCAATACATCTCACAAATTGTTAGAAGAAATTGCAAGAATAAAGAATGAAAGGGATAATGTGAAGCTCATGATTTTAGGTTATATGACTATTCATATGAGTTCTTTGGCATGAATCAATTTGCTCACAACCTAACATACTATTTTAATGAGGTTAATTTATATAAATCTTTATTTAATTAACATTCAATTATATGTTTTTCTACATAGCAATAAAATTGTCAAAGTAATAAATGATCATAACTATTAAGTATAATTATTTTATTTACTTAATGTAATTAGGTATTTTAATTTAATTTGCTGGTTATATGATAACTAACATATTTATGATTATATATAAATTATATCATAATTTTTAAATGTCACATGTCAAAATTAACAAAAATATATAAAATTTTGTATTTTAGCCAAAGTCATCGTTTAATCAAAGAATTCATATCTGATTTTATCTCCATTGGATTCCTTGGATTTTTGCCTTTAAAATAAGTGGTTATATGACCCACTTTGCATTAAAATTGAATTTATTATGATTTTTTAAACATTACCTGATTTTAATAATGGATGCATGCTACATGCTTTGAATATATTAAGAGCTACATTTGATTACTTTTGACTTCCCATGTGAATAGCCGAATTTTTGCTGCTAAATTTAATATTTGTTTAATATAAATTATATTTTTATTGAATATTAAATTATCACATGATAGCATGAGGTTTGTATAATATATTTCTTTGAAATAATTTTTAAATGACCTTCTTGCCTATAAATAGCCCTCATTCTCTTCATGAAAGCATCCCTCATTCAAAATTCAAAATCTCTCCAGAAAATCTAAAAGAAAATCTCTTAAATGTTCCTTCCAAGTGTTCTCCAAATATTTCAAGATCAAATCCTTGGTTTTAAGCTTCAACATCTTCAATGAAGCAAGCTTTTAAATTACTTGAGTTTGTTTTCTTGATCTTAATACTTCTTAGTTGTTCATGCTATTTTCACCATCTATTTCTTCTTTCTAATTTATACTTTTGGTGGATTAGTCTTTGAACATTGGTTTTCACATCAAAGTTTCTCAATCATTTTTTTTGGTGAAAACTCTTGTGATAATTTGTAGGATCTATTTCAACTTGCTGAAATTTTTAGCTTCCTACAAATTTCTTTTGGTTTCTTGAAATATTTCTTCTTTGGTGTTATTTTGAAAGATCATTTATTCTTAGATCTATTTTAGAAGTATATTTTAAGCATTTTAAAATAAATTATTGTGCTGAAATTATTTTCATATTTGCTAGATCTCTCTTTTAATTGAAAGCTTACTAACCAACTTAGATCTATCATATACTTATTTTTTTTATTTTGTGATCATTAGCATTAATTGAAAGAATCTTTTTGGTTAAAATAAATTAATCCTTGTTGAAATTTATTTTATTATGAAAAAGAATATTGTGAATTTATTTTGAAATCATTTTGTATTATTCTACAAATTATAATAACATAAACATCCTAGTAGATCACTTTAAGATATTTATTTTATTAAGTGAGCATTTTGCCTTGCCAAATTTTTTAAGTTGTAAAGTGATCATTTATAAGTTGTGAGATCACTTTTTGAATTTGATTGCTTGGTATATTTGTGAGAGATTTACTTTATCAAAATTTATTTTTTTTATATTTTTTTGTGTTGTAAAATTTATTTTGGGGTTGTACTCGCCCCTTTGTAGGAGAGTACATATTGTTTAGGGTTGTAGTACTTAGTTATAGGAGTACTTTTGTAAACCATTTTTCATTTAGTGGATTCCTAGCCGGGGTGGCTAGCGTGGGCGTCGGTTTTGGGTTTAATCGAATGTAAAATTATTGCCTCTTGTCTCTATTTACTTTATTGTATTTTTATTTTTTAAGAATTATATCTTATCTTTATAAAATCAAAATCTAATTTTCTATTTAAAATTAAAATTTAAGTTTTGAAAATTTTAATATTACCCAATTCTCTTGGGTGCTATAGTGTCTCACATTGGTGTCAGGCTAGGCTCTTTTATTGGCTTAACATCCAAGAGTAAATCTTTTCACTATGGCACAAGGTTCACAAAGGGTTCATTACCGGAGGAACAATCCACTCATAGACCTCCACTTTTAGATAGTGTACCATTTGATTATTGGAAAAAATGAATTAGTACATTCTTAAGAGGTCAAGATGCACGATGTGGTATATGTTGACACATCAATATCATACACCCACAGTAGAAGTAAATGGCATTAAAGTAGAAAAACCTTTTGAGGAATGGTCTATAGCTGAAAGAGAACTTGATGAATTAAATGCTAGTGCTTGTAATACTTTACATTGTGCTTTATTCCCTGATGATTACATGAAAATTTCTATGTTAAGTACAACAAAAGAAATATGGGATAAACTTATTATAACTTATGAAGGAACTAGTGAAGTTAGAGATGCTCACATAAATAGACTTGTTCATGATTATGAGTTATTTCATATGTCTCATTCAATCTATTTCGATATGTATACTAGATTTATGAAAATAATTAACACATTACATTCTCTTGGAAAACATATAGGAATCAAGACTTAGTTTATAAGATTCTTAGATGTCTTCCAAAAGAATGGGAAGCTAAAGTAACATATTAGTGAAGCTAAAGATTTATCTACTTATCCACTTGATCGACTTTTGGGTTCTTTGATAGCACATGAACAGTTATTGCTCAAAGGGATAAGATGGATAACTCGTGGAGAAGGAGAAAGGAAAAGCCATTGCACTACAAGTTGATGATAGTGATGAGCATAACACCTCAAGCTGGATGGTGATTGTGATGAGGTGGTCATGCTTTCCAAAAGGCTTGGGAACTTGCTAAGGAAGAAGAATCAAAGGTATAAAAATTTAAAATTATAAATTTCAAATTAAGAAATTTTCCTACTGTGAAGGGATCATTTGCCATCATTGTAAAAAGCCGGACACATAAGAGGTGATTGTCCGAACTTGTTGAATCAAAGAAAAAGAAATTGATGTAAACAAAAGAAAAATATGAAGGAGAAAAAGTACCATAAGAAGAAGAAGACACTTTATGGGCCAATCCAGTTCAAATGAATCAAGTACTAGCTCATCTGATGAAGAGGTCAACATATGTCTTATGGCAAATGGAGAATCGACTTAGATTCTCAAGAGGTATGTAATGATATATCTTATGATGAATTAGATGATGCTTTTAATGATTTAGTTATTGAATATAAAAAATTAAAAAGAAAATACAAAACCTTAGAAAAGAACATAAAAATTTAGATATGCATTTTGTGATTTAAAAAATGAATGTGATAATTTAAAAGTAAAAATACTTCTTTATTAAATTGTTCCTTAGTTGTAGGTAAACTTGAAAGAGAGAATATCTTATTAAAAGCAAGATTAGAATTATGTTTAAAATCACAAGTTCATTATAATACTTCATCAAGAAAAACATTTAATAAAAAATTATTTGCATCATACACATCCCACTCATATACCTTATAATTATCATTCTAAATCATATGCAAACACTAATGTTTGGTGCAACTATTGCAATAAAAAAGGGCATATTTCATTTGATTGCTATGCACGTAAAATACAAAATACTAAGCAATCATCTTATGTATGGGTACCAAAAGGTATAAAGCTACACAAACCATGCATGCTAAATATCTTACTTCAAATTTAGAATGTGGACCCAAACATGTTTGGGTTCCAAAAAGTTAACATGTGAGTTTATTTTGTAGGAATGCCTTCAAAGCAAAATCAAGAAGGCATGTGGTACTTGGACAGATGTTCAAGACATATGACGAGATAAAGATAAATTCACAACTTTAGAATCAAGTGATGGAGGATTTGTTACATATGGAGATAATGCTAAGGGAAAAATCATTGGCATTGGTTCTATTTGTAAGAATTCTATCACTTTAGATAAAGTTTTTCTAGTAGAAGGATTAAAACATAATTTAATTTCTATTAGTCAATTATGTGATAAAGGTTTGAATGTAGTATTCCATGCATCATAGTGCATTATAAAAAAATAATAAAAATGTTTTGCTAGTAGGGAAAAGATACAAAAATATTTATGTCATTGATTTAGATAGCTTTCATGATGTAAATTTAAACTTACTTTGTTTTAAAAGCACTCATGACGATATATGGTTATGGCAAAGGAGACTATGTCATATTAACATGCACACACTTAATAAAATTGCTAAACTTGATTTAGAAGTTGGTTTGCCTAAATTAAATTTTCATTCAAACTATGTTTGTGATGCATGTATTCATGGTAAACATTCTAGAAGCTCATTTAAAAGTAAAAATATTGTTTTTACTTCTAGACCTCTAGAATTATTGCACATGGATTTATTTGGTCCTATTAGCACTAGCTTAGGTGGAAAAAATTATGGATTTTGTGATTGTTGATGATTTCTCTGGATATACTTGGGTTTTATTTGTAACTTACAAGGATGATGTTTTTGGTGAGTTTAGAAAGTTTTCTAAATATATTCAAAGAGAACAAGGCCTTTTGATTAATAGGGTTCAAACTGATCATGGTGGCGAATTTAAAAATAAATTATTTGAGGATTTTTATGATGAACATGGGATTAGACATAATTTTTCTGCACCTTGAACTCCCCAACAAAATAGAGTAGTAGAGAGAAAAAATAGAATATTAATTGAATTAAATAGATCTATGCTTGATGAGTATAAATTGCCAAAATATTTTTGGGCAGAAGCAGTAAATACTGCATGTTTTGTAATGAATAGGATCTATTTTAGACCAATTTTGAAGAAGACACCCTATGAATTGTTTTGGAAAGAAGCCTAAGATTGAACACTTTCATGTATTTTGATGTAAATGCTTTATTTTGAATAATGGAAAAGATCATTTAGGTAAGTTTGATTGCAAATCGGATGATGGTATTTTCTTAGGATATTCTCTTTCTAGTAGAGCTTATGGAGTTTACAATAAAAGAAAAATGATTGTAGAAGAATCAATACATGTTATTTTTGATGAAAATTTGATTGATCCTATTAGAAATGAAGTGATTGATGAAGAGATTGATAACTTTAAGAAAATATCTTTAGAAGATAATATGGATGATTCATTGCCTAAAGAATGGAAATATAATAAAAATCATCCAAAGGAACTAATTATAGGAGATCCTTCAAATGGAGTTATGACTAGAAGACATAGTAGAGAAGTTGTAGATCATTCAGATTTTATCCGAGGTTGAACCTAAAAATTTAGAAGAAGCATTAAATGATAATTTTAGATTATTGCTATGGAAGAGGAGTTGAATCAATTTGTAAGAAATGATGTTTGGGAATTAGTCCCAAGACCCTAGATCAAAATGTAATTGGAACAAAATGGGTCTGTAGGAATAAGCTAGATGATTCATGTTGTTTTATTAGAAATAAAGCTAGGTTAATTGCAGCACAAGGGTACACACAAGTTGAAGGTATAGATTTTGAAGAATCTTTTGCATCCATAGCAAGACTAGAAGCTATCAGGTTACTCCTTGCTTATGCTTGTTTTAGAAATTTTATACTTTTTCAAATGGATGTCAAAAGTACATTTTTGAATGGATTTATTTACCAAAATGTATTTATAGAGCAACCACCTAGATTTGAGAGCCTTGATTTTCCAAATCATGTGTATAAATTAAAGAAAGCCTTATATGGTTTAAAATAGGCTCCTCGGCTTGGTATGATAGGTTAAGTAACTTTTGATAGATCATGGATTTAGAAAGGCAGTAGATACCACCTTATTCCTTAAGAGCATAGATGATGATTTGATTGTGGTACAAGTGTATGTAGATGATATATTATTTGGAAGTACAAATGAATCTTTATGCCATGAGTTCTCATCTTTGATGTCTAAAGAGTTTGAAATGAGTATGATGGGAGAACTTAATTTTTTCTTAGGTCTTCAAGTAAAGCAACAAGAAAATAGCACATTCATCTGTCAAACTAAGTATATAAATGAATTGCTTAAGAGGTTTGACATGAAAAGATTTAAATCTAGTAAAACTCTTATGAGCCCATCTATAAAATTGGATTTAGATGAATTAGGAAAATATGTTGATCAAAAACTTTATAGAGTATGATAGGTTCACTTTTATACCTATAGTAGACGATATTATGTTTGCTATTTATTTGTGTGCTCATTTTCAGGCCAACCCAAAAGAATCTCATTTAATAGCAGTCAAGCGTATCTTTCGATATGTGATAAGCACTACTAGGTTAGGTTTATGGTATCCCAAAAATTCTTTATCATGTGATTTGGTTGCTTATTCTGATGTTGACTTTGCAGGATGCAAAGTAGATAGAAAAAGTACATCTGGCACATGTCATTTTTTAGGATCATCACTTGTGTCTTGGTCATCTAGGAAACAAAATTCTATAGCTTTATCCACTGCTGAGGCTGAGTACATAGCTGCCGGTAGTTATGTTGCTCAGGTCCTTTGGTTAAAGCAACAATTAGAAGATTTTGGTATTAAGCAAGATCACATTCTAGTTCAGTATGACAATACTAGTGCTATTAGTTTGACTAAAAATCCTATCCAAAGACACTCTGAACCAAGCATATAGAAATTAGACATCATTTTATTAGGGATCATGTTTTGAAAGGTGATGTTAATATTAATTTTACTATTGATTTACAAATTGTAGATATCTTTACAAAACCCTTACCAGAAGAACATTTTTGTACTTTAAGATGCATGCTTGGAATGTTAGATCCTAATATTTAAAATTGTATGTAGTTTGTTCTCACTTTTTGATGTTGTCAAAAGGGGAGAAGAGTAAAATGTTGGTTAATATTAAGTCTATTTAATGCATACATTTAGGGGAGCAACATTATTCATCTCATATGCATAAATTTTTTTTAATAGAATTTCTTTCAAAACTATGATGAAAGGTCAATTTGCACCTTCATCAAAATCAATACCCAACATTAGTTTGTCATCATCAAAAAGGGGGAGATTGTTGGCTTAATTAGCCTCATGTTCAATTTGATTAATTTAGATGATAACAAATAAATGCTTGGATGTTCTAATGAATATTTTTATGTGTTTGATATATCAATTGCTAATTACATATCCAATACATCTCACAAATTGTTAGAAGAAATTGCAAGAATAAAAGAATGAAAGGGATAATGTGAAGCTCATGATTTTAGGTTATATGACTATTCATATGAGTTCTTTGGCATGAATCAATTTGCTCACAACCTAACATACTATTTTAATGAGGTTAATTTATATAAATCTTTATTTAATTAACATTCAATTATATGTTTTTTTCTAGCAATAAAATTGTCAAAGTAATAAATGATCATAACTATTAAGTATAATTATTTTATTTACTTAATTTAATTAGGTATTTTAATTTAATTTGCTAGTTATATGATAGCTAACATATTTATGATTATATATAAATTATAAAATAATTTTTAAATGTCACATGTCAAAATTAACAAAAATATATAAAATTTTGTATTTTAGCCAAAGTCATTGTTTAATCAAAGAATTCATATGATTTTATCTCCATCTTCCTTGGATTTGTTCCTTTAAAATAAGTGGTTACATGACCCACTTTGCATTAAAATTGAATTTATTATGATTTTTTAAACATTACCTGATTTTAATAATGGATGCATGCTACATGCTTTGAATATATTAAGAGCTACATTTGATTACTTTTGACTTTCCCATGTGAATAATAAATTTTGCTGCTAAATTTAATATTTGTTTAATATAAATTATATTTTTTATTGAATATTAAATTATCACATGATAACATGAGGTTTGTATAATATATTTCTTTAAAATAATTTTTTAAATGACCTTCTTGCCTATAAATAGCCCTCATTCTCTTCATGAAAGCATCCCTCATTCAAAATTCAAAATCTCTCCAGCAAATCTAAAAGAAAATCTCTTAAATGTTCCTTCCAAGTGTTCTCCAAATATTTCAAGATCAAATCCTTGGTTTGGAAGCTTCAACATCTTCAACGAAGCAAGCCTTTTTAAATTACTTGAGTTTGTTTTCTTGATCTTAATACTTCTTAGTTGTTCATGCTATTTTCACCATCTATTTCTTCTTTCTAATTTATACTTTTGGTGGATTAGTCTTTGAACATTGGTTTTCACATCAAAGTTTCTCAATCATTTTTTTGGTGAAAAACTCTTGTGATAATTTGTAGGATCTATTTCAACTTGCTGAAATTTTTAGCTTCCTACAAATTTCTTTTGGTTTCTTGAAATATTTCTTCTTTGGTCTTATTTTGAAAGATCATTTATTCTTAGATCTATTTTAGAAGTATATTTTAAGCATTTTAAAATAAATTATTGTGCTGAAATTATTTTCATATTTGCTAGATCTCTCTTTTAATTGAAAGCTTACTAACCAACTTAGATCTATCATATACTTATTTTTTTTATTTTGTGATCATTAGTATTAATTGAAAGAATCTTTTTTGGTTAAAATAAATTACTCCTTGCTGAAATTTATTTTATTATGAAAAGAATATTGTGAATTTATTTTGAAATCATTTTGTATTATTCTACAAATTATAATAACATAAACATCCTAGTAAGATCACTTTAAGATATTTATTTTTATTAAGTGAGCATTTTGCCTTGCCAAATTTTTTAAGTTGTAAAGTGATCATTTATAAGTTGTGAGATCACTTTTTGAATTTGATTGCTTGGTATATTTGTGAGAGATTTACTTTATCAAAATTTATTTTTTTTTGTATTTTTTTGTGTTGTAAAATTTATTTTGGGGTTGTACTCACTTTGTAGGAGAGTACATATTGTTGTAGGGGTTGTACTTGCCTGTTATAGGAGTACTTTTGTAAACCATTTTCATTTAGTGGATTCCTAGCCATGTAGGCATGGACATAGCGGTTTTGGGTTTGGCAACGTAAAATCGTGTGCCTCTTGTCTCTATTTACTTTATTGTATTTTTATTTTTTCTGCATTTAGAATTATATCTTATCTTTATAAAATCAAAATCTAATTTTCTATTTAAAAATTAAAATTTAAGTTTTGAAAATTTTAATATTACCCAATTCACCCCCCCCTCTTGGGTACTATAGTGTCTCACAGAACTAAAGTACCCTTATGAGCCAACTTTTGATCCAAACCAAATTAGTGAACCAAACTCATATATCTCTCTCATCATGATCAACAATCATCATGGGATGATCAATCAATCAAATTGGGTCAACTAAGTCAAACCAAAGGGTTGACCAAGTTAACACTTACCTAAAATGAATCCTAACATAACCAAAATCCACCATAGGCTAAATTAATTGAAACCATTGATCTAAGTTCACTCATGACCTATGTTTGAACTTGACCAAGCCAACATTTGAGACTAACCTAGCCTAATTGGCCCACTTGACACAAGTTGACCCATTTTGACCTTAAGGGTCAAAATGTGTCAGAACTTGATATAAGCCAAATTTATTGAAACCAATGGGTCAAGTCAATTCCAAATCACTTGTGGAACTTGACCAAAGCCTCAGTTGGCCAACTAGACCCAACCTAGCCCAATTGACCTTAGACCCAACATGACTTAAAGGGGTCATGTTGAGCCAAAATTGAACTTAACCCAAATTGATTGGAAACAAAGATATCAATCCACTCCATATGACTAACCAAACCTAATACTACCCTTGATCTAACCCAAATAGGTCAAATGGGTCAAATAGGTCAACTTGACCCATTTGACCTAAATGAGTCATATGAGCCAAAACCAAATCTATACCAAATTGAACCAAACCAAAGGCACCAAAACATTTCAAATGCTCATATGAACTTGACCCAACCCTTGGTTTGACCCAATTTGACCAATTGGTCAACTTGACTCAAGTTGGCCCATTTTGACTTAAATGGGTCAACATGAGCCAAACCCTATCAAGGATTCCAAATCCAATGAAACTTGGCCAAACATATTTTCTCAACATACCAAACATACCAAAGTGAATAAATAGCAAAATAACAATTTTACCCCTAGGCCATAGAACAAATTTTAGTCTAGCCCATGTGCATTTTGGTCATACCCTATTCGCAATCACTTGAGGCTTTCCTAAAAGATCAAGGGGACTTAGTGATGAGTGGTGCACCCAACCCAATGGGTTTGGGTCAACCCATTTGACCCATGGACCAAACCCAACCCTTAGCGTTGAAATTGAAATTTCAAATTCCCTCTTATGCTCAATCCAAGCACATGGGGAGTTGGCATTCCACTCCTCTGTCCAAACCGACCATGTGAGATTATCTAATAGCCTAAACATCTCCATATGGTCAATTGGATCAAAATGATAACTAATGGGTCGGCCGTCTGATTTCCATAGGGAGAGATATACTCCCCTAATTCAATGATATCACACTTCACTCATACTCAATTGAGGCCTAGAGAGAGTTAGCAATCATTAGAGAGCTTTCTTAAGGTCCTTAGAGAGGATTTGAATCTTGAATTTCTCAATTTTGCATAGTGCAAAATAGGGGAGGTCGATCCAATGGCTAATTTTCTCTACACTTAATCTTCTTCCAATTCCACTTGCACACTTGATCTAGGAGCTAAGCCAAATTAGCTTAAGCTTTCTCTGAAGTTATAGAGGCAAGGAAGAGCTCAATTCAATCAAATCCACAAAGGGATTGAAGGGTAGTTGGTCCATAGAGCTCTACACTCAACCTCAAGTGCTCAAAACTTCAGCAAAGCTTCATCTCAACCAGATGAAGCTCCTCCAAGGGAATCACGTGCCGGTAATTACCTCCGATGAGGTTAGTGATTTTTCAAGTTTAATTCTCATAGGTGTTGGTCCTTTATGAAGTGAACTTTAATCTCATAGGATCTTAGCCATTGGATGTATTGGTAATTGCATGATGAAGGGGTGGGCTTAATTTTAGCCTAATTTGAGCTCAATCGAGCTCAGATGAGAGCCTATAAAGTGGACGAATCTCATTCTTATTGGGCTTTGGCAGGGATGAATCTCTGGCCATCCATCCGCACCGTTTGGATGGATGGCTGAGATTATTCCCATGTTTATATATCCATTATCCATTTTATAAATCGTGGGTGTATCCTCAGCCGTTCGATCTTTGATTAGACATAAGGATATTAGCGCGTGCATTGCCAGCCACCCCCTTGATGTGATGTTTTAGTGGGTGGCTCATGGTGCGATGCATATACAACACGCTGACCGCCACTGCCACGCATCGCGTCGTGAGCCTATATTAAGCAGGGATTAATTAGGGATTTTAAATAATTCCTAATTAATTCAGAAACCTTCTAAAAATCATAACTCCATCAATAAAATTTAGAAAACTAAAAGGAAAAATGCAATGGATAGATAATTTCATCTAGAATATTTAAAAAATATTTTCAATAGTTTTGAATTCCCTTTTTATCTAAATTTGGGTTTCTTTGGGAATTTTAATTAGCTAATTATTCTGTAATTAAGTCACCAATTGATCTCAAATTTCTAGAGTTCATTTTAGGATGACCTCTACCTCTCGTAATTTTCTTGAGATTTATTGAGGCCTTAATTAGGAAAATTGCTATTTCATTCTCTAATTACCCCTTTCATGTAATTAAGGGTAATTATGGTGTGATTAGTGGATTTACCTTATGATTAAGTTTGATTGAGGTTAGATCCAGTGAGTAGGGGTTTTATGAAATAATTTTGTGATATTTCCCCTAAGTTATTCCCTAAACCCCCTTTTCTTTCTTTAATCCCCTCTTAATTAAGGGTTAATTCATTAATTATCCTTTTAAATAATTTTAAAAAATTCTAGAAATTTCTAGAATATAATTAATCTACCTTGGTTAGATGCTTAGGTGTTTAATAGCTTAAGTCTAATTAAGGAAATTAAAACCACTATCATAAGTATGAAGGGGGTGTTTTAAAAGTACTTAAGCTAAAACCCCTTAGCTTAATTCACTTTTAATTATGAGCCAAATTGCATTAGACATTTTCATTATTAGGTGCATTACAAATTTAAATACCTTGTGGGTTTTATGTCATCTCATTGGCTCATAATTACTTAGTTAACTTTTCTAAGGTGGTGTAGGTAAGGGTTAATTAAGCCACTTAATTCATAGTCTAACCTAATCAATGCTTAAAAATGGATTTAATTATCTAAAAATTAATCAAAATACAAAACACTTGTGGGAATGGGTTAGGAACAGCAAACTCATCTCACCTTTTCAAAATTAAATCAAACTTCAAACCAAACAAAAATCATTTTAAAATTCACTTTGATTTATTCTAAAATTTTCTTATTCTTTAAGAACGTCTTCAGGATTTAAGTAAAGTGAGTTTATTTTCATGCATTCATTGCTTTAGATCTTTCCCAACATGTTAAGTTATATGCCATATGATTCATGCATTCCTAATTTCATGTTTCAAATTTTAAAAATAAAAATTGTTTACTTTATGTCAAATGTGCATGTGTTGGCTAAAGTAAAAAAATATGAGTGGCTATTATCACTACTAAATCTAAAGTATTTTAAAAACCTATAAATGAAACATCAAATCTGAAAGTGTGCTATTCTTATACTTTAATGGAAAGCTTGCATGTGATAGATTATAAAGTAATGTTGGGTGTAGCCTTTCCTTTCTTTCTTATGTTAGCATAGTTTTGAATAGGAGTTGGTATGATGTAGGATTCATTTGAAAAGAACCCAACACTTACTTAATTCCAAACCCTATTCATCCCTATGCTCTCACTTAAGAAGAGTTGCCTATACTTACATGAATAAATTGCATAAACAAAAATGAAACTATTAAATAACTATTGCATATTCCTTCTTCATTTCATTTATTTTATATGCATGTTTGTACTTAAGGAAAGTGGTATATTAGTCTGAAAAACCCTGAGAATGCGAGGCTTTAAGTAGCCCTAAGTAGGTCTTGTACCTTACACCTCTGGTTAATAATGGCGCTGTACTCACTTATTCCTTTCTTACTCTCATATATGTATGTGAAATTTTGGATAAGGAAAACCATTTCTATTTAAGAAAAATAATGCATATTTAACTTCTAAATTTTCTTAAATGGATTACTTAACATACATCATAAAGTGTGTTAACTATCCTCATTTGCATGTATAGATATGCTTAGGGTCCATCCATATGCATGTTATATATGTTGGAAAATAAATGAAGTAATGTGTGTTATGTGAATTTTGATTCATTTTATTTAATCTTAAAATGCCTTTCTTTTTGAATAGGTTTGTTTAGGGTTTATCTAAATTTATGATTGATTAAAAGATGTAATCAAGATATTCACCTAAATGAAATTAAAATGTGAACTTACCTTAGAAATTACTTAAGGATTAGGGAAGGAAAGAGAAGTTCTCTTCTCTTTCCCTCTCTTTATAACTTAGTAATTAATTGTAGGTTTCACTCAAATCAAACTAAACATGAAATAAAAATAACCCAAACCACTTAAACAACTTAAATGAAACCCTCCTCTAAGTTGAACATGTCTTTCACACTTAGAAAACTTGAACCTAAAGTCCTAAGCTAAGCATGCCACACAAACCTTTAAAGCACACACATTAGCCTAAGTCACCACTTCTAGTCTTAGGTTAGGTCGGTGCATGGTTTGATGTTATATTTTATTTTGTGATATATGTTTTAGACTAGATGTTAGGGTGTATTCTCATATAATGAATGGTAGGACATGCTTAGTCTAACTATTCTTTTATGTAGGGGATTGTGCTTAATGGGTGCTATCATAAATAAAAATATAAATGCTTCTTGCTTGCAGGTGCTTATACCCCTTTACATAATCCATAGGCCAAGTGGACTTTGTCACCCATGTGTGGGGTGATAAGTCTAATATATATGCTTGGGATTTTTGTGGTGTGATTTGACAAACCTTTATTTTGTAGGTGTTAGTTAGATTTATACTATTTCCTTTTCATGTAAAAGTTTGTATGTTTAGGATTTTGGAATGATTTATTATGGGGATTAGGATGAGCATTGGTCATAAGATCTCATCTTATGAGCCATGTGAAGCCTTCGCACATCCACCTTCCAACCATCCAAAGGAGGAACCAAAGAAACAAAAGAAAAGAAGAAAGAAAGAAAGAAGAAAGAAGAATAAAGCTTGAAAAGCCCTATAATAATGAATTCCTTTGCTTAAATTATAATTTAATTCATTTGTAATCCGGGTTGTATAAGGGTAGAGCTCGGTTACCCAATTTGATATTTTTGAGTTTGTGCGGTGGTGCCTGACGATAAACAACCAGTTATTCTTTTTACGATTTGCTTTATAAATTGGTTAATGATTTGTTTAGCTTTTGCATTAAGTGGCATGATTTTCCTAGTTTCTTCTTATTTTATGTATGGCCTGGATGTGAATTATGCTCTTTAGAGAAAAATAAATCTTTTACCCAACATAATAATTCAAATTAAAATTAAATAACTCATAACCTCACCTAAAGCTTATGATTAAAATCAAGATAAAAAAATTAGCTACCCCTTAGCTGGATGAGCATTTCTTTATAATATAATGCACAAATGCATCTTATTTCACTCTTGATTAGAGGGCTTCCACCTTTACCAGAGAACCCGGCTTGACCTTTAAGGGCCATGGTGGAAACTCACCTCCTTCCTTCTCGCTGATTTTGGATAATAATCTGATTTCTCATCATTAGTCATAAAAATCCTGTTAGCCTGAGTCAAAAATGATTGTCCAAAATGAAAATAAAATGAAATTTGAAATACATTATATTTAGGTCATTTGAAGCATGTCCCTTTACATGATCTAGTTTCTTTAGGGAGTGAGTCTAAGGATTTAGTCTCTTCCTAAATAAAAACAACCCAACTATCTTGCATAAGCATAAAGACTTGCCTACATGTATTTAAAATTGTAGGAGGAGTTAGTTGGTGGCCACCCCCAGGCGGTTGTAAGTCCAAGCTGTCGGGTGGTTTGTCCTTTCTTGTGAAGGAAAAATAATTACTCATTTTTTTCTTAGATTTAGGTCGTGGTTTCGGCCCTCACCGAAGCTCCCTAGATTTAGGTTCTGAGGTTTCTTTTCCTCTTTACGAGCCATAAGCATAATTCCTCACCTCTTAATAATTTTCTTAATCTTGTGTTAAGGAATCTTAAGTCCTAAATTTTTAATGAAAAAAATACAACTGAAACAATCTAAATCAATTTCTAAAATGTAAATCCCAATTTTAGGATAGTTTGAGATGCTCGCTAGGTCTCCTAGCATCGTGAGCATCTCCTACTTATTTCCCATTTTGGCTTCAATAATAACTCCCTCTTTTGATCAATCCCATTTGATCTTCAAATACAAACCAATCGATTAATAGTCCTTCCCTATTGAAATCTTCAAAGTCATTGATCATTTACCTTAATCTTAAGTTTTCCTAAGGGATCCGGTCCCATAGGATGTAATTAATTATGGGGGCTTGCCCCTGTAGGGAACTTAATGAACCCAATTTAAAATAAATCCTGCTTTACTTTTCCATGTAAAGTAGGGGATGAATCTCATATGCAGACCCGTCATCCTTAGGAGTCCTTATTGAGGTGATTGGTTCCATCAAAGGGTAGTGACTTCTATCTTTCAATATAGTACACTATATCTTGATGATGTATCACGATTCACTGAATAAGTACATCTATGTCGGGCATCTTCTTACAAGATGAATTTTTATATAGGGTGTTGCCTCTCTCATTTCTCACCAATAGATTTGGAAGGCGACTCCCCCTAATTTAGAAAATTTTCTCCACAATTATATTTGAATTATCTGAATCTATCATTGATTTTGTTTTATTTATACTTTCTAATCACTAATTAATCCCTAATATATATATATATATATATATATATATATATATATATATATATATATATTACCCTAAGAGAATACATTTAGAAAGGTAAATAAGAAAGAGGCCTTAATTGTATCTCCTCATTATTTCCACTATTCAGAATGATTAATTATCATTAATTATTTAATTTTTATTATTTAACAATTTTAATAATTATTAAATTAATTAAAAAAGGTAATTAAGGTTGAAATTCCAATTTTTTAAATTAGATAGAAAATAATTAAAAGAAAATTATAGGAGGTAGAGGACACCCCATGGAATCATCCCACCAAATTTGGAATTAATTAGCCAAATAATTAAGTCTTAATTAAGGTGATTCGTCATCCCACAAGCGTTAGAAGATGAACACTATTCACCTTTCACTGTTTGATCCGAGCTCATTGGAACTTGTTCGGTGGCATAATCGACTCCAAAATGATGAGGGAATGAATCCAAAGGGATCCTATGATGAAAACGCATGATAACAAAGTTCACATAAAAAAAACAAAACTTAGAGTGGGTGGGTGGGCTGAACTATTGCCACATTTTTACCTCATCGGAGCTATAAATCGGTGGTCCATTGATAAAGGTAGCTTCGTCTTCAAGAGATAAAGCCCTATTGAGAAGATCATGAGCTTCTCCCCACCGATTGATCTGGACCAAACACCACTATAAAGCTCGCTAGAGTTGGTCTAAGGACATCTTCATGTGCTCGAATCACTCAGGAAATGATTTGTTTTGGTTCATCAGAGTGAGGTGAAGGTGTGGGAATAGTTAATTTGGGTTTGGTGGAGATTTTGGAAGCTTGGATGGATGGAGCTCTTGGGTTTGATTGGGGGTTGGTCTCACCAATGATGGAGCACACGAAGAGCTCGGGAGAAGGTATGGGACTATGCAGTATGTTCTAGGAAGGTGTGTGTTTAGTTTGAATCCATAGGGAGGGGTATATTCTCTGCCCCAGCTGAACCAACGATTAAAATTAGTTCAACCTTTGGCTTGTTGGCAGGTGGTGAGGAGGTAGTAGGTTGAGGTGGGATGAGGCAGGAGTGTAGTGGTTTGGCATGGAGTGTACAACTTTCCTTAGGTGGACCAATGGGTTTCAATGGGTGAACTCACCCTTTCATGGCCAAAGGCTGAGCCCAATAGCCTTGGGTTAGGTTGGGTTAGTGGTCCTCTTATCCAAGAAGAGGTCAAGGTGGCTACCATGGGATAAGGGGTGGAGAACCCACCCAAATGAGAATTTTGTCTCATTTAGGTGGCTTGGTTCAATGGGTTTGACCTAAACCAGGTTCACCATGGGTTGGGCCTACTTGGGCAGAACCATGGTGAATCAAGGATGAGTCATGCCAAGTTTGGTTCGATTTGGGCTTGGTTTAGTTGGGTTTGACTCGATTTGACCCCTTTAGATCAAATGGGCTCAATTGGATTGTGTTGACCAATTTGACTAAATTGGGTCAAACTAATAGTTTGGATGAGTTCAAATGGTCATTCAGAGTGAGTGAGTGCAATTTGTTTGATTCAATTGGGTTAGATTTGAATTTGGCTCATATGGTTCAATTTGGGTGGGTCAAATGGGTCATGTTGACCAATCTGACCAATTTAGCCAAATTGGCTTGAGCATGGGTATGGTTTAAGTTCAATTGATCATTGGTGGTTGATTGGAAGAGTTGATTTGATTTAATTTGGATTATAGAATGATTTGGTTTAATTTGATCATTTAGGAATTAATTTGATTTAGGATTTAATTTGGTTCAATTTGACTCTTTAAGCCAAGTTGGGTCAACTTGGGTAAAAAGGTCTAATTAGCTTATTTAGGCTCAATTAATTATAGATGGAGTGTTCAATAATGATCTACAATCATTAATGAAGGGATTGAATGGCTTGATTTGATCCAATGGGTTAATTGGTGTTTGGATTAATTACCTCTCTTAGGTCACCCTAGTTTAAGTGACTTGGCAAGCCAACTTGGAGCAATTGGGATTATGGATGGTTGAGGTGTGTTCAATGATGAATTTTAAGTTAATTGGTGGCTTTGGTTGTAATTGATTTAGGATTAGTTAGGTTTTAGCTAATTTGAATCCTTTAGGTAAAATGGGCTAACTTGGGTTGGTCACTTTTCTTTGGTTCAATTGGCTTGATTGCTTGTATTGACATGGCTTGAAATGATCTAATGAATAATTGGAGAGGTTGAGAAAATTAGGTTGGATTTAGTTTACTTGAACAAGCTTAAATTAAGTTATGGGATTGTGATGGGGGTTAACTTGGGTTAAGACCCAAGTTAATTTGGCTTGGATCTTGGACTAAAAAAACCAATTCAAGTAAGATCAATTGAATAGGTTTGAGGTTAGTTATGTTTCATTTACATTAGCTTAAATTTGGATGAGTGAACATGTATGTGTTTTGGTTTAAGACATATGATAGGCAGAACTTAATTGTCCTAAGGTATATCCTTGGTGTTGACCTCACTTTTGGAGTGAGTTCTCAACCTCCTCTTCTTAGACTTAAGAGTCTTCTAGACACTAAGACTTTCTTAGTCATAAGACACTTCTAGTGATTTGGTGAATACTTAACCTAAGCTTAGAGAGTTAGAAGGGTTAATCATAGGATTAGGCCATGCCTTAGGGACTTAGGAAAATCTCTAACCATATAGCCTAAACCCAATCTATGTACACATTCTTAAATTCAATTCAAATCCAAATTTCCAACCAAGACCTCTCTTAAGCCATATGGATCTACCTCCATGAGCTTAATCAAATCTTAACCTAAATCAACCCAAAATCAATTGATTTCTTTATAAATCAATTGATTTCTTTATAAATCAATTATTCCTTTATTTATATTCACAAATATAAATAAAACCCCCATCCTAATGATCAAAACTAAATCAAACTATATCAATTTCTTACTTAAGCCCTATTGACCTACCTCCATGAGCTTAGTCAAATTTGCTTCCAAATCACTCCAAACTCAAGTGATTTTCTCATAAATCATTTGTATCTTCATTTATATTCATAAAAAAAATGAAATATAAATTCAAATAGCCAAAACTAAATCCAAAATCAAATCAAAACCCAATTCAAGCTCTTTAAGCCATCATCTTGAACTTTGCCAAAACCCACCTAAATCAACCCAAAATCAATGGATTTTTTCTTGAATCAACCAATCCTTCAATCATCTATCCAAATATTAATGAAACCTACAATCATCAAGCCAAATTCAAGTCAACCCAAGTCAAGCCCAACTTAGCACTTTTGGCTTCAAAATTCTAAATGGCCTAAATTGATTATAGTTGGATTTATATTTCAATCCTAAACTCATATATAAATCCAACTAAACTTTAATTAAATGAAAACCAAGTGATTGACCCATTTAGGTCCACTTCATCCAAAGTGACCTAATATGAGCCAAGTTCTAATCCAACCCAAATTGGATTGAACCAACCCCATCCAAACCTCATACCATGATCAATAATCACCCTAGAGTGATCAATTTCCTTGAATTGGGTCAAACCAAGTCAACTTGATCATTTGACTAAGTCAACCCTTAGTCTAAATGAAACTCAAACTAGATAAAATTACAACCTAAGCCAAATCCATTGAAACCAATGATTCAAATCAACCCAAAATCAATATTTAAACATGACTTGACCTTTAATTGAGCCAAACCTAGCCCAATTGGCTCTCTTGACACAAGTTAACCCAAATTGACCTAAATGGCCAATGTAGGTCAAATCAAAATCCAATCTAAATTGATTGCTACCAATGGCTCAAGTTCATTCTAAATTGATTATTGAACTTGACCAAAGCGACAATTGAACCCAATTGACCCACTTTGCCCAAATTGACATAAAGGGGAAAATTAGACTAAACCTAATTTAAATCCAAATTAAATCAAACCCAATTGAAATAAACCAATGACACCAATACACTCCAAATGGTAATATGAACGTAACCCAACCCTTAGTTTGACCCAATTTGACTTATTGGCCAACACCCATTTTGACCCAATTTGACTAAAATGGGTCAAATTGAGTCAAATTAAACCAAATAAACTCCAAATGACATGAAATTTTGCCTAACTCACTTTTGACTCATTGAAAATCTTCCCAAATCAAATTAAATGCTAAATGAACACTCTGCCCTTGGGCTAAAGGTGTCACCTAAGACAAAACACCCATGTAAATAGTCATTTCTCTTGCCTGGCTACTTGACACTCATTCATTGGTCCACCTAAGCTTCATAGACATTGACCAACCTGACCAAAGAGGTGGTTGAGTCAGCCATGACTCATGGGGAGGTGAGCTCACCTCACCTCTCCCATTAGAACCCTTGATAAGCAAGGACTCCCACTCCCCTTGCCTTGGCTACATTCTCACACCTTCTTTCACTCAAGTGAAGCCACCTAGGATGATTACCTACCATTCCCAACCACCCCAAGCCATAGGACATCCACTAGGGGCCAAAAATCACCATTATTGGTGATTTTTGGCCAAAACCAAGCAAAAGGAAATAAAAGCTTGAAAAATTCTCCTCCTACCCTCATTTCACTCCCATAGAGCTCCCAAACCAACCAACAACCATTCCCACTTCATTTTGGAGTGAAACCATCAAAATCAAGTTGATTCAAGCAAGAGAATGACGACCATTGGTAGATACATCGTTCCCAAGGGAGGCAAAGGTCTAGATCCAAAGCTTCTTCTTGCATCCATGAGCGTGCTTAAATCATCTTCACCACCAAAAATCATCCCCGGTGAGGTAATTTTTAAGAATCATTGCCGGCCTTAAGAGCTTTTATTTGTGATGATTCTTGCATGATTTTAAGAATTTCATTAGAAAATCCTTGCATTTTTCATTGTACATAATCCCAATGTTAAAATAGAAGCTTTCTGATGTGAATCGACATGAAAATGAGCCCATTCAGATGAGATTTCATTTAGATTTCACAAAAATCTCAAAAATCTGATCGGTTTGCACTGTTCCCTTTAATTTTGCTAGTCAAAAAGTAGTAGTCATTCGATCCTGCAGTTAGGAAACATACAACTATGATTTCACACTAGATCCACACATTTTTAGCCCTCAAATCATGCAGATTCGATGTGGATCATCTGTTCACAAATCAGATAGCCTGACAGAATCGCACACTGTCTCTCCCTTTCCTACTCATTTGTTAATGTGGCACCGCGCCAACCAATCGTGCCACTCTGCATTGCCCCGTCAATGTTGTGCGGTGCTAACTAGGTTACATAAGAAATTATTGATTTTAAAAATTATTTAAATCACCTAAAACTTCAAAAATTTATAGAAAATAAATTACTGAACTAAAAATTGCAAATAAGAGCCGTTGGATTCATCTTTCTGAGAGGAATCCATCAAATCCAAAACCCAAAAATTTCACTGAATATTTTGAGATTAATTTGAGTTTTAGTGATAATTAAATTTCATCAATTAATCTAAACATACACATCAAATTAATTTGAAATTTTTAGAGGTAGAAATTGAAGTCAAAATACACCTACCATAAAAATTTAAAGTCAAAAGGAATTCTAGATTGAGAGATATTACATTCTGAAGCTTAAATAGTCTAATTTAGTTAAAATAAATTAACATACTTTATAAAAATCATGAAAAATCATTTAAATCAGCTGAAACTTTGAAAAATCATAACAAATCATAGAAAAATCATAAAAATACAAATAAATACTCATTTTAAAGGTATTTCAGAGAAAAATATAAAAAAATATTTTCAATTGATTTTGAATAATAATCAAGGCTTAATTTAGGTTTAATTTTAAACTTAATTAGCTTAATTACTCCCTAATCACCTAAGTAATTAATCCCAAACTTTTTGAGATTGATTAATGGGATGACCTTTTCTCTCATAATTTTCTTGGGATTTATTGCTGGGTTAATTATGAAAATTGGTTATCTTAGTCCTAATTACTTTCTTAATTAGTTAGGTGATTAATTAACATTCAAACAGTAAGAAAACCATTAATTAAGCTTGCTAATCATTTTGAAATAGTGAATGGGTATGGGGAATGAGATTGAGACTTCTTTCCCATTCTTTTCCCAAAGTTTATTTCACTTGACTTGAAACTAATTAATTTGGGGATTAATTAATGGTTTAATTCATTAATTAAATGGCTTAATTAATTAAAATTAAAATCATAATCATTTTAAATCTCATCTAAGTAAGTTTCTTAGGTAGACTCTTAGGTGTTTAATAACCTAAGAGAATCCTAAGGAAATTATAAATAACCCATATGTGTGGGAGAATTATAAGAGTACTTAATTAAGTCCCTTAGCTTAATTAACCATTAATTGTGAGTCAATTGCTTTATGCCCCTTTCATTTTTTAGGATCATTGTTGATTTAATTTCTAATGTATATGCATATCATATGTTGGCTCTCAATTACTTGGGTAAATATGTTATGGTGATAAGGAAAGGGGTAATTAAAGGACTTAAATCATATTGCAACCAAATTAATCTATAAAATCAACTTAATTTCTTTTCGTTGAACCAAATTGATTAACCAATATGGAAATGGGTTATGAGCAGCAAATGATTGAATTTCCTCTCTTCTTTAAATCAAATCAAACATACAAAAATAACTTTATAAGAAGTTTTGGTTTATTTTAAATGATTGTATTTGATATGATTGTCCATAGAAATTTTTTGATTGAATGAAACATGTGTTTTATGCCTTATTGTTCCTTTCTATTCATATTAAATGATGTGTCATGTGGTTCCATGCATTCATATTTTCAAAATGTTTAAACTTAAATGAATTTCCTTTAGGTCAAGCTTGCATATGTTGATTAACCTATGAATATGTGTGTCCATTATCACTATTAAATCAAAATCTATTTAAAAAAATTTATAAATCAACTATAACATTTGGAGTGATAATAGTTATAAATATCTATAAGTTTTCTTGTGATTATAGCTTAGAGCATGTGATATGAAGTTCTCTTTCTTTAGTCTACAAGAATTTTTCATAGAGCTTGAATGTTAACAAGTATATAGTCCATTTGAAAAGGACACAACAATTGTTTGAATTAATTTCTATGTATCTCTACTTACCTCACATGTATAAATAATTCAACTAAATAAAATACAACTTTTGCATGATTTTTCCATTCTTGTAGCCACTTTTAAATTCATGTGTATTTAAGAATAGTGGGTATATCTAGTCTAGACATTTCAGGGATGCAAGGCATTTAGTAGCCCCAAGGAGGTCTTTACCTCACTCCCTTGGTTAATAATGGAGAAGTATCGACTTAAAACTTTTATACACTTTTATGTGCTTTTAGCTAATGAATGAAAATCTTCTTTCCAACTTAATAAGATTTTTGCATGATTTTCTACTCTTGTAGTCATTTATACATTCATATGTATTTAAGAGTAGTGGGTATATCTAGATGGACATTCCGAGAATGCAAGGCTTTAAGTAGCCCAAAGGAGGTCTTTACCTCACTCCCCTGGTTAACAATGGCGAAGTATCCACTTAAAATTTTTATACACTTGTATGTGCATTTAGCTAATGAATAAAAATCTTCTTTCTAGTTTAATGAACTTTTTGCATGATTTTCCATTCTTGTAGTCACTTGTACATTCATGTGTATTTAAGAGTAGTGGGTATATCTAGTCTGGATATTTTGTGGATGCAAGGCTTTAAGTATCCCTAAAGAGGTCTTTACCTCACTCTTCTGGTTTAAGAATGGCGAAGTACTTGCTTAAAACTTTTATACACTTGAATGTGCATTTAGTTAATGAGTGAAAATCCCATTTTCTACAAAATACACATATGCATCATTCATTTAAATTGTGCTGAAAGAAATATGTTGCATGTATAGTTATACTTAGAATTAGGTCATATGCATTCTACATGCGATGGAAAGAATAATGTGATGTATGTCATGTGTTAGTAGTTCACTCAAATTAATCTTAAGAAGTCTTTCATGTTGAATGCAATCATTTAAGGTGAACCTAAACTTAGGATTAATTTAAAATGTGTAATAAACCATTCACTAAATAGAACTAAATCAAATTAACATGCTTTAGAAAGTGCCTTAGGGTAGGGATGAAAGAGGGCAACCTCTTTCCTTCTCTTTACAATATTTAGTTTCTAAGTGTAAGTCATATGAAACAAAAGAAAACACAAAGTAAAATATTTAAATCAACTAAATAACTTAAAGTGAATCAACCTCTTATGATTAAACTTTCTTTCACTTAGAAAATACAATTATAATGCTTAGTTAGGATATACCACAGAAATCTTAAGACACACATTAGAACTAGGTCACTACTTCTAACTTTATGTTAGGGCAGTGCATGGTATGATGTATATTTTGTTTTGTGATGTAATATTTTAGACTAGATGTTAGGGTGTATGTTTTATTGAGTGGATGGTTGGTCGTGATTAGCCTAATCATATTTTCTGCAGGGGGGTAGCTTAAAAATAAATATAAATACTATCTTCACAAGTTTTTAAGCCCCTAAGCATAATCCAAGTTAGGACAGGTGGGCTTGGTTACCCATGTGTAGGGTGCTAAGTCCAAATTATAAATATAACTACTTAAGTTGTATGTATGTTTAGCTAACCTCTATTTTGTAGGTGTTGTTAGATTTATTTTTCCTATTTTTAATGTAATTTTGCATTGAGAATTAAGATTAGTGTTATTGGGGGGAGGTGTGTAAGGATGAGCATTGGCAAGAAGGCTTTGTCCTGGGAGGCCATACAATGCTTTTGAAGTGGAGCAAACCAAAGAAGGAGGAAGATGCATAAAGACATGAAGACATGAAGAAATGAAGAGTTGAAGACCCCCCATAGCAATTATCATTTATAAATTGTAAATTATTCTTTTAAATTTTGGGTTGCATAAGAGTAGAGCACTCATCTTTTCTTTTCGTGTTGTACGGCGGAACCCGACCACACCGGCCTATTATTCTTTTATGGAAGCTATAAAATGTTTGATGTTATGTTTATCTTGTGCATTAGAAATTACATATCTCTTCATGGTTTCTTTATGATTGATATTTGTTGTATGGCCTGGATACGATTAGGCTCTTAGGAAAAAATAAATCTTTTACCCAACTATAACTCATAACTTAAGTTTTAAATAATTCATAACCTCATAATAAAAGCCTAGGCATTAAACAAGATAATTAAAAGATTTATCAATGCCTTAGCTAAATGATTGAATGTTTCATAATATGTATATCATATTATTTCGCTCTTGAAAATATGGGATTTCTATTCTTGCACGACAGGGGAATGCTTGACCTATGAGGGCATCTCTTATGGTGGAAAACACCCCTTTCTTGTTGATTTAGCCAATAATATACATTCATCAGGCATGTAGGCATCAAAATCCTAAAGCCTTTATCAAAATAAAGTATCAAAAATTAAATAAAATTTAAAAATATTTTTCATTAGAATAAGTCATTATTCATACCACTCTTGCTCTAGTCTCTTAGAGAGTGGGTTTAAGGACTTTTGTCTCTTTCTAAATAATAATAACCAAACTATATTGCAAAATCATATGAATTGTCTACATAATTTTAAAGCGTAGGAGGAGTTAGCTGGCGACCACTCTAGGTGGTTGTAAGTCCAGCAGTCCGATGATTTATCCTTTCTTGTGGAGGTAAAACTTATGTTGATCTTCACTTAGATTTAGGTCATGGTTTAGCTTATCCTAAAGCTCCCTAGATTTAGGATCCGAGGTGGCTATTTCCTTCGGACTACAAGCATAAATCCTCACCTCTTATGCATTATCACAACCTTGTATTGTTGGGTTATAAGTTCTAGCTTTCTAATAAAATGTCAACTTTAACTAAATTGATCTCTTCAATTTCAAACATATAAAACCCAACCAAAGGATAAATTGGAATGTTCACTAGGCTTACTAGTATCATGAGAATTTCCTACTCATTCCCTTTGGCTTTGATAATAAGTCTTCTCCTTGAGTTTTTCCTACTTGATATTCCAATACAAACAATCTTTTGATAGTCTAGCCTTGAAATCTTTGGAGACTTTAATTTCTACTTTAATCAAGAGTATTCTTAGAATTCCATTCCCTAGGATGTAATTAAATATGTGGGCTTGCCTCCATAGGGAACTTAATGAACTCGACTTAAAATAAATCATGCTTTACTTTTCTATGTGAAGTAGGGGAAAAATCTCTGGTACATTCGAAGACCCATCATGCCTTAGGAACCTTATTAGGTGATTATGTCCATTATATGGTGGTGATTTCTATCTTTCTAGATAGTGCACCATTCATTAATGTCGTACCAAATCACTTCAATAAGTACCCCCTAAGATCTGCGTGGTGTCCCACATCCCAAAAATAAACACCACACTAGGCTTAGGGATATGTTCTCTAAGTCTCTAAGCATAGGTTTAATATTTATTTAATCACTAGAAGTGTCTTAGTACTAAGGAAATCTAAGTGTTTAGAAGGTTCCTAAGTCTAAAATGAGAAAGGTTAACCCTCACTCCAAAAGTGAGGTCAGCATTATTAAGCAAGCTATTAAGATGAAAAAATACTTACATATTGAACTATGGTTGCATAGATAATCAACAAATAAATATTTTAACTAAATAAATCAAACTTAATGTGCCACTTCTCTTGTAATGTTTAATAGTACCTTTAGTTTGAAAAATCATCAAAGGAATTTGACAATTATTTTCAATAATAATTTTTTATTTATGATCATATGATTCTTATCTTTAAAATGGAGTCAATGGACTCATATAGAAGTCAGGCTTCTTTTGCTTCTCAATTTCAATAGATCAAACTAAAATAATAAAATTTAAGATTTCTAAGGACCAATTGAGCTTTGCTTATGGTTACAAAATAAAAAATTAGTCAATTAATATTGAAGATAATTAAATTCACAATTAAAGTTATTTAAGTTATTAATAGTTGAGGATATTGCTTCTTCAATTTTTTTATTTTTTTGTTATATATTTGCATTATTACATTAGTTAAATTAAATTTAAATAATTTTAATATTTATTATGTTATTTGGTTCAACCTTGGTGAGACTATCAAACTTTAAACCTCTCATTCTTCCAGTTCAATATCCAATCAGTTTTTCAGAACCTTGATAATAATCTTCAATCAACATACAATCCTTATCTAGATTAGATTCATACTCTAACATTACAATTCCTTAATACAAAAAATCACTACCATTGCCACCATCACCCTTAAAATCACCAACAACTTTTTAATTTGAAGAAACTCAAATTAAATTTGATGGACTCAATTCTTCTTAAATTATTTTTCTCAACAGTTACCCTTCTTGTGAAATTCATCTCGACAGTTACCCTTCTTGTGAAATTCATATCAGATGTCACTTGATCTTCTTCATTAACCATTAAAAGTAAGCACAATCATCTTCTTCTATGTTCCACAGACACATGTAGAATTTTTTCTACATGATTTCCATCTTTATAAGAGGTGAATACCTTGCATTATAACTTAAAGTGACAATAAATATGATGGTGTAGGGTGCTCATTGATGCCGTCAAGTGACCTAAACTCATTTAATAAAACATCAATATGCAAATGAAGCTTTAATTGCAATTACAAAATAAATAAGCAAATAAAAGTCCACCAAAAATTGTAAAAATAAGACATGAAGGAGCAATTTAAATATCTTAGT
Organism: Cymbidium sinense; assembly: GCA_021442155.1. Lineage (NCBI taxonomy): Eukaryota > Viridiplantae > Streptophyta > Magnoliopsida > Asparagales > Orchidaceae > Cymbidium > Cymbidium sinense. The sequence goes on along the minus strand of JAKCPB010000104.1, from coordinate 160,432 downwards.
TTAGATACTAAAATATTAATATAAAAAGGGATAAATATCTTTTTTTAGTACTAAAAATAGTTTAGTTCAACCACTTCATGGGACTTATTTCTATAATTTTTACAATTATTGCATAAAAAACTACCTTTTTTTAAAGCAAAAGTATATGAAATAACTGAGAATCTATAATTATTTGAAACATATTGGATGAAATGAATGAAGGAAGCATTATAATGATCAATTAAGTCAAGCCTACCTTTTTGTTTAACCATTCTTAATTCAAATGTTTATTTTTCTTGTTTTCTTGATGTAGAAGAATATCACCACTCCTTTCTTTCTTCTAGACGCTACTAAAATTTTAAGTTAAATGCAACACAAATTACTAGCAGTTTAAAAACTGCTTGCTAAAATATATTATAGCAACGGTATTTACCATAACAAATTGTTGTAGTTTAAGTCACCTAAAATTAGAGAAATTTAAATTGCTGAACCATGTTGACCTCACTTTTGGAGTGAGGACCCTTCTTCCCTATCCTAGACTTAGGAATCTTCTAGACACTAGAACTTTCCTAGTCATAGGACAGTTGTAGCGATTAGGTTAACACTAAATATAAGCTAGAGACTTAAGAATGCATGCCTCAAGCTTAGGTCATACCCTAGGGAAAATAAGTCCAACCTATCCTATGGGCTAAACCAAACCCATGCCTATCCATTCAAGCAAATCCAATTTCCAATCATTACAACCAAACCCATATGTTGACCTCACTTTTAGAGTGAGGATTCAATCTCCTCTTCTTATATTTAGGGGTCTTCTAGATTCTAAGACTTCCTTAGTCATAAGACACTTCTAGCAATTAGGTGAACACTTAACTTAAGCCTGGAGACTTAGAAGGATTAATCATAGGACTAGGATATGCCTTAGGACTTAGGAAATTTACCTACCCTATAGCCTAAACCCAATCTATGTCTACCTCTTTGGCATAAACCAAACCTCAAATTCAATTCATCCAAATTCACATACCAAATCCAAATTCAAATTCCAAACCAAATGATTGAAACTTATAAACCAATTTCAAATTAAATTCAAACCTATCCTAATCCCATAATTCAATCCTATGGACTTAGCCAAGACAAATTCAAGCCAAACCAAACTCAATTGATTTTTCTCAAAGCTAATTCAACTCTTCAATCAACCCATGCCAAATATAAAATTAGATTTAAATCAACCAAGCCAAATATCAAATCAAATCAACCCTTCTTAAGTCATATGGTGTGATCCTATGGACTTAGCCAAAATCACCTTCAAGTCAAATCGATTTAAATTGATTTTCTCATGAATCAATTATTTCTTCAATCATCTTCCCAAATATAAATGAAACTTACATTCACATGTCCAAAATCCTAAACCAAAATCCAAACCAAGCCAAACCTACCTTAAGCCATATGATTTGATCCTATGGACTTAGCCAAAATTCTATTCAAACCAAACCAAATTCAATTGATTTTCTCATGAATCAACTATTCCCTCAATCATCATCCCAAGTATAAACCAAATCTACAATCAAAATCACCAAACTCAAAATCAATCTAATCAAACATAGCCTAACCCATTTGACTTGAAATATTTAAATGAACCAAAATCCATTCAAACCTAAATCAATTGCAATCAAAGCTCTAAATTAAACCTAATTCTATATATAAACTCAACTAAACTCAATTCAGCCCAAAATAGACTCAACTAAACCCAATTGGTCCATTTGATCCAAAGTGGCCAATTTGACCTATTTGCAATCCTACCTAAATTGAATTAAACCAAGCCTATCAAAACCTCCTATCATGATTATTGATCACCCTAGTTTGAGCAATTGTCATCAATTGAATCAAACCAAGTCAACTTGGTCATTTGACCAAGTCAACCCACTCAAACATAAATCAGACTAGCCAAATTTTATCCTAAGCTAAATTAATTGAAACTAATGATTCACATCAACCTATGATCAATGATTGAGCATTACTTGACCATCAATTGAGCCAAATCTAACCCAATTGGCCCTTTGACCTAAGTTGACCCAATTTGACCTAAAAGACCAAATTAGGCCAAATCAAGATCTAACCCAAATTAATTACAACCAATGGCTCAAGTTCATTTCAAATTGATTGTTGTACTTGACCAAAGCCATAATTGAATCCAATTTGACCAATTTAGCCCAAATTGACCTAAAGGGTCAAATTGGCCTAACTCCAAATCAAATCTAAATTAATTCAAATCAAAGCCTACAATCATCTTCAATTAACAAATTGAACATAAATTAACCCTAACCCAAGCCAATTTGGCCAAATTGGTCAAATTGGTCAACTTGACCCATTTGACCCATATGATGTCAAATGAGAAAACCAAATCCAAGTCAAATGAACTCAAACCAATTGAACCTAAACATCCTAAATACTCATTTGAATATGACTCAAGTCTTGGTTAGACCCAATTTGACCAATTGGTCAACCTAACACAATCTAGCCTAATTTGACCTATAAGGGTCAAATTGAGCCAAACCAAGCCAATACCTAATGAGACCTAACCCAACCCATCATAAACTCACCTTGTGTCAGCCCCAACCAACCCAAATTGGGTCCAATCTAAAGCCTTACCCATTGGATTTTACCTCCCTACATGGGTTCAAACCCAAATTAGCAAGTCAACACCCTTTCTCCCCATGGCTATCCAAGACCTAAATGAGGACCTAACCTACTGATCTAGCCTGACCTAAGTGGGCTAGGTCAGCCATGGACCAAGGGGATTTGAGTTAACCCACCTCCCCACACTTAGTCAAATCTGTTGGATCTAAAGAGAATGGCTACCACCTTGAGCCTCCAACCCAACCTCTAGCCAACCAAACTGAGCCACATGGAGTTAACACCGACCTCTCTGATGCCTAGATGACAGCTGACAGGCTTAAACCAAGGATTGAATCCCAATCATCTGAGCCAAGGGAGGGGGGATGTACCCCCCTCATTTCTATCTAAACATAACCATTCGCACTTAGAGAGCTTATAGTGATAGTTTCAAAATCTCCAAAGCTCTCCCTAAGTCTCCCAAGCTGTCTCAACATTGGTCTTCACTATTCTGAAATAGGGCAACCTCATTTCTGACCTAACTCCCTCAAATCTCCAGCGAACTCAAATTAAATTCACCCACACCTTCCCCTGCCTCCGTCGAGCATGAACGAATCATCTCCCGAGCTCTTTGACCACCAGAGGTATGACGTCGATCAATGTCCACTTGAATTTCATCGGTTCATGGTCCACCAAGCAAATGATAAGGAATCCTTTTGTGTATTGATCAATAGGGCCTTGTCTCTACTAGACGAAGCTACCTCAAGCGTTGAGGCACCTATCTTGAGCTCCAGCGAGGTAATTCACTTCAAATCATGATTTTGTGAAAATTTTCTATGGCTTTTTGAAGAAAATTTGTATGTTACAAAAATCTGTTCAGTAGATCCTTTTGGATCTACCTTGTGATGGTGTGGGTTGAATCCTGAATCGATCCAAGCTCGGGTGAGCTCGGATTGAGCGACAGAAGGCGGATGATGTTCACCTCTTATCACTTGAGAGATGATGGATTATGTACCATTCACACATGATTGGAATAGATGGTCATGATTATTCGATAGATAAAATCCAATTTAATCATATTAGAATAGTAGGGTTAATCATGGCCGTCCGATCTTAGATTAGACAGCAGATAAGATAGTGCGTCCTCCACCTCGACATAGGCACTGTGTCGGACAACTTTAAGTAGCCAATCTGATGATGCCATGTGGAAAGAGTGCCACATCAGTAGTTCACATGGCGCCGATGGGATTATGATTAATTAATGGATTTAATGGCTGAAACTTCAAAAATTTGTAAACAATTGTAGAAAAAAGCCAAAAAAATATAAATAAATACTTATCATGAAGGTACTTCAGAGGAGAATCATTTAAACTTAATTTTAATTAATTTTGAACAATGATTAAGGTTAATTAATGTTTAAATAAAAATGTAATTAGTTTAATTACCCCTTAATTACTCGAGTAATTAATTCCAAATTTGTGTGTTAGTTTAATGGGATGACCTCTACCTCCCATAATTTTCTTGGGATTTATTGCATGGCTAATTAGAGTAATTGATCATTTAAGCTCTAATTACTCTCTTAATTAATCTTCCAAATAGTAAAAATTAATTAATTAAGTGCACTAATCACTGTTAAATAGTGAATGGGAAAGGGGAATGGGGTTAGGACCTCCTTCCCAACCTTTTCTCCTAAGTCCATTTATGTTTAAAGGAAAATTATTTAAAATGAGGTTAATTAAGAGTTTAATTAGTTAATTAAGTGGCTTAATTAATCAAATCAAAATCATGATTATGTTAGACAATTAAGAATTTAATTAAGGATTCCTCTTTATGTGTTTAATAGCATAAAGACCATTAAGAAAATTATGATTAGCCCATGAGTGTGAGAAAAATCATAAAAGTACTTAATTAAGTTCTTTGGTAGATAAGATTAGGGAGAGTCGCCTTAGATGGTTTGGCCACATAAAGTATGAATTAAGAGTAGATGCATTAGATTTTGCTTATGTTGTAGAGGTAGACCTAAAAAGACTTGGTTAAGATGTATAAAAAATGATCTTAGTATACCAATTAAATGAGAATTTGACATAAGGACACAATGGCATAAGGATTCAGCACCTAGTGGGATTAAGGCTTGTTGTTGTTGTTGTTGTTGTTGTTGATTTAATTAACTCCTAATTATGAGCTATTTGCATTAGGTTCTTATAGGAGCATTGCAATTTTTTTTTACACATGTTCATGTCATTTGTGGCTCATAATTAAGTGGTTAATCAAATTAAAGAAGCATATGTAAGGGTAATTAACTGATTTAATTAAAGATCCAACTTAATTAAGTCATAAATTTGATTTAATCACCTTTTCTTAAACCAATTAAGTGTACCAACATGGGAATGGGTTTAAAACAACAAGTAATTCTTCTCTTTAAAATTAACCAAAATCCCAAATCATAAATAAATAATGAACTTTGGTTTTTCTTAAATGGTTTTATTTAATGTGATTGTCCTTAGGGCTTAATGTAATTGAATGAAATCATGTGATTATGTTTAGTCATTTCTTTCCAAGTACATTAAATGTTGTATGCCATTGATTTCATTCATTCATGTTTTCAAATATAAATGAATCAAATGAATATCTTTTATGTAAGCTTGCATGTGTTGGCTTAATTAAATATATATGTGGCTATTGTCATCAGTAAATTCAAAACTATTTTCCAAAATTTATGAATCAATTAAAATACTTAGAGTGTTGATAGTTATGAATATATATAGGATTTTCATGTGTTTATAACTCAAGCATATTAAATAAAGCTCTCTTTCTTATGATTCATATCTAGACTCACATAAGTTTGAATAATAACTAAGTATATAGTCTAGACATCTTGGGAATACGAGGCTTTAAGTAGCCCCAAGGAGGTCATTTGATTACTTCACTTACCTAGTATACCAATAACGCATTCATCTAGTTTCATTCTTATGTATCTTGATATTAGAACTTGGATAGAGCTTTAATTCATATGCTTGTGGTGTTTATTTTTAAATGTGGGGACACCACGCAGTTCTAAAGGAGGTACTTATTGAATTTATCGGATATGACATTAAAGAATGATGTGTTATCTCAAAAGATAGAAATATCACCCTACAATGAACCAAATCACCTAATAAGGATTCCTAAGGCATGATGGGTCTTCGAATATACTAGAGATCTTTTCCTTACTTTACATGGAAAGGTAAAGTAGGGTTTATTTTAAGCCAAGTTCTTTAGTTCTCTATAGAGGCAAGCCTCCATAGTTAATTACATCTTAGAAAATGAAATTTTCTAAGAACACTCTCGATTAAAGTAGGCAATTATTGTCCCCAAAGATTTCAAGGCTAGACTATCAAAGAATTGGCTATTTTGAAAAATCAAATAGGGAAGAGAGATTTATTTTGTTTAGGTTAAAATTTTATTAAATTTTAGGGCTTATAATTCATCAACATAAGATTGTGAAAATTCCTAAGAGGTAAGGATTTATGCTTGTAGCCTGAAGGAAACAACTACTTTGAATCCTAAATCTAGAGAGCTTTAGCATGTGCAAAAACATGACCTAAATCTAAGCTAAATATGCACATAAGGGTTTATCTCCACAAGAGAGAATAAACTTGTCTGACATCTAGACTTACAACCACTTGGAGTGGCTGCTAGCTAACACCTCCCATGATTTAAGTTCATGCAGTCAAGTCTTACAAAAGTGCAAGATAGTTGGGTTGTTATTTAATTGGAAAGAAACTAAAGTCCTAAATCTACTCCCTAAGAGACTAGAGAATTAGTGGATGAGCATATGACTTAATCTAAAATACAAAATTTTATAATTTTTTATTTTGTTTTGACACATTTAGTTGGACAAAGGCTTGGGAATTTTATGCCTAAATGAATGATGAAATAGAGTTATTAGCTAAATCAGTGAGAAGGGGGTGTTCTCCACCACAAGGGATGCCCGCACAGGTCAAGTATTCCTCTATCATGCAAGGATGAAGATCCCCCATATTCAAGAAGAAGAAATATGACATGCATGATGTGGGACATACAATCATACAACTAAGGGGTTATTAAATCTTTTATTTCTTGATTAAGATCATAGGCTTTTAAAAATGAGGTTGAAAGTCATTGAATTTTAATTTTGAGTGATTAGTGGGGGTAGAAAAATTAATTTTACCCTAGGAGCCTATCGCATCCACGTCGCACATTCAAACATCAAACATTAAGAAACTATGAAAAGCATGCAATTCTAATGCACAATCTAAACACAACATCATTCAAGCATGCATTTATTAGATGAAAGAATAAAAGTCCAGTGTGGTCGGGTTCTGCCATACACTCAAAAAAGAGAAAAGATGGGTAGCCGAGCTCTACCCTTATACAACCCAAAATTACAAAATAATATTACAATTGAAATTAAGTACATGCTATGAGGGTCTTCATTTCTCTATATCTTCATGTTCTCCTTCTCTTTCTTTTGATTTCATTTACTCCAAGGCATCACAAAGCACCTAGGGACTAAGCCTTCTAGCCACTGCTCATCCTAATCCCCCATAGCACTAATCCTAATTCCTATTGCAAAATTTCATTTTATATAAAATTAAATTTAACTACACCTATAAAATAAAGGTTAGCTAAACATACATACAACCTAAGCAGTTATATTTCATAATTTGAACTTAGCACCATGCACATGGGTAAGCAAGCCCACTTGTCTTAACTTAGATTATTCTTGGGGAATAAGCAACTTGCTAGTAAAATATTTATATTTATTTTTACAGTAGCCCCTTTAAGCATAATCCCCTGCAGAAAATAATGTTAGACTATCAACAGCCTAACGTCCAGTCTACGACCCACATTCCTAACATCTAGTTCAAAATATTACATCACAAAACAAAATACAACATTATTACATACACTGTCCTAACCTAAAGCTAGAGGTGGTGACTTAGTATTCTAGTGTGTGAAAGAAGGTTTGTGTGACAAGTCTATTTCAGGCTTTGTTTCATTTTAATTCATAATTTGTTAAATTTTACCATTGGATGGTTCTGATTTAAATGATTTAGTGGTTTATATTCCATTTTTTACTTCACTTTTATTTGGTTAAAGTGATGTTTAGGTTTTCAAGAATGACGAGTAGAATGAATTCATTTTTGGATTGGAACTCACCCTATTCTTCATCCTAACTCCCGATGAAATAAAATCTTCATCCTAAAAAGTTTAACTAAGTCCTTAAGTATCTTAGTTAGCTCATTTGAATTTATGTAAAATATCTTATTTGACTAATGTTTATTTGATTTGATTAAGATTTTAAATTTTGAGTTTGTTTAATCTTCATGAATTTTGATTGATTAATTTTGGATTAGATGTTTTGATTTAATTAAATTTTGATAATTCAATATCCTTTAAATTAATATTTAATAAAGTTTAAGTTTATTTAATTTCATTATTTTGATTGATTAATTTTGGATTAGGTGTTTTGATTTAATTAAAATTTTATAATTCAACATCCTTTAAATTAATATCTAATTCTTTTTTTTGGGTTTCAATTTAAGATTATGATTAATATTGATTGTATTATTTCAATGTTATTTAAGTTTAATGATTTCATCTTTTCATTTAAGTTTGATTTGGTTTAGACAAAATATTTCAGTTTATTTAACTTATTATTTGATTAAGGTTCAAAGCAACTTCTTATTTGGATTCTTGTTAGGAGTTTGATCATTTATTTTTTTTGAATTTGGTGTTTTGATTTATATTTTTGCTTTAATTTAGGGATTGTTTGATTTAATTTAATTTTTTGATTTGATTTAATTGATTTGATTTATTAAGTTTTATTAGTTTATGAATTTTCTTAGGTTAAGTGAATTAAATGTTTATTTTGAGTTCAATTAAATTTTATTATTTGCATTTAGAGTTTGATTTATTTCATTCATCTATAATGTTCTTTGAATTTTATTTAATTCTTTAATTATGAGCTCATGTATAATTCAGTTATTAGGTTTATGTATTTAATGATTAATTAGTTATCTTATTCAAATGGATTGAATTAGATCTAATTTAGTTATTTATTGAATTGGTTAAGTTTACCTTAACTTCTTTTGATTTAATTTGATTAATATTAAATGACTAGCTAAGATGAGTTTGATTCATGATCAATTTGATTTAAAGTTTAATGCTTAATCAATATTCTATTTATTTTAAGTTATTAAGTGGTTTTATATGGTTAAGATTCAATGCTTGATATAGGTTTACTTAGATTAGTTTGATTTGTATGATTAACTAAGTTGATTATTTGTAGGTGGAAATGTGAACTTATGTAATTAGGAGTTTGATTAGTTTTGTTCCAAACTAAATGATTTAGTGATAGACCTAGTTAGGGCATAAGAGTATCAAGGAGATTTGATTTGAATAGGTTGAAGATTGATTTCATGTCAAGGATATGAAGAGAGATTCTCTGGAGAATCACACATGAATTGGATTGGATTTAGGGATTGATTTATGCCAAGAGCATAAAAAGGGAAATCCATTAAGGATTGAGATTTGATTTGATATATTTGATTTGTTTAGGAGGAAGATCCACCAGAGATGTAGGTTTGAATTTGATTTGATTTTAATTTGTCTGATTTATGGAGGGGAGATCCGCTAGGGATTCAAGTTTGAGTTTGTTTAATTTATTTTGTTATTTTAATTCGAGGCATATCCGTTGGGGATATGGGCTTGAATCTACTAGGGATCAAGAATGGATTTGTTTTGATTTGATTTGTTCTATTTTGGCTCCACTGAGGGAGACTAATTTGGTTGATTTTATGTTTCATTTGGAGGCATATCCATTGGGGATATAAGCCTAGTTGAATTTGTTTGATTTTGATTTTGATTTAGGCTCCTGTTGACCTCACTTTTGGAGTGAGCTCTTAACCTCCTCTTTTAGACTTGAGACTCTTCTAGACACTAAGAACTCCTTAGTCATAAGACACTTCTAGTGATTAGGTGAACACTTAACCTAAGCTTAGAGACTTAAAAATGTTAATCATAAGTTTAGGCTATGCCTTAGGGGTTAAGGAAATCACCTATCCTATAGCCTAAACCCAATCTAGATATACTTTCTCAAATCAAACCTAGATTCAAATCTCAAACCAAACCTCAAATTCAAACCCAAATTCTAAATCTATATCCCAAATTTGACTCCAAATGATTGAAATCCAAAATCAAATTCAAATCCCAAGACCCTTCCTAAGTTATATGAACCACCTTCTTAAGCTTAGCCAAAACTCCCTCTAGATCAAATCAAACTCAATTAATTTATATATAAATAATTATTCCTTCATTCATATTCAAAAATATAAATGAAACCCACATTCCAAAGACCAAAAATGAATCAAACTAAATTGATTGCCCTCTAAGCCTTTTTGACCTACACCCTTGGATTTGGTCAAATTTACTTTTAAATCACTCCAAACTCAAGTGACTTTCTCATGAATCATTTAGATCTTCATTTATATTCATAAATATAAATGAAATATAAATCCAAATGCCCAAGACCAAATCCAACATCAAACCAAAATCTAATTTATACCCTTTAAGCCAATTTCTTAGACTTGACCAAATCCTATCCATATCAAGTTAAAACCAATGGATTTTTCTCTTGAATCAATCATTCCTTCAATCTTCTATCCAAATATAAATAAAACCTACAATCATCAAACCAAATTCAAGTCAACCCAAGTCAAGCCAAACTTAGCCCTTTTGACTTGAAACTTTCCATTGATCCAAAAATTCCTTAGACTCCAAATTGATTGCCATTAAATTTATATTTCAATTAAGGGTTCATATATAAGTTCAACTAAACTCGAATCGAACCAATTGACCCACCTAGGTCCACTTGACCTAAAATGACCTAAAGGACCCATTTGAGCCAACTTCTAATCCAACCTAAATTGGATTGAACTAAGCTCACCAAAACCTTCCACCATGATTGTTGATCGCACCAGGATGATCATTGTAATCAATTGGGTCAAACTAAGTCAACTTAGTCATTTGACCAAGTCAACCCTTAGCCAAAATGAACCAAAACTAGGTAAAAATCATCCTACATCAAATTTATTGAAACCAATAATTTGAATCAACATAAAATCAATATTTAAATATGACTTGACCACCAATTGAGCTAAACCAAGCCCAATCGGTCCAAGTTGACCCAAATTAGCCTAAAGGACCAAATTGGGTCAAATCATGATCTAACCTAAATTGATTGCAACCAATGGCTCAAGTTCATTCCAAATTAATTATTGAACTTGACCTAAACTATAATTGAGCCTAATTTGACCAATTGGTCAACTTGACCCAACTTAGTCCAAATTGGCCTAAATGGTCAAATTAGTCAAAATTCAAATTAAATTCAAATTGATTCAAACCAAAGGCTATGCTCATCTTCAATTAGCCAATTAATATGAATCAACCCATAACCCAAGCCAATTTAGCCAATTTTGATCAAATTGGTCAATTTAACCCATTTGACCCATTTGATTCCAAATTAGCCAAAATCAATCCAAAGCCAAATTAAATCAAATTGATCGTACCAAAATATCTCAAATTATCATTTGAACCTAACCTAAGCCATGGTTTGACCTAATTTGACCAATTGGTCAACCTAACCCAATATGACCCAATGTGACCCATATGACCCATATTGAGCTAAATCTCTTGAAACCAAGCCATGACCCATTGGGGGCTAATTAAACCCAACCCAAAATTATTTGGGATCAGCCCAAAATCAACCTAATCCAATTAAATCCATCATGGATCCTCCCCCACATAGGATTCCACCCAACCTCATTTAATTCTCCTCATCACAGGCATTCAATGGAGTTGATCCTATGGCAGCAAATGAAGACTTTGGGAGCTAAACCCAAAGTCCAATCAAGCCATGATCCATCACAACCACCTCCCCATCACATTTATTCAAATTTTGGCCATCATTAAAAAAGGAGGAATAGAGATAGTAAAAGGATCTTTTTTTTGCCAAGAGTGACCCTCTTATAACTTCCAAAGCAACCAGCCACCACTTCACCACTTCTCTTGAGCTAAAAACATCAAAATCAGGTGGATTCCGGTGAGGAAGCGATGGCAACTAAAGAATGCATCATTCTGAAGAAAAAGCGTAAGTCTAGGCTCACTCCAAGGCTTCTTCTTCTACTCAAGAGCATGCCCGGATCATCACCATCACTGAAAACCATCCCCGACAAGGTAATTTCATCAAACTATAGCCAACCTTAGGATATTCTATGATTCTAGGAATTTTCCATAGATTACCCTGAAATATTTCATTTTATATAATCCCCATATTAATCAAAAAGTTTTCCTGTGAGAATCGTAATGAAAATGAGCCCAATCAGACAAAATTTGGTTCAAAATAATGAAAAATCCAGTTGGATGAACAGTGTTCCACCAATTTCTCCCGTCGGAAGGCAGCCACCGTCTGATCCCCCCATTTGGGGATCAGATGGCTTAGATTGTGTGATCGCATGGTTTGGATCCATGAATCATGCGCAGATCGATCAGATCACACGGATCGATCTGACCATCCGATCCATGATTGGACGGTCGGATCTGATCCATGCATCCCTTTCTCTTTCCCACCCAATCGGCTAATGCGGCATCACATCAATCCACGAGGTGCCTCATGCCACACGTAACAATGATGCTCAGTCGTGCGATGCTTCATGGCACCACAATGCCCATTAGCGCCACAGGTGGTGCTGACTTGGTTAAGTGGAAAAATTGCTTATTTTTTGATTTTAAAAATTATTTAAGTTGCCTAAAATTTTGAAAATTCAAAAAAAATAAAATACTTATCAAAAAATTACAAATACGCTCGTTGGATTAGTTTTTCCGAGTGGAATCCAAGGAACTAAAAATCCTCAAATTTGATGGAATGGTTTTGGCTTAATTTAGGTTTTAGTGAAAATCAAATTTCATTAATTAGTCTAAAATACAAGTTAGATTGAATTGAAATTTTTAGGAATTTAAACTAAAGTTAAAACATACCTATCATAAAAATCTCAAGTTAAAAGGACTTTTGGATTGGGAGAAATTAAATTTTGAAGTTCAGATTGTCTATTTTAAGAAAATAAATCAAATAAAAATTTAGAAATTTACCAAAATCTTAAAAATAACTTAAATCACTTCAATTGATCTAAGACTTTTAAGAAAATAATGTGATTTTCTGAATCGTAATGAACCCCAAACAAACACTTAAGATTAAAGTTTAATCAATTAAGGAATGAATTAAAACATAATCTAAAAATAATGTAAATATCAAATCAAAATTAGAAATGATGTAATACCCAAATGATCGGCAATCGAACCTTAAACCAGAAAAGTATCATGTATCCCTCAAATGAAATTAAATTTAAACATAATTGAAGCTAATTGAGTTGATGAAATTCAATTAAATGATGAGATCTTTAATTTAAACACATAATTGAATAAATCAATGAAACTTTGATATAAAACTAAACTAATCTTGTCAAACTTACACCAAGCATTGAATCTTAATAATATGAAACTACTTAACAAATTAAAATAAATTAAATATTAATTAATCATTAAATAAACTAAAAATCAAATTGATTAATAAACCAATTCAACATAATTGTTTGATTTTAATCAAATCAAACCAAATTAAAGTAAAGTAAAGTTAATTAATATATAATTAAATCACATTTAAAATCAATCCATTTGGAATAAGATGATTAATTAGCCATTAATACATAAACCTAACAACTAAATCAAACATGAATGAAATCTAATGAACATAATAAATGAAGAAAATCGAACCAGACTATGATTATGAATATTAAAGTTTAATTGAAATAAAAATAAATAATTAAATCACTTAATCTAATTAAATGATAATAACAATGATAACCCTTTAATAAATAAAATTTAGGTAAATGCTTAATTAAAACTATTAAATCAAATAAGTCATATATGGGTAATTAAGTCATTAGTCTCTAATTAAACAAACTTTTAATAGATCTATGGATTTAAAATTTAATTCCCCCTAATCAAACTTAATTAATTAAACATTTAATTAATGTAAACTTAATGAATTAATCCATCATCTTAATGAACCAAATTAGCTTTATAAATCACATTAGAATTAATTCAAATCAAACACTTAATTAATCTACTAATTAATTTGATCACACCTCTTAAATAAACTAATTAAGTTAATCAAATTAATCAAATTAAACTTAAACTTAACCAAACATAAAATGCAATTAAATGACAATCGAATCCTAATTTAAACTTAAATCATTAAGTCATTAATAACATCATTAACATAAATAAATATGAAGTCAAATGAAAAATTAAACAAATCTTTATTTAATTTATTAATTTAGCACACACTTAAATATGAAAATTAAGTTAATCAAATTAATCATATTAAACTTAAGCTTAATTAAACATAAATTTGAACATAATTAAAATGCAATTAAATGCCAATCAAATCCTAAATTAAACCTAAATCATTAAGTCAAAAATTACATCATCAACCTAAACAAATATGAAACCAAATTAAAAATTAAACAAATCCTTATTTAATTTAATAATAAACCTAAACACACTTCTTAATTAAACTAATAATCACATTGAACCTAAGAAAACCCATAGATCAGTAAAGCTAATCAAATAAAATTAAATCAAATAAAGAAGGACTCTCATCAATTTAATACATGTTCAAATTAAATCTCATTCAACCTACCTAAATAAGATAGAGTAATTAATAATTAAAATGTGTAAAATCAAAGCATAAACTTAGATCTAATAAACATGATAAATAAATGAAAATAGAACAAAAATATAATCATAAATAATCAAACTCAGTTAAATCAAAGCAAAATTTAAATTCATTTTATCCAATCGAACTATAAATAAATAAACCATAATCAAATCAAATAAACATAAAATTAAATCACATAATTATAATCAAAGAAAAGAATTAGATAATAATTTTAAAAGGATATTGAATTATCAAGATTTAATTGAATTATAACATCTTATTAAAAATTAATCATTCAAATTATATGAAGGTAAACAAATACAAAAAATTTAATAAACACTAATCAAATCAAATCAATTTAACTAAATTATTCAAATAAATCAAATCAAATAAAACCTTAAATACAAGCAATCAAATTAAGGGTTCCTCTTTATGTGTTTAACAACATAAAGACCCTCTAAGGAAATTATGATTAACCCATAAGTATGGGAGAATCATAAAAGTACTTAATTAGATTCTTTAACTTAATTGATCATTAATTATGAGCAAATTGCATTAGGTTCTTTAAGAGCATTCCAATTTTATTTTCTCAGATGTTCATGTCATTTATGGCTTATAATTAAGTGGTTAATCAAATTAAAGAAGCATAGGTAAGGGTGATTAATTAATTTAATTAAGGATCCAACTTAATTAATTCATAAAATTCACTTAATTATTTCCTATTAAAGCAAATTAAATCACTTGCATGGGATGTGGAATAGGGTTAGCAAATCTCTTCTTATATTTCTTGAATCAAATCAAACATGAAATTAGAATGACATTAAGAAGCTTTAGTTTGTCTTAAATGATCTTATTTAATATGATTGCCCTTAGGATTTAGTTTGATTGAATGAAATTATGTGCTCATGTTCTTTTATTTCTATCCAATCATATTAAATGTTGCTTGCCATATATGATCATGCATTCATCTCTTTCAAAAATTAATTAAACAAAATAATTTTTTTTATGCCAAATTGAATGTGTTGACTTAAATTAAAAATAACTATGGCTATTATCAGTATTAAATCAAAAATTACTTTCAAAAGTGTATAAATCAATTATAATATATGGAGTGATGCTAATTATGAAACATCTATGAGTTTTCATGTGTTTAAGACAAGTTGCATGAAGTCTCTCTCTTTACTTTGCATGGGCTTACATAGGATTTACAAATGTATAGTTCATTTGAAAAGAACACAACATTTGTCCAAATCCATTCTTATGTATGTCCATGCTAATGCTTAGAAAGAATTTCATATCAGATATGTAAATGATATGATCGAAAAGAACACAACATTTTGCATGACTTCTGCTTCTTATGGTTAAATTGTTCATTCATTTTGATATAAGAAAAGTGGTATATTAGTCTGGACATCCCAGGGATGCACAACTTTATGTAGCCCTAAGGGGGTCTTTACCTTACTCCCCTGGTGCGAAATAATGATACCATACCTACTCATATCTCTTACACATATGTATGTGCAATGTGGCTTATGAATATAAAGTCATATTCAATCAAATTAATTTCTTCTTTTGCATGACACTTCATCCTTATATTTATGTATACATTTATATGTATATGAGAATAGTGGGTATATAAGTCTGGACATCTCAGGGATGCACATATTTAAGTAGCCCTAAGGAGGTCTTTACCTCACTCCCTTGGTGCGAAATAATGGCATCGTACCCACTTAAAACTTTTATACATTTGAGTGTACATGTAGCTAATAAATTGAAGTCTCCTTTTTTCTATTAAAAAAGATATACATTCATATTAATCTAATTAAATGAAATATAAAATTCAAATATATCATCATCTAAGTGTGCTAAGACATATTATATGTGTAGGTACACTTAGGATCCAATCATGTGCATGTTACATGTGATGGAAAGAAAGGAATGATCATGTGTCATGTGATAGTAATTCATTTCAATTATTCTCAAGAAGCCTTTCACATTGAATAAGGTTATTTAAGGTGAACCCAAACCTAGGACTGTTTAAAACATGTAATAAGCCATTCACTAAAAAAAAACTAAGTCATAATAACATGCTTTATAAAATGACTTAAGGTAGGGATGAAAGAGGGAAATCCCCTTTCTTCTCTTTATAACACTTAGATGTTAAGTGTAGGGTCTTATAGAACCAAAAAAATCACAAACTAAAACTTGCAAAATTAACTAAACAACTTAAAGTGAAACCAACATTCCATGTTAAATTGAATTCTTTTCACCAAGAAAACTTCAACATTAGTGCCTAATTAAGACATACCACACAAGCCTTAAGCACACACATTAGAATACTAAGTCACCACTTCTAGTGCTAAGTTAGAGCAGTATATGTGTGATGGATATTTTATTTTGTGATGTAATATTTTAGACTGGATATTAGGGTATATGTCTCATAGACCGGATGTTAGGCTGTTATTAGCCTAATCATATTATGTGAGGGGTTATGTTTAAGGGGTCATTGTAATAAAAATATAAATGCTTTTATTTTACAGGTTGCTTAGCCCTTAAGCTAACCCATGTTAGGATAGGTGGGCTTGGTTACATAAGACTTAGCCACATGGATTTAAAGCGTAGGAGGTGTTAGTTGTCACTCCAGCGGTTGTAAGTCCATCAGTCGGATGATCTATCCTCTCTTATGGAGGTAGACTATTATGTACACCTTTTGCTTAGATTTAGGACATGCTTGTGGTTTGTACCAAAGCTCCCTAGCTTAGGATCCAAGGTAGCTATTTTCTTCAGGCTACAAGTATAAATCCTCATCTCTTAGGAATTTCCACAATCTTATGTTATGGGATTATAAGTCCTAGTATTCTAATAAAATTTCAACTCAAATAAATAAATCTCTTCAATTTCAAATATATAAAACCCAATTATAGGGTAGATTGTAATGCTCACTAAGCTTCCTAGTGTCATGAGCATTTCCTACTTTCTTCCTTTGGATTCCCAAAATAAGTCTTCTCCTTGATCTATCTCATTTGATTTTCTAGAATAACTAATCCTTTGATTGTCTTAACCTTGAAATCTTTGGAGACTTTAATTCCTACTTTAATCGAGAGTATTCCTAAGGGATTTTATTCCTTAGGATGTAATTAACTATGGGGCTTGCCTCCATAGGGAACTTAATGAACCTGGCCAAGATGAAGAGATTAGGATACTGTTGGCCTTCGATGATGACAGACTGTATGGATGTAGCTAGAAGATGCCACTAATGTCAGGTACATGGTGTGGTCCTACATAAACCACCCAAAATTCTACATCTTACATTGGCCTCATGGCCATTTGAGTGTTGGGGTACCGACATAGTGGGTCTGATCGATCCTCCTTCTTCCAAGGGTCACCGGTTCATTCTTGCTATCACCGACTATTTTTCTAAGTGGGCGGAGGTAATCCCACTTAGAGAGGTCATAGCTCAGCATGTGCTCCAATTTTTTAGGAACCATATCATATATAGGTTCAGGGTGCCTCGATGAATTATATCTGATAATGGTATTGCATTCAAGAGCACTAATATCAACTTTTGCCTGAGACACAACATAGATTGGAGATATTCTACCATCTACTAGCCGAGGGCAAACAGTCTAGCAGAAGCATTGGAGAAACCTCTCATTCAAATATTAAAGAAGACACTCGATGATAATAAGAGATAGTAGAATGAGCAGTTAGTCGAAGCCTTGTGGGCCTATCGTATCACATACAGAACTCCAACTCAATCTACCCCTTTCTCCTTAGTGTATGGGTCTGAAGCCATTCTACCATTAGAAGTCCAACTCCCATCACTAAGAATAGCCATGGGTAGTAAAATCACAATGGAGTAGAACACCAAGTTACAGTTGGAAGAGCTAGAAGGTTTGGAGGAGAGATGCCTCGGGCATGCCAGAACCTCGAGTTATATAAATCCAAAATGATTTAAACTCATAATAAGTTGGTCCGTCCTAGAGCTTTTCAAGTAGGAGAGCTTGTTTTAGTTCTAAGAGGACAAATTATTGCCTGTGAAAAATGAGAGGCAAGTTTGAACCCACTTGGGAAAGCACTTTTGTCATAGAGAAGGCCTACCAAGGAGGATCTTATCAACTCATAAATTGTAAGGGAAAGAGCCCGATGCTTCTAATAAATGGGCTCTACTTAAAGAAATACTATCCATAAATCTTGTTTGAAAATAACCATCATTAAAACTTTTTTTCATATCAAATTCCATCTCTTATTTGTTAGAAATATCTTTGGCTTGCAAATCCGCCATGACATGTTTAGGGTAGGTATAAGAGAACCCAAGAGGCATCTTATCCCTCCACAGCACAAACATAAACTATAAACGATCCTCCAATGCTATTAGGATAGGTGTAAGAGAACCTAAGAGGCATCCTATTTTGACTAGTACAACTAAGTTAGGTGTAAGAAAACCCAAGCAATATCCTTTCTTGGTGGACTCAATCGCCATTCCATTCTAGTAGGTGTAAGAGAACCCAAGAGACATCCTATTCCCTCTTTCACAATATAAACAAACAAATATCTTTTATCTTGGGCTATTTTGATGTGGGAGCAAGCCCCCCTCCCCGCCCCCTCATGGCACTCACTCATTAGCTGCTTTAGGTCAAATGGACATGCTACCTTACTAGTGTGTCACCCCAATAGTCACTTGTCTAGCAGATGTGAGTCCCCACACTTTCTTCCTGACTTGACCATTAAACCAATGAGCACCTTGTTAGTTTGGTAGGCCTCACTATGCATCCAGTAAGCTACACATGTTGACTTTGTTTAAGAGGATGTAAGCCTACACACTTTCTTCTTAAACTAGCCATCATGCACTGACTAGGTCAAGTATATTTGAGGCTTAGAATAAGTCCCTCGGTGGCTTCTTTCCTTTTAACTACTTCAAGCCTAGGTTTGGTCCCTACGTAGGACCCCTCGCTTAATAGTCGCCCTAGGTTAGATAGCCCCTGTCGAGCCAAAGACAGACTATCCCAACAATTAGTTTAGCTTTAGGGAGATGCAAGCCTACACGCCTTCTTTCTAGACTAATTATCATAAACTGACGGGCACCTTAGGTTAGTTGGTTACCACCATGCTGATGGCGACCCGCCTAGTGGATATACCACTCTTGGCAAAAGTGAGTCCCCGTGATTTCTCCTTGAGTTGGTGATTGAATACCTATAGGCTTTCTTTTGCAGGGTTTTGGATAACGCCCCTAGTGACACCTCCCCTATGGGCACTCTATATGGATCACATCCTTAGCGATCCAATTTAGACACTACCCTAATTATTTTTGGATTGGACAGTCCCCCTTTCATAGTAACCACTCCTGTGGTTGGAGAATTTATTCAGCGGATGCGCACATTCTCCCTTGGTCCAGTAAATCTGAGATAAGACTAAGCTGATATAAGCTCCTTCTCAGTGTGGTCACTGGCACACCAATAGAGTCCACACAAACAAATAAACAAAATATATCTTTGCTTGTGGATTAGGAATTCAAGCCTCTAGTGGCCCCTTTCCTAAGCAAACATCCTAACTTTAAGGTAGTGTCAGCAAAACTCCCTATAGGAATTTCCTGACTACCTTGAGTTGAGATAAGTCCTCAGGTTGGCACTCTTTCAGTAGTTGACCTTAGGTCAGGTTTGACTCATTGTGCCGCCAACAGGTCACCCCAGTGGTCGTCTTTGATGTGGAAGATATAAGTCTATTACACATTTTTTCTAGCATGACTGCTGCAAACTGATGGGCAACCGTAGGTTGGGTTTGATTTATTATGCTATCAACTGATCACCCTAGTGGTTCCTGCTTGGAAGTTATAAGTCTATAAGCTTTCTTTCTGACTCAGGCATTGCACACCGAAAGGCACCCCTTAGGTTGGTTAGCTCTACTTCATGGATAGACTATTCCTTTGGATTTGTAAATCTAAGACAGGTCTAGGCTGATATTAGCTCCTTCTTAGTAGATCCATCACACATCGACAGGGTCCATATAAAATTAAATTAATTCTGACTATTCTTGAGTCAATATGAGTCTACAATGACATTTGCCAAAATAGTCACCCTAGGTCGTTTGATTTGTTGGCCATCGACAGATCACCCCAATGACTAATCCCTACTTTGGAAGATGTAAGTCTACTACACTTTCTTCCTAGTACAACCATTGTACACCGAAAGGCAACCCTTAGGCCGGATAGTCCTACCTTGTGGCTAGTAGACTACCCCTTTGGATTTATAAATCTGAGACAAGTCAAGGCCGACATAGCCCCCTTCTCAATAGGCCCATCGCACACCAACAGGGTCTATAACATAACACACCAAATTAAAACAAATCAAATCAAATCAAATCAAATCAATATAAATTAAATTAATCATCATGACTACTCTTGAGTTGAGGTAAGATCCCCAATGGTACTCACTTAGTAGCTACCTTAGGTAGGGTTCGATGTGTTGTCCATCTAATAGATTACCCCAATGGCTTTTACCTCCTTTCGAAGATATAAGTCTGATATGCCTTTTTCTTAGCATATTCATTGCATGCCGAAAGGCAACCACTTAGGTCGCATAGTCCTACCTTATGGCAGGTGGACTACCTCTTTGGACTTGTAAATCTAAGACAAGCCACCCTGGTTCTTTCTAGTGGTCGCATCACACAATCGATAAGGTCCATAGCAATACGTAAAAAACCAACCTCCCCAGTGGAGTCAAATAAAATATATCGGACAAACCAAATTTCTCCCTAGTGTGGCACAATTCAAATTAGCCTCCTTAGTGGAACTTAGATCTATATTAAACAAATATAATAGAGTGTACATCTACGGCGGTATGCCCTCAATTTAGAACCCTTCTCCCAATGGAGTGGTAATAAATTAAACCAACCTCCCTAGTGGAGTCTAATCAAACAAATAAAAGAAATCCAATCAAATTCTTATCCCCAGCTGATAGCCCGAACCTGCTTCCCTAGTGGAAGGTTCACATACCTAATCCCTAGCGAATTCGAGCACATATCCCTAGCAGATATGCCAATGACAATTAAAATAAAATAAATTAAAATCAATTTGATCTTCATCCCCATCAGATTATAGATTCTTATCCCTAACAGATACACACTCAAACTAATCATATTCATTATCAAACTAAAATTCTTATCCCTCGGATAACTTGGACCTGCTTTCTTAGTGGAAGGTTCATGTACTCAATCCCCAGCGGATTCCTTCTTGCTCTCTTATACCCTTCACATTGAGAGCTGCATCGCACTAAGATCTTGACTCTATCTACCTTTTAGGTCTAGGTATAGAATATTTCTAATAGTGTTTGTAATCTTCTAGATGTTATTGATCATTTTGGTCAATGCCAATACACGTGGTGTGCCTTGTCAGTTACACCACACTTATTGGGGGTCCTTTTGACCTCACTTTTGGAGTAAGCTCTTAACCTCTTCTTCTTAGACTCAGGACTCTTTTAGACACTAAGAAATCCTTAGTCATAAGACACTTCTACTGATTAGGTGAACACTTAACCAAAGCTTTGAGACTTAAAAGGGTTAATCATAAGATTAGGCTACGCCTTAGGGCTTAAGGAAATTACCTATCCTATAGCCTTAACCTAATTTGGATACACTTTCTCAAATCAAACCCAGATTCAAATCTCAAACCAAACCTCAAGTTCAAATCTAAATTCCAAATCTATATCCCAAATTTGACTCCAAATGATTGAAACCCACAATCAAATTCAAATCCCAATACCCTTCCTAAGCCATATGAACCACCTTCAAAAGCTTAGCCAAAACTCTTTCTAGATCAAATCAAACTCAATTGATTTATTTATAAATAAATTATTCCTTCATTCATATTCACAAATATAAATGAAACCCACCTTCCAATGACCAAAAATAAATCAAACTAAATTGATTTCCCTCTAATCCTTTTTGACCTACACCCATGGACTTGGTCAAATTTGCTTCCAAATCTCAAACCAAACTTAAGTGATTTTCTCATGAATTATTTAGATCTTTATTTATATTCATAAATATAAATGAAATATAAATCCAAATGCCCAAGAATAAATCCAACTTCAAACCAAAATCCAATTTATACCCTTTAAGCCAATTTCCTAGACTTAACCAAATCCTATCCAGATCAAGTCAAAAACCAATAAATTTTCTCTTGAATTAATCATTCCTTAAATCATCTATCCAAATATAAAAAAAATATACAATCATCAAACCAAATTCAAGTCAACCCAAGTCAAGCCTAACTAGCCCTTTTGCCTGAAACTTTCAAATGAGCTAAAATCCCTTAGACTTGAAATTAATTACCGTTGAATTTACATTTTAATCTAGGGCTCATATATAAGTTCAACTAAACTTGAATCAAACAAAAGCCAAATCAATTGACCCACTTAGGTCCACTTGACCCAAAGTGACTTAAAGGACCCATTTGTGCCAACTTCTAATCCAACCCATATTTAATTGAACTAAGCTCACCAAAACCTTTCACCATGATTGTTGATCACCCCAGGATGAACAATTGTAATCAATTGGGTCAAACCAAGTCAACCCTTAGCCCAAATAAACCAAAACTAGCCAAAACTCATCCAACATCAAATTGATTGAAACCAATGATTTGAATCAATACAAAATCAATATTTAAATATGACTTGATCACCAATTGAGCCAAACCAAGCCCAATCATCCATTCGATCTAAGTTGACCCAAATCGGCCTAAAGGACCAAACTAGGTTAAATCATGATCTAACCCAAATTGATTGCAACTAATGGCTCAAGTTCATTAAAAATTAATTATTGAACTTGACCAAAGCCATCATTGAGCCTAATTAAATTGGTCAACTTAACTAGCCCAAATTGACCTAAAGGGTAAAATTAGGTAAAATTCAAATTAAATCCAAATTGATTCAAACCAAAGGCTACTCTCCACTAGCCAATTGAACATGAATCAACCCATAATTTTTTGGTTTAGTCAAATTGGTCAACTTGACCCATTTGACCCATTTGATTCCAAATGAGCCAAAATCAATCCTATGCCAAATTAAATCAAATTGATCATACCAAAATACCTCAAATTTTCATTTAAACCTAACTTAAGCCTTAGTTTGACTTAATTTGACCAATTAGTCAACCTAACTCGATATGACCCAATGTGACCCATATG
This sequence comes from Cymbidium sinense, assembly GCA_021442155.1. Lineage (NCBI taxonomy): Eukaryota > Viridiplantae > Streptophyta > Magnoliopsida > Asparagales > Orchidaceae > Cymbidium > Cymbidium sinense. The sequence goes on along the minus strand of JAKCPB010000104.1, from coordinate 136,862 downwards.
ACCCAAATTGAGCAAAATCCCTTGAAACCAAGCCATGACCCATTGGGGGCTTGTCAAAATGATCCAAACTCATTTGGGATCAGCCTAAAATCAACCCAACACAATTATATCCCTCATGGATACTCCCCCACATAGGATTCCACCCAACCTCATTTAAGTCTCCCCATCACATGCATTCAACTCCTCCCCACACTTGCATTCAATGGAGTTGATCCTATGACAGCAAATGAAGACTTTGGGAGCTAAATCCAAAGTCTTCAATCAAGCTATCATCCATCACAACCACCTCCCCATCATATTTATTAAAATTTTGGCCACCATTAAATGAGGTTTAGTAAAGAGATATTTTTTTTGGCAAGAGAGACCCTCTTAGAACTCCCAAAGTATCCAGCTACCACTTCCCCACTTCTCTTGAGCCAAAAACATCAAAACTAGGTGGATTTTAGCGAGGAAGTGATGATAATTGAAGAATACATTATTTCACAGTGAAGGAAAAGTCTAGGAACACTCCAAGGCTTCTTTTTCCACTCAAGAGCGTGCACGGATCATCACCACTGCCAAAAATCATTCCCGATGAGATAATTTCATCAAACTATAGCAAGCGTTAGGATCTTCCATTTGCATAAATGTATGCTCGATTCTAAGAATTTCCCATAGATTACCCTCACATTTTTCATTTTATATAATCCCCATACAAATTGAGAAGTTTTCCAGTGAGAATCACCATGAAAATGAGCCCAATCAGATGAAATTTGGTTCAAAATCATGAGAAATCCCGTTAGATGAAAAGTGTTCCACCAATTTTGCCTGCCGAAAGGCAGTTGCTGTCCGACCCTGCCGTTTGGGGATTGAAGGCTTAGATTGCATGACCATGCGATTGACTGCGCATGGTCCGTGATCACGGGTCATCAATTCTTTCTAATGTGATCGTCAAATCCGATCTACATGCTCCTATCTCTTTCCCACTCGATCGGTGACAAAGACCATATAATCGTGTGGGCCGTACACATAACAACATTGCCTAGTCGGCGCATGTGTTTTCTATCGACACACGCTTTGACTGGGTCATGTGGAAAAATCACATATTTTTGATTTTAAAAATTATTGAAGTTGCCTAAAATTTAAAAATTCAAAAAAAAAAACTTAACCAAAAATTACAAATATGGCTCGTTTAATTAGTCTTTCCGAGAGGAATCCAAGGAACCAAAATCCTAAAATACCACAGAATGGTTTGATCTTAATTTAGGTTTTAGTCAAAATCAAATTTCATTAATTAGTCTAAAAATACAAGTGAGATTGAGTAGAAATTTTCATCAATTGAAATTAAAGTTAAAACACACCTATCATAAAAATATCAAGTAAAAAGGACTTCTAGATTGGGAGAAATTAAATTTTGAAGTTCAGATTGTCTATTTTAATAAAATAAATTAAATAAAAATTCAAAAATTCACAAAAATTTTTAAATAACTTAAATCACTTCAGTTGACATCTAGGACTCTTAAGAAAATAATGTGATTTTCTGGATCCTAATGAACCTCAAACAAACACTTAAGATTAAAGTTTAATCAATGAAAGAATTAATTAAAATATAATTTAAAAATAATTTAATTACCAAATCAAAATTAGAAATGATGTAATACCCAAATGATTGGTAATCAAACCTTAAACCAGAAAAGTATCATGTATCCCTCAAATGAAATTAAATTTAAACATAGTAGAACCTAATTCAGTAAATGAAATTCAATTAAATGAGATCTTTAAATCAAACTCGTAATTGAATAAATCAATGAAACTTTGATATAAATCCAAACTAATCTTGTCAAACCTACACCAAACATTGAATCTTAATCATATGAAACTACTTAACAAATTAAAATAAATTAATATTAATTAATCATTAAATAAACTAAAAATCAAATTGATTAATAAACCAATTCAACATAATCATTTGATATTAATCAAATTAAACTAAATAAAGCTAAAGTAAACTTAATTATGATATGATTAAATCACATTTAAAATCAATCCATTTGGAATAAGATAATTAATTAGCCATTAATACATAAACCTAACAACTAAATCAAACATGAATGAAATCTAATGAACATAATAAATGGAAAAAAATCAAACATAACTATGATTATGAATAATCAAGTTTAATAGAAACAAAAATAAATAATTAAATCACTTAATCTAATCAAATGATAATAACAATGATAACCCTTTAATCAATAAAATTTAGGTAAATGCATAATTAAAACTATCAAATAAAATAAGTAATATATGGGTAATTAAGTCATTAATCTCCAATTAAATAAACATTTAATTAATCTAATGATTTAAAAATTTAATTACCCTTAATAAAACTTAATTAATTAAACATTTAATTAATGCAAACTTAATGTATTAATCCATCATCTTAATAAACCAAATTAACTTTATAAATCTCATTAAAATTAATTCAAATCAAACACTTAATTAATCTACTAATTAATTTGATCACACCTCTTAAATAAACTAATTAAGTTAATCAAATTAATCATATTAAACTTAGGCTTAACCAAGCATAAAATGCAATTAAATGCCAATCAAATCCTAATTTAAGCTTAAATCATTAAGTCATTAATTACATCATTAACCTAAATAAATATGAAATTAAATTAAAAATTAAACAAACTTTTATTTAACTTAATAATTGATCACACCTCTTAAATAAACTAATTAAGTTAATCAAATTAATCATATTAAACTTAAGCTTAACCAAACATAAAATGCAATTAAATGCCAATCAAATCCTAATTTAAACTTAAATCATTAAGTCTTTAATTACATCATTAACCTAAATAAATATGAAATCAAATTAAAAATTAAACAAATCTTTATTTAATATAATTATTTACCACACCTCTTAAATAAGCTAATTAAGTTAATTAAATTAATCATATTAAACTTAAGCTTAATCAAACATAAATTTGAATATAATTAAAATGCAATTAAATGCCAATCAAATCCTAAATTAAACCTAAATCATTAAGTCATTAATTTGATCATCAACCTAAACAAATGTGAAACCAAATTAAAAATTAAACAAATCCTTATTTAACTTAATAATAAACCTAAACACACTTCTTAATTAAACTAATAATCACATTTAACCTAAGCAAACCCATAGATCAATAAAGCTAATAAAATCAAATTAAATCAATTAAAGAAAGACTCTCATCATTTTAATACATGATCAAATTAAATGTAATTCAACCTACCTAAATAAACTAAACTAATTAATTATTAAAATGTGTAAAATCAAAACATAAACTAAGATCTAATAAACATGATAAATATATGAAAATAAAGCTAAATTTTAATAAATAGTCAAACTTAGTTAAATCAAAGCAAAATCTCAATTCATTTTACCCAATCGAACTATAAATAAATAAACCATAATCAAATCAAATAAACATAAAATTAAATCACATAATTATAATCAAAGAAAAGAATTAGATATTAATTTAAAAGGATATTGAATTATCAATATTTAATTGAATTAAAACATCTAATTAAAAATTAATCAATCAAATTATATGAAGGTAAACAAATACAAAAAAAATGTAGTAAACACTAATAAAATCAAATCAATTCAACTAAATCATTCAAAGAAATCAAAATCAAATGAAATCTTAAATACAAGCAATCAAATTAAGGGTTCCTTTTTATATGTTTAACAACATAAAGACCCTCTAAGGAAATTATGGTTAACCCATAAGTATGGGAGAATCATAAAAGTACTTAATTGGATTCTTTAACTTAATTGATCCTTAATTATGAGACTAATTGCATTAGGTTCTTTATGAGCATTGCAATTTTATTTTCTCACGTGTTCATGCCATTTATGGCTTATAATTAAGTGGTTAATCAAATTAAAGAAGCATACATAAGGGTAATTAATTGATTTAATTAAGGATCCAACTTAATTAATTCATAAAACTCACTTAATTATTTCTTATTAAACCAAATTAAATAATGAAAATGGGGCGTGGAATAGGGTTAGCAAATATCTTCTTATATTTATTGAATCAAATCAAACATGAAATTAGAATGACATTAAGAAGATTTAGTTTGTCTTAAATGATCTTATTTAATATGATTGCCCTTAGGATTTAATTGGATTGAATGAAATTATGTGCTTATGTTCTTTTATTTCTTTCCAATCATATTAAATTTTGTTTGCCATATATGATCATGCATTCATCTCTTTCAAAAATTAATTAAACAAAATGATTTCTTTTATGCCGAGCTGCATGTTTTGACTTAAATTAAAAATCATTATGGCTATTATCACTATTAAATAAAAAATTATTTTGAAAAGTGTATAAATCAAATGAGTTTGAATGTGTTTAAGACACGTGGTATGAAGTCTTCTCTCTTTACTTTGCATGGGCTTACATAGGATTTACAAATGTATAGTTCATTTGAAAATAACACAATATTTGTCCAAATCCATCCCTACGTTTGTCCATGCTAAGGCTTTGAAAGAATTTCATATCACATATGTAAATCATTTGATTGAAAAGAACATAACATTTTGCATGACTTCTTCTTATTATGGTTAATTGTACATTCATATGTATATGTTGGTTAAAAATTTATATGGGGTTTAGATTTGATTTTGAATTTTGGGATTGATTTAGACTGTTTGAATTTATATTTCATTTATATATGTGAATATAAATGAGAATATAATTGGATCATGAGAAAATTTCAAGATTTGAAGTGGTTTAATCATGATTTAGGTTAAATCCCTTAAAAATAATTTAAAGGATTTAAAGAAATTATTAAATTGAAATTTAATTTTTGAATTGGATTTGATTGATTTATATCCATACTTCATTTATATATGAGAATATAAATGAGAGTACAAATATGTTTTGAGAAAATCCCATGAATTTGAGTAGGTTTGATCAAAGTTTAGGTTAAATCCATTAATGGGAGATTAAGGGATTTAATGGAATTTCAAGGATTTTAAATTTGGAATTTAATTTGAGGGTTTGATTTGATTGATTTATATTTACATTTCATTTATATATGTAAATATAAATGAGAATATAAATAAGTTTTGAGAAAATCCCATGGATTTGAATTGATTTGATCAAGGTTTAGAGTTGATTTTGGCTAAGTCCTTCAATGAAAAATTAAAGGGACTTAAGAAAATTTTCATGAATTGATTTTGAATTTTGAGTTTAGTTGGATTGATTTAAATTTATATTTCATTTATAAATGTGAATATAAATGAGAATGTATGTATTATGAGAAAATCTCAAATATTTGAATTTTTTTTTATTGTAATTTTGGTTAAGTCCTTAAGGGAAGGTTAAGGACTTAAGCAAAATTTCATGAATTGATTTTGAATTTAAAATGTGATTTGATGGGTTTGAATTTATATTTTATTTATATATGAGAATATAAATGATAATATAAATGAGGTATGAGAAAATCTCAAAGGATTGAATAAGATTGAATCATGATTTTGGTTAAGTCCTTAAGGGAAGCTTAAGACCTTAGGCAAAATTTGAACTTAGGAATTTTTGATGGATTTTGGTCATGGGTTTCAATCATAGATTTAAATCATGGATTTGAATCATGGAATTGATTTAAGTTTGGAGAAAATCAAATAGGATTAATTTGGAGTTTGACTTGAAAGAAGGAAAGTGAAGAATGGTTTAAAAAAAGGGTAGGAAGTTTTCCTAACACCTCTAAGGCATGACCTATTTCTATGGCTAACTATTCTAAGTTTTCTAAGGATAGGTTTAAGTATCCACCTATTCACTAGATGTGTCTTAAGACTAAGGAACTCTTAAAGTCTAAGAGAAATCCTAAGCCTAAGATGGAGGGGTTGAGAGCTCATTCTAAAAATGAGATCAATAAAGGGCCCCTAGTAGGTGTGGTGTGACTGACAGGGAACACCTCACATATTGGTGTTGACCAAAAGGATCAACAACACTGAGAGATCACAAGCACTAACAGAAATAATCTATCCTTAACCTAATGAAAAGAAAGAATCTAGAGCTTAGTTCAATATGACTCTACTTATGCCTAAGACATAAGAGAGAGGGAAGAAATCCACTAAGGGAAAGAGTGTGAACCTTCCACTAGGGAAGCAGGTTCAAGTTATCTACAAGGAGATGAAAGGTTTGATTTGATTTGAATCTCATTGAGGAGAAATCTCCACTAGGGGAGAGGGTTAATTTTATTTCAATTTTTATTAAATTTATATTTTTAGATGAACCCTATTGGTTTGCAATGGGTTGAACTGAGTAGGAGCCATGGAGGCCAAGACCTAACTCAGATTTATCAATCTAAAGGGGTAGTCTGCTAAACACGTAGGAGGACTAGCTGACCAAAGGGTTGCCTTTTAGTATACAATAGTTGTACTAGGAAGAAAGCATGGTAGACTTACATCCTCCAAGTAAGGACTAGTTGCTGGGGTAATCTATTAGCAAGGCAACAAATTGAACACAACCTAGGGCTGACTATTGAATGAATGCTACTAGGGGACTTAGATCAACTCAAAAATAGTAAAAATTGATTTTATTTTTTTCAAATTTGTTTATTTTGATTATGATGGATCCCATAGATTTGCGATGAACTGCACTGAGTAGGGGCCATGGAAGCCTAGACCTAACTCAAATTTACGAATTCAAAGGGAGTAGCCTACTAACCACAAGGTAGGACTATCCAACCAAGGAGAAATGCCTTTTGGTATACAATGGTCAAGTTTTAAGAAGAAAGCATGGAGGCTCACATCTTCTAAGAACAAGTAACCATTGGGATGATCAGTTGCTTTGGAAAATAAATCAAACTTGACCTAGGGCTAACTATTGAATGAATGCCAGTGGGGGACTTAGATCAGCTTAAAGATAGTCAAAAGATTCATTTCTATTTTAATTTATTTTATGGATTTTGTTGGTTTATGATGGATCACACTGAGAAGGAGCTTATAGAAGCTTATACCTATCTCAGATATATTGAACCAAAGGGAGTAGCTTCTCGACCGATGGGAGAGTTATCCAACCAAAGGAGTGTCTTTCAATTTGCAATGATTAATTAAAGGGAAGAAAGCTCGGGGACTCACATCTTCCACTAGAAAAGACCACTAGGATGATTGATTATTTTGGGCAACAAATCAAACCTGACCTAGGGCTACCCGTTGGTTTGCGACAATCATACTAGAAAGAATGCATCATGGTCATATATCTTTCAAAGCATAATGATTGCCAGGGTAACCTGCTTATGACAAAATAGATTGAACTTGACCTACGGGTGACTATGGAGTGAGTACTGACTCGAGGATTTATCTTAACTTAGGTAGTTAGGCAATTCCTATAGGGAGTTCTGTTGACACTGCCCTAAAGATAGGATGGTTGCTTGGGAGAAGGGGCCCTTTGGGGGCTTGAATTTCTAATCCACAAGCAAATTAATTTTGTTTTTTATTTATTTTAGTGTATTTTATCATGGACCCTATTAGTTTGCAAGGGATCAAACTAAGAAGGAGCTTATATCAGCCAAGGCTTATCTCAGATTTACTAAACCAAGAGAAATTTCAGTGCATCCGCTGAACAAATTTTCCAATCACAGGGGTGGCTATTAGAAAGGAGAACTATCCAATCCAAAAGTAACTCGGGTAGTGTATAAATGGGGCTGCAAAGGACTTGATCCAAATAGAGTGTCCACATAGAATGGGGCCACTAAGGGCTTAATCCAACATCCTGGAGAAAATGACATGGCTAGTCATAAATTCAATAGATATTGGTGTCCAACTCAAGGAGAAAGCTCATGGACTCATATCTGCTAAGGGTGGTGTACTCACTGGGTGATTCACCATCAGCATAGCGAACAACAACCAACATAAGGTGCCCATCAATTTATAATAATTAGCCTAGGAAGAAAGCTCGGAGACTCACATCCTCTTATAACATAACTGATTGCTGGGATAGTCTATCTTTGCGGCTTGACAGGTGCTATCTGACCTAGGGCACTACTAAGTGAATTCCACTGGAGGACTTATATCAACTCAAAAGTAGTCAAGAGGAAAGGAGCCTCTGGGGGGTTATCCTAAACCTCAAACATACTCGACCTAATTAGAGCATGATGGCTAGTTCAAGAAGAAATCACAGAGACTCACATATTCTTAAGCAAAGTCAACATGAGGTAGCTTACTGGCTAGGCAGTGAAGCATACCATACTAACAAGGCACTCATTAGTTCATAATGATCAAGTTAGGAAGAAAGCTTAGGGACTCACATCCTATAACAAATGACCACCGGGGTGACATACTAACGAGTTAGCATGTAGACCCGACCTAGAGCAGTTAATGAGTGAGTGTTGTAGTGAGCTTGCACCCACATTGAATAGCTCGAGATAAAATATTTTTTTTTATGTTTGCATGTGCTAAAAGGAATAGGATGCCTCTAGGGGACTCTTACACCTACCTTAAAACACGCTGGGGAATTATGATGATGCCATGGATGGCAACAAGGATTCCCACTAAGAAAGGATGCTGCTTGGGTTCTCTCACACCTAACTTAGTTATGCTAGTCAAAATAGGATGCCTCTCGGGTTCTTTCACACCTATTCTAATAGCATCGGGAGATTGTATTTGTGTTGTGAAAGAAGGATAAGATGCCACTGGGGGACTCTTACACCTACCCTAAACACGTCACGATGGATTCACAAGATAAGCAAATAACACTTAGAAAGAAGAGAAGATTTGATGAGTGGAATAAGATTTTGTTCTTTTTTGTAATGATTATTTTCAAACAAGTTTTATTTCATAGGTAATATTTCTTTAGATAGAGCCCATTAATTGGAAGCATCGAGTGTTCCCCTTTACAATCAATAAGATGATAAGATCCTCCTTGGTAGGCCTTCTCTATGAGATAGGGGCCTTCCCAAGTAGGTTCAAACTTGTCTCCCATCTTTTGATGGGCAATAATTGGTCTCCATAGGACTAACAAAAGTTCTCCTACTCGAAAAGACCTAGGGCAGACCAGCTTGTTGTGAGCTTAAATAATTTTAGCTTTGTACAACTCGAGATTTTGGTACACCTGAGAATCTCATCCAAACCTTCGAGCTCTTCTAACCATACACTAAGGATAATGGGATAGACTGAGTTTGAGTTTGGTATGTGGTGCAATAGGCCCACAAGGCTTCAACTAACTGCTCTTTCCATTGTCATTTATTATCATCAAGAGTCTTCTTCAGTATTGGGATGACGGTTTTGTTGAATGCTTCTGCTAAGCCATTAACTATTAGGTAGTAGATGGTGGAGTATGTCCAATATATACCGTGTCTTCTGGCAAAGTAGTTGATCTTCATGCTTTTGAATTCAATACCATTATCGGATATAATTCATCGAGGAAACCTGAACCTATATGTAATATGGTTCCAAAAAAACTGAAGCACATGGTGATCTGTGACCTCTCTGAGTGGGATGGCTTCCGCCCACTTGGAAAAGTAGTCGGTGACAACTAAGATGAATTGATGCCCCTTGAAGAAGGAGGATTGATCGGACCTACAATGTCAATACCCCAACACTCAAATGACCATGAAGCCAAAGTAGGGTGTAGAATGTTGGGTAGTTAGTGGTGGACCACACCGTGCACTTGACACTGATGGCATCTCCTAGCTACATCTATGCAATCTATGATCATAGAAGGCCAATATTATCCAAATCTTTTAATCTTTGTCTTCATCTTCAAACTAGATTGATGAGCTCCACATAGACCTGAATGTACCTCGATTATAATGCCATGAGTTTTATGTTTTTCTAAACAACATAAGCACGTTTGGTCAAAGGACCATCGGTACAAGGTGCCATCAACAAGAGCATAGGAAAGAGCTCTTTGTTTTCACCTGATAGGCTAGTGATTTCTCTTAAGGTAGTTTTTTGGTGTTCAAGTAATCTATGAATGGTTGCCTCCAATCTAGCTCCTTGTCCATTTTGGCAATGACAACCTCCCCTTCAAGAGAAGGTCTCTCGATGAGTTTAGAATCAATAAGGGATAATACTTATTTATTTTGGGCACCCTTATTGAAATGGACTCATCTTTTGAACATGCCAAATCTTTGGCAAGCTTGGCCAAGGAATCTACTACTGTGTTCTCTCCTTGGGGAACCTTGTAGATGGTGACTTTAGGAATTTGGGCTAAGAGCTTCATGGTATACTCGTAGTAATGACGAAGATTGGGCTTGAGGACCTGGTAGGATTCGATAATTTGGTTGATGACCAACTAAGAATCCCTAAAGATGTTGATGCTCTTGACATTGACAGTGATAGCTAACTCCAAACTGGCAATCAAAGCCTCATACTCAGCTTCATTATTGGTATAGGGGTTGGAAAGATAGTATGACAATCTCATCACGTGATTTGGAGTTAAAAGAACTATTCTTACCCCTGCCTTTCTTAGGAGAATAGATCGTGGTGCTTCACCTTTAAGAAAAGAAGCAGCATCATCAAAATACATCTCCCATTGGTGGTTGCTGGCCTCACCTAAGTTCATGATTTGTTCATCGATGAGATCATCACTAAGTGGAGAATCAACAGGAAGTGGGTGTACTGCTAAGAAATTGCTAGTACTTGTCATTTTACTGCACGGAGGGGTACAAATATAGTATTGAACTGCAAGAGTATCATGGACCAACGAACCAAAAGTCCGGAAAGCGCTATGTGTCATGAGGTACTGTAATGGATTAGTTCGAGAGATCAAGTTTAGCTTATGAGAAAGCATATAATGTCATAGCTTATGAGATGCAAAGATCAAAGCTAGGTAATGTTTCTCAATAGGTGGATAGTTTGCTTTAGTAGGGATCAGACGATGGCTGAGATAGTGGAGTACACTTTCCTTCCCTTCATCATTGGCTTGGGCCAATAGAGCATCAAGGGATTCATCCAATGCAGCAGTGTAAAGGATCAAGGGCCTACCCGGGATAGAGGTTGCTAGACTGGCAGCTTCACCAAGTATTCTTTGATGTCTTTGAATGCGTGCTGACACTTGTCATCCCACTTGAACTTGGCATCATTTTTGATAAGTTTTGAGAATGGCTTGCATCTCCCTAATAAGTTTGAGATAAAGCATCTTAGATACGCCAGCCATCCTTGAAAGGATTTGAGTTGAGTTAAACTCTTAGGAGGTGACATTTCTAAGATAGCTTTAATCTTTTCAGGATCTATTTCTAGTCCCCGATGTTGAACAACAAACCCAAGGAATTTTTCTAAAGCTACTCTGAATGCACACTTTTGGGAATTCATCTTGAGGTTATATTATCTTAACCATTCAAAAACTGCTCTTAAGTCAAAAAGGTGGTCTTCCTTTTTTAAACTCTTGACTACTAGATCGTCAATATAGCACTCAACCTGATGATGGATGGGTTCATTGAAGATCCGAGTCATGGCATGTTGATACGTAGCACTAGCATTTTTAAGGACAAAAGGCATGACGCTATAACAGAAGTTTCGATCGGGTTCGAAAAGCAGTGTTTCTTTCATCTTCAGAAGACATCTTGATTTGGTTATAGCTAGATGATCCATCCTTGAAAGAGAAGACTGTATGAGATGAGGCAATGTGCTTGAGAGTATTCGAATTTGGTTTGATCAAAAGTCACCTCCAATGGAACCCGCTGAGAGGGGTTGGTTGGTATACTAATTACATTAGACTCATCCCCCGAGCAAGATTCCAAGTCAATATAAGTAGTAGCGGTACTCCTATGAAATGGAACATGACCTCTATTGGCTGAAGGCCAACTAGGGGGTCTCCCACCTATGAAACTACCTCTATTTCTACCTCTACCTCTGCCTGGTGAAGGTTGAGCCATCCTACCCACATGTCCATATGATGGAATGAACTGTGGGTGGAATGTGATATGTGGATCTACTTCTTCTTCAATTCCCCTTTCTTATGTACTTGGACTTTCCTTTTCATTTCATTTTCTTTTATCTTTTCTTTTGTTTCATTTTCTTTTACTTTGTATTTGCATTTAAATTTTATCCAAGTTCACGAGGAAGGGTGTTTTGAGGAAGATAGTAGGTCACATCCTCATAGATCTCGACCTCTCTAACTAAAAATAGCTTTTCATCCCCATTGACATGGTATTCAATTCTATCTTTTCTGAACTTGATGCACTGATGAAGGGAGGATGGAATGATCTTTTTTTGATGTATCCAAGGCCTACCAAGTAAAGAAGTGAACGAAGTATTCAAATCAATGATGTAGAACTTGGCTTCAATCTTCCAGTCACCGATCTCCAAAGGTAACACTATAGAACCTAAAGCCCGCTCACCTTGATCATTGAATCCTCTCAACATCATCCTATCTCTTCAGAGCATAGAGATGTCAATCTTCAAATAGGAAAGGGTCATTAGACTTATAATATTCATCGATGCACTTGAATCCATGAGAACCCTGGCGAGTCTGAACCTGTCCATGTCGACTATGATGTATAGGGGACGGTTGTGCTCCAAGTCCCCCAGAAGAAGGTCTTCATTTATGAAGGTGATCCCTTGGGCTTCTTTTACATAATGTGCTTCCTCACCTATAGCGGTCAGCTGATCTATGTATATTTCAGGATCAAGGAGAGCCTTGATTTGTGATTCCCACATCTCTTTGGATAAGACAAGGGCATCATATATTCTTAGCTTAGATGACAATTTTCATAGATGAGAAAGGATGTTGTAGTCCATCTTTGGCTGGTCTTCCATAAGCATATCTAAGGGTGGAGCATCCTGTGGAAAGGCTTCTCGATCTTTAGTACCAATGACTTGTTTCCCTCTATCTGAGGGTGCTGCCCTAGGAGGTTATACCATGCCACTACGAAGGTTGACTTCAGTAATCTCTGGAGGCAAGGTGGTGGCAAGTTCTACCTGCACTTTAGGCTCACCTATCACTTCTCCTATGGGACTCTCAGAATCAGATGATTCCAAGTCTATCTCAAGAGGTAAACCCGTAGTATTCAGAGTTGGAAAGTCCAACTCTGAATCAAAAAGAGGAAGATAAGAATTATTATAGTTAATTAGATTTGAAGAGTTATCATTAGGAATAGAAGAAGACAACTCATCAGAAGAGACATATATGTAATTCAAATGAGCTTTATTCTTCAATTTCTTGGAAGTATTTGGGGGTACAAAGTAGAAGTGAAGTAGAGTGAGTGGAGTAAGGGATTTTATGCCCTTATCCACTAATACAAAAGTTCTACTAGTAGAAGAAATAGAAGAGCTAGCTGAAATGGTAGAAGTCACCGGTGTGGAAGCTGCAATGAAGGCTTGATGCTGGACAGTTGGAGTTTGTGGTACTGTCATAGTTTTCCTCTTCAGTGAGGATACATCCAAATCAGAAGGTAACTCTATCATGATGACCGACTTCTACCCTGTCACCTTCTTCCTGCTGACTTTGGTGAGGGGAATGCCCTCACAAGTGATCCTAGCCCCCCTCAAAACACTCACTGAAGTGGATCAAGTGGGCATGGTCTAGATGAGGAAGTCAGCCTGATCTAGAGCTAGATCCATATTGTAGGGGAATGTAAAGACAAATTTTGAGAACTGGCTATTGCACTGACTATAGTAAACTGAAACTAAAATTATACTTGCACTGACTAAAAAGGATCTATAATTAGAAATGAATTTGCATCATTTTTCAATCTCCATAGATTTTGAATTTTTGAAATTTGAAAATTTGAACCCACATCCAACAACTTGGAAGTGTTAAGTGGGGTTCAAATAGATTTGAAGAGATTGATTGAAACATGAACTTCAACAAATTTAAGTATGTTGAAATATGTATTCAAAATTTTTGATAGGATTCTTCCATAGGTTCATTTATGTTTTGAATATGAATTTGTGATTTGGACCCTTTGCTTTAACAAATTTAAGTATGTTATAGTAAGGGTCAAGTTAATTTTATTTTGTTTGACTATTTTATAATTCTTACTTAGCAAATATAGTATGCTAAGTGAAGTAAGAGTGATTATTTCTTTTTGTGAATTTTGTTTTGTTTTGATTTTTTTGAAATTTTTTGGAATTCTTACTTAGCAAATTTAGGTATGCAAGATGAAGAACCCAAGTGTATTTTGTTTAATTTTTGAAAATAGGATTCTTAGAAAATTTAGGTATGCTAAGAAAATCCTAAGTGTTTCATTTGTTTGGAATGTTTTGATTTTTGAAAAGGGTAGCAACCTTAGAAAATTTGGTATGCTAAGGGAATCCTAAGTGTTTTGTTTAATTTTTGATGTGTTTGAAAGTGGAGATTCAACTTTAGCAAATTTGGTATGCTAAAGGTGAAATTCACTTGGTTTTGTGAAATGGAAATTTTGCTTAGCAAATTTGAGTATGCTAAATGGAATTCCAAATTGTGTGTTCAAAATTTTGATTTCATTTTTGGTTTTGAAAAATGAAAACTTATCCTTAGCAAATTTGGTATGCTAAGGGAAGAAGTTCCAAAAGGTGTTTGAAAATTTTGATTTTTGGATTTGGAAACTTCACATAACAAATTTGGGTATGTTAAATGAAGTTTCAAATATGTTTGAAAATTTTGAATTTTGGATTTGGAGACTTCACTTAACAAATTTGGGTATGTTAAGTGAGGTTCCAAAATATGTTTAGAAAATTTTGAAATGTGATTGTTGATTTTGATTTTGAATTTGGAAACTTCACTTAACAAATTTGATTATGCTAAATGAAATTCCAAGTTGGCGTTAGAAATTTTTTTTTTGAATTTTGGGATTTGGAGACTTCACTTAACAAATTTGTGTATGTTAACGGAGGTTCCAAATGTGTTTAGAAATTTTTTGAAATATGATTGTTGATTTTGATTTTGGATTTGGAAACTTCACTTAGCAAATTTGATTATGCTAAATGAAATTCCAAGTGAATGTTTTGAAATATGATTGTTGATTATTGATTTTGGATTTTGGAAAATTCACTTAGCAAATTTGAGTAAGTTAAATGAAGTTCCAAAATGTGTTATAAATTTTTTTGATTTTGGATTTGGAAACTTTTCTTAGCAAATTTGATTATGCTAAATGAAATTCCAAATGTGTTTAGAAAATTTTGAAATATGATTATTTATTTTGATTTTGGATTTGGAAACTTCACTTAGCAAATTTGATTATGCTAAGTGAGGTTCCAAAATATGTTTTAAAAAAATTTGGAAATATGATTGTTGATTTTACTGTTTTGAAAAGAGGACCTCCATTCAACAAATTTAAGTATGTAGAATGGAGATCAATTTTTATTGTTGAAGTATGAAATTTTTATGTGTGATTGTTGCTTTTTTTGAAAGGGAGGAATTCCAACTTAAAACATATGTGGGATATGTTTAAGTGGGATTTCCTAAATGATATTTTATTTTTAGTTGGGAATGAAATCTTCATTTAATAAATTTAAGTATATTAAATGAAGGTATTCATGTGTGCTTTTTGAAAATTTTGATTTTGTTTATAAATGAACTTTTTATTCAATAAGTGTGAGTGTATTGAATAGAAAAATTCATGTGTGCTTTTGAAAACTTTATGATTATGATTGTGATTTTTGGAAAACATGATTGTTCATTTTATTTTGAAAAATGAAATTTTTATCAAAGTGAATTGAAAGAAGATGTTCATTTATACTTTTGGAAAATATTATTAGTTTTATTTTTGAAAATCCCTACATGTAAAAATCATGTGAATTGTTAACTCAGGGTGACAAAAGTTTGTGGAAAATATTTTTTTAAGTGTTTTTTTTTTGAAAAAGGTGCTTTTGAAAAAGCAAAGTTCTTTATGGAAGATTTATTATTTTAAGATGAACCTTTCCTTATCATGAAAATGATAAGGAGGAAGTCTTTAAAATAGGTTTTCCTTTTATTTTAGATCTTTTCATTTTACCATTGGAGAAACTAAAGGGGGTTTTAAGACCAACAAGGAATACGGTCCTAAAACCTAAAGATGGCTAACTCAACTCAAGAGTGAAATGAGCTAAGTGCCAATGGAAAGAATGATAGACTTGGATTCATACCAAAGTACAAACCCACTATCAATACTCAAGGACAATGATCATTTATCAAAGGTGGAGAGAGGAACTATCCCCAGCAAAGTCCCCAGAAAAATCTGTTGGTTAAAAATTTCTATAGGGCTTAGATTTGATTTTGAGTGGATTTGATTTTGAGTGTTCGAATTAATTTTTATAGTTTGAATTTATATTTCATTTATATATATAAATATAAATAATAATATAAATGGATAATGAGAAAATTTCAAGGATTTGAAGTGGTTTAATCATGATTTAAGTTAAATCCCTTAAAGGAAATTAAAGGATTTAAAGATAATTTTAAATTGAAATTTAATTTTTGAATTGGATTTGATTGATTTATATTTATACTTTATTTATATATGAGAATATAAATGAGAGTACAAATAAGTTTTGAGAAAGTCCTATGAATTTGAGTAGGTTTGATCAAAGTTTAGGTTAAATCCATTTATGAGAAATTAAGGGATTTAAGGGAATTTTAAGGATTTTAAATTTAGAATTTAATTTGAGGATTAGATTTGATTGATTTATATCTATATTTAATTTATATATGTAAATATAAATGAGAATATAAATAAGTTTTGAGAAAATCCCAAGGATTTGAATTAATTTGATCAAGGTTTAGAGTTGATTTTGGCTAAGTCCTTTAATGGAAAATTAAAGGGACTTAAGAAAATTTTCATGAATTGATTTTAAATTTGAGTTTAGTTGGATTGATTTGATATTTCATTTATAAATGTGAATATAATTGAGAATATAAATGGATTATGAGAAAATCTTAAAGATTTGAATTCGTTTTGATTGTAATTTTTGTTAAGTCCTTAAGATAAGGTTAAGGACTTAGGCAAAATTTCATGAATTGATTTTGAATTTTGAATTTAATTTGATGGGTTTGTATTTATATTTCATTTATATATGAGAATATAAATGATAATATAAATGAGGTATGAGAAAATCTCAAAGGATTGAATAGGCTTGAATCATGATTTTTGTTAAGTCCTCAAGGGAAGCTTAAGGACTTAGGCAAAATTGGAACTTAGGAATTTTTGATGGATTTTGGTCATGGGTTTCAATCATAGATTTCAATCATGGATTTGAATCATGTAATTGATTTAATTTTAGAGAAAATCAAATAGGATTGATTCAGAGTTTGACATGAAAAATGGAAAGTGAGGAATGGTTTAAGCTAAAGGGTGGGAAGTTTTTCTAACACCCTAAAGGCATGACTTATTCCTATGGCTAACTCTTCTAAGTCTTCTAGGGCTAGGTTTGAGTATCCACCTAGTCATTAGATGTGTCTTAAGACTAAGGAACTCTTAAAGTCTAAGAGAAATCCTAAGCCTAAGATGGAGGGGTTGAGAGCTCATTCTAAAAATGAGGTCAACAGTATATAAGAAGATTTGTATATTAGTCAGGATATCCTGAGGATGCATGGATTTAAGTAGCCCTAAGGAGGTCTTTACCTCACTCTCCTAGTGCAAAAATAATGGCATCGTACCTACACATATCTCTTACACATATGTATGTGCAATGTGACTAACGTATAAAAAGTCATAATTCAATCAAATTAATTTCTTATTTTGCATGACTCTTTATGCTTATAGTTGTGTATACATTTATATGTATATGAGAATAGTGGTTATACTAGTTTGGACATCCCAAGGATGCACAACTTTATGTAGCCCTAAGGATGTTCTTACCTCTCTCCCCTAGTGCGAAACAATGGTGTCGTACTCGCTTAAAACTTTTATACATTTGAGTGTGCATGTAGCTAATGGATTGTAGTCTCCTTTTTTTATTAAAAAAAGATATATATTCATATTAATCCAATTAAATGGAATCTAAGATTTAAATATACTTTATTACATTCATCATCTAAGTGTTCTAAGACATATTATATGTGTAGGTACACTTAGGATCCAATCATGTTCATGCTACATGTGATGGAAATAAATGAATGAATATTTTTTATGTGATAGTAATTCATTCCAATTATTCTTAAGAAGCCTTTCACATTAAATAAGGATATTTAAGGTGAACCCAAACCTAGGACTGATTAAAACATGTAATAAGCCATTCACTAAAAGAAACTAAGTCATAATAACATGCTTTAGAAAATGACTTAAGATAGGGATGAAAGAGGGCAATCCCCTTTCTTCTCTTTATAACACTTAGATGTTAAGTGTAGGGTCTTATGGAACCAAATAAATCATAAAGTAAAACTTGAAAAATCAACTAAAAAACTTAAAGTGAAATCAACATTCCATGTTAAATTTTATTCTTTTACACTTAGAAAATTTCAACATTAGTGCCTAATTAAGACATACCACACAAGCCTTAAGAACACACATTAGAATACTAAGTCACCACTTCTAGTGCTAAGTTAGAGTAGTGTATGTGTGATAGATATTTTGTTTTGTGATGTAATATTTTAGACTAGATGTTATGGTGTATGCCTCGTAGACTGGATGTTAGGCCATTATTAGCCTAATCATATTTTCTATAGGAGGTCATGCTTAAGGGGCCACTGTAATAAAAATATAAATTCTTTTGTTGTGCAGGTTGCTTAGCCTCTAACCATAACCCATGTTAGGAGAGGTGGGCTTAGTTACCCATGTGGGGGGTGCTAAGTCGAAATTATTCATATAACTGCTTAGGTTGTATGGTGTGTTTAGCTAACATTTATTTTGCAGGTGTAGCTAGATTTACTTTTTCTGTTTTAAATTTAATTTTGTATTTAGGAATTAGGATTAGTGTTATGGGAGATTAGGATGAGTAGTGGCTAGAAGGCTTAGTCCCTGGGGTGCCCTGTGATTGCTTTGGAGCAAATCAAATCAAAAGGAAGAGAAGTAAGGAATGAAGAAAAGAAAACTCCCATTGCATGTATTATTTTTGTAATCAGGGTTGTATAGGGTAGAGTTAGGCTACCCATATATTTTTTTTCTCTTTTTGGGGTATACAGCGGAACCCGACCGCACTGGCCATTTATTCTTTTATGGTAGTCTGTAAAATTATTTGATGTTGTGTTTAGATTACTCTCTAGAATTGCATGCTTTTCCTAGTTTCTTTATGTTTTATGTTTGAATGTGTGGACTAGATGCGGTAGGCTCTTAGGTTGAAATTAATTTTTCTACCCTAACTAACAACTCATAATTAAAATTTTAAAATAATTCATAACCTCACATAAGAGCCTAAGAATTAAATCAAGATAATAAAATATTTAGCAACCCCTTAGCTGGATGATTATATGTATAACATCATGCATGTCATATTCATCCACTCTTGTTAAGAGGGAGCTTCCATCTATGCTAGTGAATAGAGACTTAACCTATGAGAGCCTTTAATGGAAGAACACCCCTCACTCTTTTAATTTAGCCCATAATCAAGTTCTTATACATTTAAGTATTCAAATTTTGATAGCCTATGTCAAAATAAAGAGTCTAAAAGAATCAAATAAATTTGATAAAATTTGCATTAAATTAAGTCATGAATTCATACCACTCATGCTCTAGTCTCTTAGGGAATGAGTTTAAGGACTTAGTTTCTTTTCTAAATAAATAATAGCCTAGCCATCTTGTAATACATAAGACTTGAGCACATGGATTTAAAGCATAGGAGGTGTTACATGCCACTCTGTGTGATCAGAAGTCCAATGTATCTGCCTATCCTCTCTTATGGAGGTAGACCATTATGTCCACCTTTCACTTAGATTTAGGACTTGCTTGTGGTTTGTACCAAAGCTTTCTAGCTTAGGATCTGAGGTAACTATTTCCTTCAGGCTACAAGTATAAATTCTCACCTCTTAGGTATTTTCACAATCTTATGTTATAGGATTATAAGTCTTAGTATTTTAATAAAATTTCAACTCAAATAAATAAATCTCTTCAATTTCAAATATATAAAGCCCAATTATAGGGTAGATTGAAATGCCCTCTAGGCTTCCTAATGTCATTAGCATTCCCTACTTTCTCCCTTTGGATTCCCAAAGTAAGTCTTCTCCTTGATCTATCCCATTTGGTTTTCTAGAATAGCCAATCCTTTGATAGCCTTAGCCTTGAAATCTTTGGAAACTTTAATTCCTACTTTAATCGAGAGTATTCCTAAGGGATTTCATTCCTTAGGATGTAATTAACTATGGGGGCTTGCCTCCATAGGGAACTTAATGAACTCAGCTTAAAATAAACCCTACTATCCTTTTTAATGTAAAGTAGGGGAAAGATCTCTGGTATATTCGAAGACCCATCATGCCTTAGGAGTCTTTATTAGGTGATTAGGTCCATTATATGGTGGTTATTTCTATCTTTTGAGATAGTACATCATTCCTTAATATCATACACGATCACTTCAATATGTACCCCTAAATTTGTGTGGTGTCCCACATCAAAAAATAAACACCATAACTCCACTAAGGAGACTAATTTGATTTGGGTTTGGTTTACTTTAATTAGTTTGGTTTATTGAATTTTTATTTTCACCTCACTAGGGAGAAGTTTGATTTTATTAATTTAATTTTAGTTGATTTGATTTGGTGGCATACTCGCTAAGGATGTGAGTTCACTTGAATTTGTTTGATTTAATTTACTGATTTGGCTCCATTGGGGAGATTGATTTGGTTTGCTTAATATGTTTGATTTGACTCCACTAGGAAGGTTGGTTTTAAATCTAATTTGTTCTGGGCCTTGTTAGTATGCGACAGACCTCACTAAGAAGGGGCTACATAAGCTTGGGCCTATCATAGATTTATCAGTCCATAGGGGTAGTCTACCAGCTACATGGTAGAACTATCCAACCTAAGGGGTTGCCTTTCGATGTGCAACGATAGTGTTAGGAAGAAAGCGTGCGGACTTACATCTTTCAAAGAAAAAATAGCTTCTGGGGTGACCTATTGGTAGCACAATAAATCAAACCTGACCTAGGGCGACTACTGAGTGAATGCCGTTGTGGATCTTATCTCAACTCAAGAGTAGTCCAGGTGATTAATTTGATTTATTTCAATTTGTTTAATTTGGTTTATTTGATTTAATATGAACCCTATCAGTGTGCGATGGACCACACTAAGAAGGGGCTACGGGAGCCTAGGCCTATCTTAGATTTATCAATCCAAAGGGATAGTCTACCCACCATAGGATGAGGCTATCTGACCTAGGGGTTGCCTTTTACTATACAACTATTGTACTAAGAAGAAAGCACTAGGAATTACATCTTCCAAAGTAGATATAATTGATAGGGTGACCTATTGGTAGCACAATAAATCAGACTCGACCTAGGGTGACTACTGAGTGAGTGCTGCTGGGGATCTTACCTTAACTCAAGAGAAGAAAAATGATGTTATTTAATTTAGTTTATTTTTATTTTGATTTTATTTTATTGGGTTGATTTAATTTATGGATTCTATCGTGCGGTGGACTGCACTAAGAAGGGGCTATGAAAGCCTGAACCTATCTTAAATTTACCAATCCAAAGGGATAGTCTACCGGTCGAAGGATGAGACTATCTTACCCAAGGGGTGCCTTTCAATGTGCAATGACTGTACTAGGAAGAATGCGTGCAGACTTACATCGTCCAAAGCAGGGAACAACTGTTGGGGTGACTTGTTGATAGCATAATAAATCGAACCCGACCTAGGGTTGCCTGTCGGTGTGCAACGACTGTGCTAGGAAGAAATCATGTAGACTTACATCTTTCAAAGTAGGGAAATACTGGGGTGACTCATTGGTGGCACAACAAATTGAACCTGACCTAATGGTGAATACTGAGTGAGTGTCGCCTGGGTCTTATCTCAACTCAAGGGTAGTCAGGTGATTTCTATTGGGAGTTTTGCTGACACTTCCCTAAAGATAGGATGCTTTCTTGAGAAAAAGTATCACTGGGGTGTCCTCAAAATCCATAAGCAAATATCTATTTTATTTTGTTTATATATTTGCATGGACTTTATTAGTGTCTGAGGGACCAAACTAAAAAGGAACCACAGGGGCTTCAGCCTGTCTTAGATTGACTGACCTAAGGGAGAGTCTGCACATCCATAGTACAGAACTTCTAACTACAAGGGTGGCTACTAAGAAAGGGGAACTGTCCAATCTAGTAGTAACCCAGGTAGTATCTAAATGGGGTTGCAAAGGATGTGATCTAAGTAGAGTTCCCACAAGGGAGGTGTGGCTAGGGGCGTTATCCTGATCTTTGAAAAAGAAAGCCTATAAGAATATGGTGGCCAACTCAAGGAGAAAGCATAAGGACATAAATCTACCATGAGCAGTGTATCCACCTAGTGGTCACTGTCAGCATAGTGAACACCAACCAACCTAAGGTGCCTGTTGGTGTGCAATGATCAATTTAGGAAGAAGTCGTGTAGACTTATACCTACCTAAAGTGGAAATGATCGCTAGGGTAGTTTGTTGTTGACTAGACAGTTGCTATTCGACCTAGGGCTGCCCGTTGGTGTGCCACGGCCGTGCTAGAAAGAATGCATGGAGACATACATCTTTCAATGCAAGGAATAACCCATGGGGGTGCCTTATTGTTGGTACAACAAATCAAACTTGACCTAAGGGTGACTACTAAGCGGGAGTCACAAAGAAGAATTGGACCCAGACTTGAAGTAGTCAGGAGGAAAGGAGCCACTGGGGGACTTACCCTAATCCTCAAATATACTCAACCTAATCAGTGCACAAAGGCTAATTTAAGAAGAAAGCATGAGAGACTTACATCTTCATAACAAAGCCAACATAAGGCAGCTTGCGATCACGCAATAAGGCATACCACACTAATAGGGCGCTCGTCGATGTGTAGTGGTTAAGCCAGGAAGAAAGCGTAGGGACTTACATCCTCCTTAGTAAAAAGACCGCAAGGGTGACATACTAGCAGGGTAATGAATCAAGCCAAACTTAGAGCAATTACTGAGTGAGGGCCGTAGAGGGCGTTATCTCAACTCAAAGTAGCTTATGATAAAAGATTTATGTTTTTGTTGTGTTTGTGTTTGTGTTGTTTTATGTTTGTGTTGTCTCGATGAGGGATAAGATGTCGCTCATATTCTCTTACACCTTCCCTAAACATAATGAAGGATGGATGAAATGGTGCCACAGGGGCAATGTGACTCCACCAAGAAAAGATGCCGCTTGGGTTGCTTACACCTAACTTAGTTATTCTAGTCGAAACAAGATGCGACTTGGATTGCTTACACATATTCTAATAACATAGGAGATAAGGTTTGATAATTGAGATGGATTCAATTTGAGTTGGTGTTTCTTTTGAAATGAAATTTTATTAATGAATGATTTGATCATTACTTATGGATAATATTTCTTAACATAGAGCCCGTTGATTGGAAGCATCAGACGCTTTCCTTTGTGGTTGATGAGTTGATATGATCCTCTTTGGTAGGCTTTGTCCATGACAAGAGGGCCTTCCTAAGTAGGTTCAAACTTGCCTCCCATCTTATAACAGAGAATATTTAGTCTCCTTAGAATTAAAAAAAGCTCTCATACTTGAAAAACTTTAGGGCAGACCAACTTGTTGTGAGCTTGAATCATTTTGTCTTAGTATAACTCGAGGTTTTGGCATGCTTGCAAGAATCTCTCCAAACCTTTGATCTCTTCTAACTGCAACTTGGCGTTCTGCTCCGTTGTGATCTTGCTACCCATAGCTATCCTTAGTGATGGGAGTTAGACTTCTAATGATAGAATGACTATGGACCCATACACTAAAGAGAAAGGGGTAGATTGAGTTGGAGTTCTATAGGTGGTGCAGTAAGCCCACAATGCTTCAATTAACTGCTCCTGCCACTATCATTTATTATCATCGAGCATCTTCTTGAGTATTTGGATGGGATTTTTATCGAAGGCTTATGCAAGGCCATTTTCCCTCAGATAATAGATGGTGGAGTATCTCCAATCTATGCTATGTCTTTAGGCAATGTTGTTAATTTTGGTGCTCTTTAATGCAATACTATTATCAGATATAATTCGGTGAGGCCCCCGAACCTATATATGATATGGTTCTTGAAAAACTTGAGAGCACATGCTAAAATTTGACCTCTTTGAGTGGAATCACCCTCACCTACTTAGAAAAGTACTCGATAGCAGCTAGGATAAATCAATGACCCTTAGAGAAAGAGGATCAACCAAACCCACTATATCAATACCCCAACACTGGAATGGTCAGGAGGCCAATATTCGATGTAGATGTTGGGTGGTTGGTGTAGGACCATACCGTGTACTTGACATTGATGGCATCGCCTAGCTATGCCCATATAATCTGTGATCATCGTCGGCCAATAATATCCAAGTATCTTAATTTTGGCTTTCATCTTGGGATCAGATTGATGAGCTCTGCATAATCCTGAAAGTACCTCAATCATGATCTTATGGGCTTTGTATTTATCTAAATGATGTAACCCCTTGTGATCGAAGGACTGCGAGTATAAGGTGTCATCAATAAGTGCACAGGAAAGTGCTCTCTGTTTCATCTGATTGAGAGCACTTTCCTATGATAACAAAATGCTTGGATGTTCTAATGAATATTTTTATGTGTTTCAGATATATCAATTGCTAATTACATATCCAATACATCTCACAAATTGTTAGAAGAACAAGAATAAAAGAATGAAAGGGATAATGTGAAGCTCATGATTTTAGGTTATATGACTATTCATATGAGTTCTTTGGCATGAATCAATTTGCTCACATCCTAACATACTATTTTAATGAGGTTAATTTTTAAATCTTTATTTAATTAACATTCAATTATATGTTTTTCTACATAGCAATAAAATTGTCAAAGTAATAAATGATCATAACTATTAAGTATAATTATTTTATTTACTTAATGTAATTAGGTATTTTAATTTAATTTGCTGGTTATATGATAACTAACATATTTATGATTATATATAAATTATATCATAATTTTAAATGTCACATGTCAAAATTAACAAAAATATATAAAATTTTGTATTTTAGCCAAAGTCATTGTTTAATCAAAGAATTCATATCTGATTTTATCTCCATCGGATTCCTTGAATTTTTTCCTTTAAAATAAGTGGTTACATAACACACTTTGCATTAAAATTGAATTTATTATGATTTTTTAAACATTACCTGATTTAAATAATGGATGCATGCTACATGCTTTGAATATATTAAGAGCTACATTTGATTACTTTTGACTTTCCCATGTGAATAAAATTTTGCTGCTAAATTTAATATTTGTTTAATATAAATTATATTTTTGAATATTAAATTATCACATGATAGCATGAGGTTTGTATAATATATTTCTTTGAAATAATTTTTTAAATGACCTTCTTGCCTATAAATAGCCTCATTCTCTTCATGAAAGCATCCCTCATTTAAAATTCAAAATCTCTCCAGCAAATCTAAGAGAAAATCTCTTAAATGTTCCTTCCAAGTGTTCTCCAAATATTGCAAGATCAAATCCTTGGTTTGGAAGCTTCAACAAAGCAAGCCTTTTTAAATTACTTGAGTTTGTTTTCTTGATCTTAATACTTCTTAGTTGTTCATGCTATTTTCACCATCTATTTCTTCTTTCTAATTTATACTTTTGGTGGATTAGTCTTTGAACATTGGTTTTCACATCAAAGTTTCTCAATCATTTTTTTGGTGAAAAACTCTTGTGATAATTTGTAGGATCTATTTCAACTTGCTGAAATTTTTAGCTTCCTACAAATTTCTTTTGGTTTCTTGAAATATTTCTTCTTTGGTCTTATTTTGAAAGATCATTTATTCTTAGATCTATTTTAGAAGTATATTTTAAGCATTTTAGAATAAATTATTGTGCTGAAATTATTTTCATATTTGCTAGATCTCTTTTTAATTGAAAGCTTACTAACCAACTTATATCTATCATATACTTATTTTTTTTATTTTGTGATCATTAGCATTAATTGAAAGAATCTTTTGGTTAAAATAAATTACTCATTGCTGAAATTTATTTTATTATGAAAAGAATATTGTGAATTTATTTTGAAATCATTTTGTATTATTCTACAAATTATAATAACATAAACATCCTAGTAAGATCACTTAAAGATATTTATTTTTATTAAGTGAGCATTTTCCTTGCCAAATTTTTAAGTTGTAAAGTGATCATTTATAAGTTATGAGATTACTTTTGAATTTGATTGCTTGGTATATTTGTGAGAGATTTACTTTATCAAAATTTATTATTTTGTATTTTTTTTGTTGTAAAATTTATTTTGGTTGTACTGCCTTCAGAGAGTACATATTGTTGTAGGGTTGTACTCACTGATAGGAGAGTACTTTTGTAAACCATTTTTCATTTAGTGGATTCCTAGCCGGGGTGGCTAAAGGTGGACGAGTCTTTTGGGGTTTGGCCGAACCACATAAAAATCGTGTGCCTCTTGTCTCTATTTACTTTATTGTATTTTTATTTTTGCTGCATTTAGAATTATATATTATCATTATAAAATCAAAATCTAATTTTCTATTTAAAAATTAAAATTTAAGTTTTGAAAATTTTAATATTACCCAATTCACCCCCCCTCTTGGGTGCTATAGTGTCTCACAAGAAGAACTATTCATTGATGTAGAACATCAAGAGGATCCAAAAATTAGAGCTCAAGACTCATTTACAAGATCTCAAGCTAAAGCCCAAGAAAATTCAAGAAAGAAGAAGGCTTAGCCCATTAGCCTGTTAAGGCCCATTTTATGATTTCATATTTTTTTATTTATGTAATTTTTAATTTTCTTCTAGAAACTCCATGTTTGAAATTTTGTATTTAAAAATTCAAAGCATGACATGTAAGGTGGTTGAATCCACATAAAAAAAATAGCATGTAAAATGAGTGGATGACATAAAGTAATGAGGCAATTTAATGCTTCACATTAATGTGGATACGCACCTTTCCCTCCATGTTTTGAATTATTTTCTTCTGAAAGATGCATGTAATGGCTATAAATAGCCCCTCTTTCTAGAATGAAGGAGATCTTTTGGCAATTATAAATTATTGAGTTATTCTTGTGGTTTGAGAGCTTGGTGGATAAACCTTAGCAATCCTTGGTGGGAACATATCTTCTTCCTTCACCTCCAATACTCACGTTCTCTCAATCTCATCAAAAGAAAGAATGCCCACCTCCATCAAATTTGGTATCAAAGTGAAGCTTGGATGGAGCAATAAGTTTGCTTCAACAAAGGGAGCATCTCAAGTGCTAGACTTGTCTTCAAACTTGTGAGTTTTTCTTGGACTTATGAGGTTAATTAATTTTCTTTTATATGATAGTTTAAATACATATTAGTAGCTTGGAAATATATATATTGCTTGCAAGTTTGTGGTGATAGCATAAAATTTCAATTAGTAAGCTCCATTATATATTTTAGTCATTTTCCAATTGTGTGAACTTAGCACCCTTCCGTAAAAAAAACAAAATAAAAAAATTAAGAGAGCACCTTAGTGAGGTAGTGCTTCACCCTAAAAAAATAACCTAGCCATTAGTGCAAATCAAAATCTAATTACTTGCTTTATTATCTTTATTATTATTTATGGTTAATTTTAGAAGTTTCTTTGATTAACTTATTATAACTTGCTTTCTTAAGAAAAAAAAGAGGCTTAACAAATTTGATCATTTTTTTCATTGCATTAAATAAATAAATAAATAAAATATGCATGCATAATAATATAAGTGTGTTAAACCTAGTGATTTTGGAAGCTAAATAGAACTTTGTCAAAAGATCTAAACTGTCTAAGGAAAGCTTGGGATTTAAGTGGTCTTGTACCCCCCCTCCTCACCTCGAAGTTCTCTTAGCCTAAAATTTCACTTTGATTGCACAATTATATTGTACTTGCTTTTTTTTTCATTTTTTTCATTGGTCCCTTTTCATGTATCTTTTTTCCTTTAAAAAAAAAAATCTCATGGCACCAAAACCTATCTCTCAAGATCAAGTTGAAAATTTGCTAGATTAGTTGATGCCTTTGATCTTAGGATCCAAGAAAATGAATTAAAAACTCAACAAATATTAGAAGAAAGTATGAATCAAATGCAAGAACTTATACAACAAATGCAAACTCTTATAGCGCATCTACAAAATAATAGACTACCAACTCCTCCTCTAATACTTGCTCAAATTGTGCCAATAGGGATAGATGAAGAAGATTCATATTCAAACCATAGAGAAAATCAACTACTTAGAAGATAATCAATTAGTAGAAATGGTGGAAGGGGAGAAAATTATTTTAAGACTATTGAAGACTCTAATGATCCATCTCGAAGAGTTAAAGTAGAAGCCCTAACTTATGATGGTATACATGACCCAAATAAATTTCTTGATTGGTTAGTTCAAATGGATGACTTCTTTGATTGAAATAAAATGGATGATTACCAAAGGGTTACTTTTGCTAAAATGAAATTGATTGGGCATGCAAAAATTTATTGGATAAATACTTTAGCTAAAGAACAAAGATTAGGAAGGACAAACCTCACTTGGATAGAAATGAAACAAAATGTTAAGAGCAAAGTACTGTCCTAGGCATCATGATAAGAAGCTGCATAGTCAATTATTAACTTTGAAATAAGGTAATTATCTTGTAATTGAATATTTGAATAATTTTGAAGATCTAGTTTCTAGAACTGATTGTTCTGATAATGATTGATAATTAGCTAATAAATTTGTTATTGAACTTAGGATTGACATTAGAAATGAAGTTGAATTATTTGGTCCATAATCTTTAGAGGAAGCATTTCATTATGCATTATTGGTTGAACAACAAAAGAAATCTGCCTCCCTCTCTAAAACTAGAAGTCAAGTACCTTTCATTTCATCCCATAGATCTACTGTTAGACATGCCCATCCAAATGGCCTGTCCCCTTTGCCTAAAATTTCAATTGAAGGGAGTTCTAAGATCATTAGGGAAGCAATATGTTTTAAATGTCATAAAAAGGGTCATATGCAAAATCAATGTAAAGCTCAAATCTTATTTTTAGAAGAAGTTGAAAATCCAATAGATGATAATCTAGAAGAAGTTTATGATGACACCCCATTATCTGATGAAGAGTTGGTATTAACTGATGATCCTCATGTTAATGTGATGAGATGTCTTACTGTAATAAAAAATGAGGTAGAAGATTGGAGGAGAAATAACATTTTTAGCATGTATGTTTTTTGTAATGAAATGAGATGTAAGTTAGTTATAGATGGAGGGAGTGCTATGAATGTCATTTCAACACACACCTTAACTCGAGCCAACCTAAAATCTATACCTCACCCTGAACCATTTCATGTAAGTTGGGTAAATCATGCATCTCTTCCCATCACCAATCGGTGTTTAGTTCCTATTAAAGTAGGAAGCTATGAGGATCAAATTTGGTGTGATGTTCTCCCTATGGACATTGCCCATTTTCTCTTAGGATGACCTTGGCTATATGATATGATTGTTATTCTCTATGGTAGGGAAAATACTTATGTTTTTAAACATAATAATAAGACTATTAAACTCCTACCAATAAAGCCAGTAGAAAAAACACCCACCATAACACCATACAAAACAACTGACTTGCAACCTAGGGCTTTATTAAAGAAAAATGCCAAACTTCAATTAATTATCATAAAAAAATCCTACTATTAGGCCTAATACTATCATTTTTGATTCTTACTTTAAAACATCTACTCTTCCTCCTTTGACCCCAAAGATAGAAATAATAGGTTTTGAAGCTTTATGAAAAGAATTTTTTGATCCATTTCTTCTTCACATATTACAGGTAAAAGAAGTCATACCAGACTCTAATGAGACTCACATACCTACTGTGGTCTCTTATATTCTTTCTAATTTTAATGATATTGCACCCGATGAGCTTCCTGATGAGCTACCTCCTCTAATAGACATTCAACATGCTATTGAGTTCTTACCCGTTTCTCAACTTCCTAATCTTCCACATTATAGGATGAACCCTATCAAGCATGTTGAGATTAAAAGATAAGTTGGGAAATTATTAAGAAATGGTTTTATTCAAGAGAGTCTTAGCCCTTGTGTAGTCCCAGCCTTATTAATTCTAAAGAAAGATGGAACATGGTGAATGTGTGTTGATAGTCGAGCAATAAATAAAATTACTATCAAATATAGATTTCCTATTCCCCGATTAGATGATATGATAGATTTAATCTCAGGAGCAAATTTTTTTTTCAAAGATTGATCTAAAAAGTGGATATCATCAAATTTAGAATAGATCAGGAGATGAGTGGAAGACGGCTTTTAAGATGCCAGATGGACTTTATGAATGGCTTGTGATGCCCTTTGGGCTTTCAAATGCTCCTAGCACCTTTTTGAGATTAATGAATATTATTCTTAAGCCATATATAGGTAAATTTTTGGTGGTGTGTTTTGATGATATTTTGATTTTTTATCTAAGTGAAAATGAACATCTACAACACCTAAAAAAAGTCTTTGAACTACTTAGATAAGAGAAATTATATATTAATTTAAAAAAATGTTTCTTTTTGCAAGTTGAAGTAATCTTTTTAGGCTTTGTTATATCCACTACTGGACTTAAACCTGATCCTTCTAAAGTGAAAGCAATCTTAGATTGGCCATCACCTAAAATTTTTGCTGAAGTGCCAACTTTTTATCAGAGATTTATTAAGAATTTTAGTATCATTGTTGCTCCGATAACTGATAAACTAAAATTAGATAAATTTTGTTGGACTTCTAATGCACAAAAGGCCTTAGAGCAAATTAAAGTTCTTATCACTTCTGCACCAATCCTTATGCTTCTGATTTTTCTAAAGCCTTTGAAGTGACATGTGATGCTTCAGGAATTGGGATAGGTGGAATTTTAAGTCAAGAGAATCATCCTATAACATTCTTTAGTGAAAAGTTAAATGAAGCCAAACAATGATATTTCACTTATGATAGAGAGTTTTATGCTGTAATTCAATGCTTAAGGCATTGGTGACACTATCTCTTACATAAAGAATTTATATTTAATTCTGATCATCATGCCTTAAAATTCATTAATACTCAATGAAAATTAAGTCATAGGCATGCAAAATGGGTTGAATTTTTACATGACTACTCTTTTGTTTTAAAGCATAAGCCTGAAATTGAGAATAAACCTGCTGATGCTTCATCCAGGGTAAACATAATGATTTTCTCTTTGAAATTAAAGATGATTATATTATGTGCCCTGACTTTCACCTAATTTATCTTGAACACCTAGATAAACCAATAACTTTACAAGGGACATTCTTGATAACAAATGGATATTTATATAAAGGAAAATAATTATGCATTCCTCGATCTTCTTTTAGAGAATTCCTTATCACTGAGCTACATGATGGGGGTGTAGCTGGTCATTTTGGAAATGATAAGACCATATGTTTATTAGAAAATATATTTTATTGGCCTTCATTAAAATGAGATGTTCAAAAATTAGTGGCTCATTGTTTAATTTGTAAACAGGCTAAAACTATCAAACAAAGGTCTGGACAATACACTGCCTTACCTGTTCCTTATAGGTCTTAGGAACACCTATCAATAGATTTTATTCTAGGATTACCTAGGACAACTCGAGGGCATGGTAGTATTTTTATTGTAGTGGATAGGTTCTCAGAAATGGCTCATTTCTTACCTGTTCAAAAACAAATGATGCTTCTTATATAGCCAAATTTATTTTTAAGGAAATAGTGTGTCTCCATGGTCTCCCTTTAACCATTATTTCTGATAGAGATGTTAAGTTTGTCTCATATTTTTGGAAAACATTATGAAAATTATTAGGTACCAAATTAAAATTTTCTTCTGCCTTTCACCCACAAACTGAAGTAGTTAATTGTACCTTAGGAAATGTGCTTAGATGCTTGGTAGGTAAAAGTTTAGGAAATTAGGATTTACATTTACCAACCTCAGAATTTGCCTATAGTAGTACTATATCTAGAACTACAAAAAAATCACCATTTGAGATAGTCTATGGTCAAAACCCATGACGGCCAATTGATGTCGTAAACCTACCATCTGATGTATTTTCTGATACAACATTCTCATTTGCTAAATATTTTCAAAGCCTCCATGAAGATATAAGAAAGCAAATTACTATAAGTAATGAAAACTATGCTTCTAAGGTAAATCATAATCGTTCAAAGAAAGAATATAAAGAAGGTGATTATGTATTGATTTGCATTCAGCCTGAGCATTATCAAACCACTAGATATAAGAAATTACATGCACGAGCTTGTGGTCTGTTTAGAATTCTCAAGAAAATTAGAACCAATGCTTATCACCTTGATTTGCCTCTGATATGCTCATTCATCCAGTTATTAATATTAAAAATATTCTATCATATGAAGGAATTGGCTAACCTCCACTTGTTCAGTCTAACTCTTTAGCAGGAGATATTGCACTGTACTTGCAGAAGCCCTCTTCCTTTGAAGTTGACTATATTATCACTGAGGAAGCAACCATTAATCCAACTTCTGAATATTATTTTCTAGTTCGTTAGAAGAATAAGCCACCAACTGAAGACACATGGTTGACCTGTACTGATTTGGAGACTTTAGCCCCATAATTAGTAGAAGACTTCTTAGATTTCAACTCTACAGAGCAGAGTTTAATTGAGCCCAAGGGAGTTGATGTAGAACATCAAGAGGATCCAAAAATTAGAGCTCAAGGCCCATTACAAGATCTTAACCTAAAGCCCTAGAAAATTCAAGAAAGAAGAAGGCTTAGCCCATTAGCCTGTTAAGGCCCATTTTATGATTTCATCTTTTTTATTTATGTAATTTTTAATTTTCATCTAGAAACTCCATGTTTGAAATTTTGCATTTAAAAATTCAAAGCATGACATGTGAGAAGGTTGAATCTAGATAAAAAAATAGCATGTGAAATGGGTGGATGTCATAAAGTAATAAGATAATTTAATGCTTCACATTAATGTGGCCACCCACCTTTCCTTCTATGTTTTGAATTCTTTTCTTTTGAAAGATGCTTGTAATGGCTATAAATAGCCCCTCTTACCAGAATGAAGGAGATCTTTTGGCAATTACAAATTATTGCGTTATTCTTGTAGTTTGAGAACTTGATGGCCAAACCTTGGCAATCTTTAGTGGGAGCAAGTTATCCAACATATCTTCTTCCTTCACCTCCAATACCCACATTCTCTCAATCTCATCAAAAGAAACAACGCCCACCTCCATAGCCCTTCCTTTCCTGAAAGAGTAGATTGTAGTTCTTCTTTGAGAGGAAGTCACACAATCATAGTATATCTCCCAGTGGTGAATATTAGTATCCCTTAAGTTCATGATTTGTTCATCGGGTAGATCATCATTAAGCGGAGAATCAGTAGGAAGTGGGAGTGCTGCTAAGAAATCCATGAGTGCTTATCCTTTCAGTACACGGAGGGGTATGAAAGTGATGTCAAACTGTGATAGAATCATGGACCAACGTACCAATTGATGTATGTTGGACGTAGATCTTCTTCAATTCCTAAGTTGATTTCTTTGAGTTCATCAATTATTGATTTGATTTCTTCTTCAAAATTTGATGGCGCATCTTTGCTAAACACACTACCTTATATTAGTTAATGTGATTTGAAAAGAACCTATTATATTCCAAATGATTTATGATGACTAAGTTGTAATCGTCATCATCAACTAGGCTTATTGTGCCAAAGCCTAGTCCATGTCTTGATTGAGAATTCTTGCATTTGTTATTCCATAGCCTTTCAAACTCGTCTAACCTATTCTTAGACCATATATGTGAAATTAAATCTTTCTTTGCTAAGTTTAGAACACAAGATGAGTACCAATCAAATGATAATTTTTTTTAATTCTTTATATGAACCATCATCTAGTTCTACATAAATTTCTTGACTTGAGGATGATGCTCCAATATTGAATCTTTAAATCTTCATGGCTGTGGATGATTTAGGGGCTTCCTTAACTACCAAACCCTCAACTTTTTGTGTGGAAATTGGGGTTAGAGCTAAGGTTCCCAGCTGATGCATAATAATTTCACATAATGATGACTTGGATACACTAATGCTTATGCTTTGCTTGGAAACCTAGTCTTCATCACTATCTGGCTTGAGTGTCACCTCTAACAGGATCCAGTGTCGAGAAGAGCTGGCCAGTGTGCTAACCATATATGAGTCATCCTCTGAACTAGATTTTATGTCTATATGGATAACAGGTGTACTCTTGGCTGCTGGAACAAATCTCCTGGTGTGTGGTAATTAAGGAGATCTTCCACCCCTAGGACTGCCTCTGGACTTGCCACTTCCTCATCCTGGTGGTGGTTGGGTCATCCTCACCGCTTGTTTGAATGGAGTAACAAGCTGTAGGTGGAATATAATCTCAGGCTCTACTTCCTGCCCCGAGTCTATTTCTCACTCCCTTTTCTTTTCTATTTAATTTTTTTCTTTTTCTTTTTCTTTTCTCTTTATTTTTATTTTCATTCATTTTCTCTCACATGGGGATTTTGACTAAGTTCATGAAAATAGACTTTTTGGTTTTGGGGGAGGTAGTATGCTGCATCCTCATATATCTTGACCTAATAAACTGTAAATGGCTTGAGATCTCCTTTAACACAATACTTGATTCCATCTCTTAAGAATTTGATGCACTGATGTAAAGATGATGGAACCATGTTGTTCTCATATATCCATGGTCTCCCAAACGAAGCATTGAAAGATGTATCCAAATTATTATATGAAACTTGGCTTCAATCTTTCAATCATCTATCTCTAATGAAAAATTATGGAGCCTAAGGCCCTCTCACCTTGTTCATTGAATCCTTTTAACATCATCCTCTCCTTTTGGAGTTTAGAGATGTCAATCTTCAAGTAGGCAAGGGTTCTTAGATTCATAATGTTGACTGATGCACCCGGGTCGACCAGAACTCTGGATATTCTAAATTTGCCAACATCCACTGTAATGTAGAGAGGACAGTTATGCTCGATCATCCCTAGAAGTAGGTCTTCATCGTTGAATGTAACTCCTAAGATGTCCTTCAAGTAGTGTGTTTCTTCCTCAGTAGCAGTCAGCTGAGCTAAGCATATCTCTAGGTCTAGCAAAGCTTTGACTAGAGATTCCCTCATTTCTTTGGACAAGATAAGGGCATCATATATGCTTAACTTAGCTGACAACTTTCTATGGTGAGAGGACACATTATAATCAACTTTTGGTTGATCCTCCATAAGCATATTGATAGGTGAAGCATCTTGTGGAGGGGCTATCTACTCACTAGAACTAATAACTTATTTACCCTCATCCTGAGGTGCTGCCTTAGGAGGTAGAAATTTTCCACTACGGAGGTTGTCTTCAGTGACTTCTTGGAATGATGAGTTTGTAAAAAGTTCTACTTGCTCATCAGGCATACCTTCAACTTATCCTAAAGGATCCTCATAGTCGGATGACTCCAAGTCAATCTCAAGAGGTGAACCCAAGTTATTCAAAAGAGGGAAATCCACTTCTGAATCGGATAAGAATTTGATCAGAAATATTTAAGTTATTAGTGTTTTGACTGGAAGAGCTTTCTATAGGAATAAATTCAATAGGAGCATCAAAAGTAAAGAAGATATAAGTAGAATCAGGTTTCTTCATTGATTTATTTAATTTTGGAGGAGGTACATGATAGAAATCAAGTAAAGTGAGCAGACTGAGGGGTTTGGTGCCCTCATCCGCTGATATAATGCTCCTATCAGAGGTGGAGGAGCTAGTAGAAGTAGTAGCTACAATGGTGGGAGAAGTGCTAGACTCGGACGGTGGTTGTGCTACTAATCTATCCTGGGAAAATATGGTAGCTACTACTGTTACTGATGGACTTCGACCCTCCCCGAATTATCCTTCGCAACTGTTGACCTCACTTTTGAAGTGAGCCCTCAACTTCCTCATCATAGATCTAGGACTCTCATAGACACTAAGAGTTTCTTAGTCTTAATACATCCTTAATGATTAGGTGAACACTTAACCTAACCCTAGAGACTTAGAAGAGTTAGCCATAGGAATAGTTTGATCCTTAGGAATTTAGGAGGACTTGCCTACCCTATAGCCCAAACACAATCCTTGCTTCATTCTTTCAAACCAAACCTCAAATTTAGATTCAAATTCCAAAATCAAATCCAACCATCCAATGATTGAAATCCATCACTAAATTCAAACTCTAAATCTCTTTCTAAGCCCTTTGATTTTATTTTATGGACTTAGCCTTAACCAAATCCAAATCAACCCCAATCCAATTAGTTTTTTAATTATCCAATTCAATCTCAAATCAAATTCCATATCATGAATCAATTTGAAACTCCAAATGATTCAAACTCATAATTAACTCCAAATTCCAAAATCTCTTCGTAAGCCATATGAACGACCTTCATATGCTTAGCAAAAACCCCTTCAAACCATCAAACATGATTGATTTCTTTATAAATAAATCATTTCTTCATTTATATTCATAAGTATAAATGAAATCCACCCTTCGATGATAAAAAATAAATCAAATTAATTCAATATCCAAGTTAGCCTTTTTTGACCTATATCCCTTATTTTGGTCAAACTTGCTTCCAAATCACTCCAAACTCAAGTGATTTTCTTATAACCCATTTATATCTTCATTTATATTCATAAATATAAATGAAATATAAATTCAAATGGTCCAAACCAAACCCAAATCAAATCAAATTCCCAATTTTAGCCCTTTTAGCCAAACTTTTGAGCTTGGCTAAATGACATCTAAATCAACTCAAAAAAAACCCATGGATTTCTTCATGATTCAATCATTCCTATAATCATTGATCCAAATATAAATATAAACCACCATTATCAAACCAAATCCAAGTCAACCCAAATCAAACCCAACTTGACCCTTTTGACTTAAAATTGTCATATGAACCAAAACCCATTTGGCTTCAAACCAATTGCAATTAGAGTTATATTTCAATCCTAAGCTCATATATGGGTTCAACTAAACTTGAATCTTGATCAATTGACTTATTTAGACTCACTTGAAGTGACCTAAAGGTTTTTGAGCCAACCCAATTGGATTGAACTAAGCCCATCTAAACCTCAATCATTATCAACAATCATCACAAGGTGATCAACCACCTTGAATTGGGTCAAATCAAGTCAAACCTAGCCTTTGACTAAGTCAACATCGAGCCCAAATGAAACCCAAATTAGCCAAAATACATCATATGCCAAATTGATTACAACTAATGGCTCAAGTTCATTCCAAATCACTTATTGAACTTGACCAAAGCTATGATTGAGTCCAAGTTGACCAATTGGTCAACTTGATCCAACCTAGTCCAAATTGACCTTAAAGGTCAAATTGACCAAAATTCAAATTAATTTCAAACTAAACCAAACCAAAGCTTTCATCAATCAACCAATTGAACTTGACTCAACACCAACCTAATTTTGGTCAAATTAGTCAACTTGACCAATTTGACCCTTTTGAATCCAAATGAGTAAAATCCAAACCTAGGCCAAAATAATCCAAACTAATTGAACCAAACATCCCAAATCATCATATTAACCTAACCTTGGTTTGTCCAATTTGACCAATTGGTCAAGCCAACCCATCCTAGCCCAAATGAAACCCATTTGACCAATCCAAGCCAAATCACTCCAAACCAACTTATGGGACATTAGGACTTAGTCAAACCCAACCCAAACATGTCTTGATTCATTTCCAAATCAGCCCAAAAGCCAAGTGGACCCCACCAAGGGGATTAGCTATCAAACCATAGGATTTAAACCTTAAAACCATTGGATCCAAGCCAAAGTCAACTACCCCATCCCCATGGCAGCTCATTAGCACTCTATGGAACCTTCTCCTGACCCACCTAGCTAACCTAACTCACTCTAGGTTGGCCAAGAACCTTTGGGAGGTGAGTTGACTCACTTCCAACCCAAACTGAGCACCCATTAGATCAAGACCTTTGCATCCTTGCACATTGGGTCCATGGCAGCTCCCCATCATTCCTCTCATCCCTAGCGTACCTCCTTAACTTGATGGAGACAAGTTTAATGATCAAACAGTGGCGAGCAAGTGCAAAATGTACACTATCGTCCATCAATGATGGAAATTAAGGGGTATACCCTCTCAATTTGGGCATGATTTTGCTCAAACATGCATCATGAGTCTTCCTAACTCAATTTCAAAGCTCCTTAGAGTATTCCCAAGGATCTGCAAGCCCTCTCCATTCATTGCCCATTCATGAGCAAAACTGAAACAGGGCATCCCAATCCTGAGAAATACTCCCTCACTTAGAAATCAAACTTCAATTCCTACTAGCCACACCATCACCATACACAATCGAAGCCAACTGAATCAATTCCAAAGCTTCCAAGCCATGGGAGGATCGAGTTCGATAAAAGCCAAGCCCATTACATGCATCAATTGGTAAACTGAGCTTCCCACACCAAACCAAGCTTAAAGCTCTTCAACAAGGCCTCACTTCAACTAAGCAAAGCTACCTCCGACATTGCACTACCAGAAATTAACTTCAGTGAGGTAATTTCTCAAACCAAGACTTGCATGCAAATATGGGTTGGTCCTTTATGAAGAAAATTCAAATTTCATGGAAAATTGATCATTGGATGTGTGCGTCTCCCTTCCTCAAAGGTGTGGGAAGAATTTGGAGACAATTTGAGCTCGGGTGATCTCAGATCGAACGAGGGAAGATGGACGGCATTCATCTTCTATCACTCACGAATGGGATAGGTCACGAGCCATCCATCCGCATGATTGAGAAAAATAGTTCTGATCAAATCCTGTGGAGCCTCTAATTCCTTTCCTAAATCATGGATCAAATCGTGGTCATCTGATCTTAGATTAGATAGTTCACAGAGAAAGCCTGTCCATCTCCGACTGAGTCAACGTGCAGATGTGACTACTTAAATAACCAATCCCATCGCGCCACGTGGAAAGTGCATTGTGTATGTCGATGTGGGATTGGGATTAGAATTAATTTCAATTTTAAAACTTCCTAAAATCACCAAAAAAAAAAAATACAAACTTAGGCTCATTTTGAAGATATTTTAGAGTGGAATCTAGGAAAATTATAATTAACATAATCATATTGAAGATATTTGAGCAGTGATTTTGGCTTAATTAGGGTTTTATCAAAAATCTAATTAGCTTAATTACACCTTAATTAAGTACTCAATTAATCCTAAATTTTCTATGGATGTTTAGTGGGATGACCTCTGCCTCCCCTATTTTTTGTGATTTTATTGATTATTTAACTAGGAAAATCACTAGATTAAGCCTTAATCACTCTCTTAATTTAATTAATCATAATTAATGAATGAATAATAACTTAATTAATCATTTAAGCATAACCACCTATGTTGAATAGTAAGATGACTTAGGGGATGTGGTTGGGGATACTTTTTCTAATCCATTTATTAAAATTTCTTTACCTTTAAAAATCAAATTAATTAATGGCTAATGAAATGATTAATTAATTAATTAAGTGACTAATCTTCAAAATAAGAAAATAAAAATCTAATTGAATGTTTAAATGACTTAGGGACTAGGATTAGGGCCTTGCCCTTGATCCTATGCCCTAAGTTAATTTCATCATTCAAATTAAAACATAACCAAAGCGTTTAATCAATTAATTAAATGCTTAATGAAACTAAAATTAAAAATCAATTCATCCACACTTAAACAACCCTTAATTGACTTTGGGTAGCTCCTTGGGTGTTCAATAACCCAAGGTGAGAGATAATGAAATTATGGTTGGCTCATATGTGTGAAAATATCATAAAAGTAATTAAGTGAGATCCCTTAAGCTTAATTAACTATTAATCATAAGACAATTGCATTAGGCCCCCATTCATTTCTTAGGAGCATTGTAAATTTACTTTTCATGTGGTTGCATATCATATTGGCTTATTATTAATTAATTCATTAACTTAAGGTGATATAGATAAGGGTTAATTAATTCATTTAATTCATACCTTAACCTAATTAAAATATAGAAAATCAACTTAAATATTCTTCATTAAACCAAATTATTTCACACATGGGAAATTGGGCTTGGATTAGAAAACTCCCTTTTATATTCCCTAAATCAAACTCAAATTTAAAAAAAAATATTTAAAAAACTTTGGTTCATTTTAAATAGCCTTATTTAATTTGATTGTCCTTAGGAATTAATTGGGATGGATGAAATCATGTGCTTACATTCCTTTATTTCTTTCCAATCATGCTAAACATTGCTTACCATATGAAACCATGCATTCATTTCTTTTAAAAATTAATTAAATGAAATGCTTTCTTTTATGTCAAATTGCATGTGTTGGCTTAAATTAAAATATGAGTGGCTATAATCACTATTAAATCAAAAACTATTTTCAAAACCTATAAATCAATTGTTATAAATGAAGTGATGTTAATTACAAATATCTATAAGCTTGCATGTGATAATAATATAAGATATGTAGCATGAAGTTCTCTTTCCCTATCTTAACATGGATTCACATAAGATTTACAAGTGTATAGTTCATTTGAAAAGAACACAACACTTGCCTAAATCTATTCTTATGCATCCTCCATTTTAAGACTTTGGAAGAATTTTATATCACATATGTAAATCACATAATCAAATCAAACATAATTTCTTGTAGGATTCCCTATTTATGTGGTTCTTTTTGTACATTCATATGTAATTGAGAAAAAGTGGTATATTAGTCTGGACGTCCTTGGGTTGTGAGACTTTAAGTAGCCCTAAGTATGTCTTGTACCTTACGACCTTAGTGTAAAAAATAATGGCATTGTACTCACTTAAAACTCTTATAAATATGCATGTGTGATGTGGCTAATGACTAAAGAATCATAAATCAAATAAGTCAAACATAACCTTATGCAGTCATTCATACATTTACATGTATCTAAGAAAAGTGGTATATTAGTCTAGACATCCTGGGGTTGTGAGGCTTTAAGTAGCCCTAAGTCTTGTACCTTATTCCCCTGGTATAGAAAACAATAGCATCGTACTCACTTAAAACTCTTAGACATATGCATGTGTGATGTGGCTAATGAATAAAGAATCATAAATCAAATAAGTCAAACATAACCTTTTTCACGAATTTTTCTATCCTTATAGTCATTCATACATTTACATGTATATAAGAAAAGTGGTATATTAGTCTGGACATCCCGGGGCTATGAGGTTTTAAGTAGCCCTAAGTAGGTCTTGTACATTATGCCCCTGGTGTAGAAAATAATGGCGTCGTACACTTAAAACTTTTATACATGTGAATGTATATTTAGCTAATGGATGAAAAATCTCTCTTTTCTTTATAATAAATACATGCATTCATAATTCAATAAAAAAAAATGAAATATTTAATTTTAATAAATTTTTTGCATTCATCATTAAAGTGTGCTAAGATTTACATTGCATGTATAGATATGCTTAGGATCATTCAAATGCATGATATAC
The DNA here is from genome assembly GCA_021442155.1 of Cymbidium sinense. Classification (NCBI taxonomy): domain Eukaryota; kingdom Viridiplantae; phylum Streptophyta; class Magnoliopsida; order Asparagales; family Orchidaceae; genus Cymbidium; species Cymbidium sinense. The sequence continues at coordinate 95,402 of JAKCPB010000104.1, read as the reverse complement.
CTGATGGAAAAAAATAAATGAATGTGTGTTATGTGATAGTAATCCATTTTAATTAATCTTAAGATGCCTTTTTTGTTGAATAGGATTATTTAAAATGAACCTAAACTTAGGGTTAATTAAAACACATAATAAACCATTCACTAAAGGAAATTTATTAATTAACTTACCTTAGAAATGACTTAAGGTAGGGATAAAAGATAGATTCCATCTCTTTCTTCTCTTTATAATACTTAGTTGCTAAGTGTAGGTCATATGAAACAAAAGAAAACTAAGTAAAACTCTCAAATCAACTAAATCACTTAAAGAAAAATCAACTTTTTATAAATTAAATCTCTCACACTTAGCAAATTATAACTCTAAAGCCTAGTCAAGACATACTACACAAACCTTACCACATGCACATTAGATTAAGTCACCATTTCTAACTTTATGTTAGGGCTGTGCATGGTTTGATGAATGTTTGGCTTTGGGATGTATTATTTTAGACTAGATGTTAGGGTGTATGTGCATAGTCTAGATGTTAGGCTGATATTAGCCTAATCATGCTTTCTACAGGGGGTTGTGCTTAAGGGGTGTCATAATAAAAATATAAATGCTTTTTGCTGTGTAGGTTGCTTATACCTCTAAGCATAGCCCAAGTTAGGACAGGTGGGCTTGGTTACCCATGTGTGGGGTGCTAAGTCCAAATTATCCATATAACTGCTTGGGTTGTATGGTGTGTTTAGCTAATATTTATTTTGTAGGTGTAGTTATTACATTCCTTCCTTTTAATATAATTTTTGCATTCGGATTAGGATAAGTGTTATGGGGATTAAGGTGAACATTGGTTGTAAGACCATGCCTTACATACCATGTGATGCCTTTGGAGCAAGCTACATCCCAATCAAGCCAAAAAGGAAGAAAGAAATGGAGCAAATCAAGGTCAAGGAATGAAAGATGAAAAGTGAAGGATAGAGAATAAAGAATGAAGACCCTATAAAAGTTATCATTTCATAATTATAATTATCTTTCATTATACTGAGATGTATAAGGGTATAGCTCGGTTACCCACATTTCTTTCGGGTTGTATGGAGAAACCCGATAGCACCTTCTTATTCTTTTACGATAGCTTTATAAAATTGTTTGATGTTTTGTTTAGCTTGTGCATTAGAAATAGCATGCCTTTTTATAGTTTCTTTATGATTGGTGATTGCTGTGTGGCCTGAATGCGATTAGGCACTTATGATAAAAATAAATGTGTTGTCCCACTAATAACTCATAACTAAAATTTTAAAATAACTCATAACCTCACATAAAATCCTATGAATTAAATCAAAATAATAAAAATATTTAGAAACCCCTTAGTTAGATGATTGTATGTATAACATCATGCATGCCATATTCTTCCACTCTTGTTAAGAGATGGCTTCCATCTGTGCCATAGAATAAAGGCTTAACCTATAAGAACCTTTGATGGAAAGACGCCTCTTTCTCCTTTGATTTGGCCATAATTAATTTTTTCATGCATTTGGGCATACAAAATCCTATAGCCAATGTCAAAAAAAAAGTCTAAAAATCAAATAAAACTTGCTAAAATTTGCATTAGATTAAGTCATTATTCATAACTTTCATGATTTAGTCTCTTAGGGAGTGAGTTTAAGGACTCAGCTTCTCTTCTAAATAAATAACAAGCCTAACCATCTTATAAAGCATACGACTTGCCTACATGGATTTAAAGCATAGGAGGAGTTAGCTGGCTGCCACTCTAGGCGATAATAAGTCTAGCAGTTGGGTGGTTTATTCTCTCTTGTGGAGGTAAACTATATACCCATTTTTGCCTTAGATTTAGGTTGTGCTTTGGCCCTTGCCAAAGCTCCATAGATTTAGGATTTGAGGTTGTTGTTTCCCTTTATGGGCTACAAGCATAAATCCTTACCTCTTAGGAATTTTTATAATCTTGTGTTATAGAATTGTAAGTCCTAGATTTTTAATAAAATTTTAACTCAAATAGATAAATCTCTTCAAATTCAAATATATAAAGCCCAACCATAGGATAGATTGGAGTGCTTACTAGGCTTCTTAGTAACATGAGTAGTCCCTACTAAGTCCTTTAGTTTTGATAATAACTCTTCCCTTTTGATCTCTACCACTTGATTTTCAAAAATATAGCCAATCCTTTGATAGTCATATCTTTGAATTCTTTGGAGACAAAAATTGCCTACTTTAATCGAGTATTCTTAAGGGATTCACTTCTCTTAAGATGTAATTAACTATGGAGGCTTTCCTCCATAGGGAACTTAACAAAACTGATTTAAATAAACCTGGCTTTACTTTTTCATGTAAAGTAGGGGAAAAATCTCTGGTATATTTGAAGACCCGTCATGCCTTAAGAGTCCTTATTAGGTGATTAGGTCCATTATAAGGTAGTGAATTCTATCTCTCGTGATAGTACACTATTCTTTAATGTCATACTTGATCACCATAATAAGTACATCTACAGATTTGCATTGTGTCCCCTCACATATACACACAAAACACCAAACATAAAAATAAACACCACATCAACTAGCAAACCTTCCTTGGTGTTGGAGTGTTGAACTGACTTTAGGCACCTGGGGGGAAAGTTTATTGATCTTAGAGATGATTTTCTTAGAGGTTCGGGATAAAGAAATTTCCCAACCTTATTTTATCTTGAAGGATCAGAAGTATCCTCAAGGAATACTCTAAGAGAACCAGATGGTTATTCCACTAAGTATTCTTTAGGGTAACTATGGCTCCTAACTTGTAGCTACATTCAGGCCAATCCTTGAAGGTGATGTAATCCTCTAAGACATGGCTTAACATGCGGTGGTAGAGGCAATAGCTAAGATCATCGCTCTTGCCCACATCCTTTGGCCTTTAGGCTCAGGTAGTTGGAAATTAGGTTTCTTTAAGAGGTTCTTGAAGATCTTCTTGACTACCTCCCTCTTGAATGAGTATGACTTGCTTAATTTATTAGCAAGAATAGGTGGAAAGTAGCTACCTAGTGGTGGATACTAATACCGTTGCTGAGTAGGATGTTGTGGTGGTGGTGGTGGCCATTGTGGCAGCAGTGGTGGCCGGTATAGTGGATGAGGTGGTGGAAGAGGAGGTGGCAATAGAGGCTACTGAAATATGGGCCTCTCAAACTGAACTCTAGCTGACTTCTTCACTTTATCTACTGACACAACTATCCCAGGCTTCTTCTCAAATATCTTTAAGACTTGGGCTTAGATGATTGATCTAAAAAGGGTAACTATTTGGCTTCTTCTTATAGGTTAGCCACCTTGCTGATTAGTTTCTCAAAAGTCTTAATAGTGAAGCCCTTAAGCCTGAAGGAAATTGGGCCATGGATATTCTTGAGTAGAATCTCAATGGCATGCTGCTCAGATAGCTGTGATTTGCATTTCATACTCAAGTTGCACCATCTAAGAATGTAATCAATAAGGGACTTATTGGGTCTTTGTTTCTCTACAATGAGGTCACCTACAGTTACCCTTTGCTAAGCTCCTATAAATCTCTTGACAAAGAGATGCTCTAACTCTACAAAAGTCTTTACCAAATCATTGAAGTTTGGCACACCAATCAAATGCTACACCTACTAGGCTACTTACAAAGAGACAAAATAGAAGTGTGTCACTGCCACCTGCATTTAATAATTGGCCCTGAAGTGTGCAATATACTGCCTTAGGTTTCCACAGCCATCAAAAATATTAAAGGATGGTGGAATAAAACCCTTAGGATATTGAACTACATCAAATTCCTCTAGGTAGAATCTACCTTTTAGAATAGATGAGCTTCCCCAGGCTTGCATGCTTCCTTCACTTGTTACTCAACCATCTGCTTGATATCCTTTTTATGCATGGAGGTGCTATCAATGACCTTCCTATGCAAGCTACTAGCATCATCATCCATGGGAGTGCACTTAGGATGATCTAAGGTATGTACCAACTCAGGCCTATCGGCCACCATGGGGGAAGGCTGAAACCAGGGCTTAGTTCTGTAAGGCTAGAACTACTACCATCAACTCCTCTACCCTCTTTTTCATTCTATCTATATGATCATCCTTCTGCTTGAGTTGGTGGAGGAGGTATTGATTTGAGTGAGAGGTGTCACCTTCCTCAACTACAACACCTTCTTGGGTATGTTGTTCCCTATGCAGGGATCCCTGGGTGTCTACCATGTGGACTTCTGCTAGGTTATCCAATATGTCATCCTCATCAAGGTCAAAGTCTAGCACACCCTCATCCTAATCAGAATGATCACTACCCCCTATCTGTATCACTATAACATGATAGCCCTCTCTGATTTCTTCTAAAGAACATTCATCTATTCTGTCTGGCTCTACTAGGATGTAGACTTGCTGATGATTGACCACTGAACTAGCCTCTATAGAATCTATGCATAGAATACTCTGAGTTGGCGGAGTGCACTCCCAGTTGGCTCAACTATCATGGGAACTATGTCAGTGCCCCCTTTCATCTCCTCTTCCATCAGTTATAGTAGAGCGACAATGACACTCTTGGGTCGCCACTCTTTCTTCACCATGGTTGAGGTGGAAGGTGGAATAGGGGAGCTTGAATTCACCTCAATGGGTAGAGTAGATGGAGTGGGATCCTTGGGCCATAACTAGATCACCAAAGGAGAGGGTCTCTCTCCAGATGTGGGATTATGGAGCTCTGTGGGAACTGTAGATGCTGGAACCATAATAGGTGATGGCGAATGATGAGTGGAGCGGTGTGACAGTGGGGACACCTCTCCATTAGAGATCTCCTCTTATGACGGTGTCGATAAGTACTATACGGTCAGAATGATCAGCTCTAATAGCTCATCGAGGAAATCCATCAAAGCGGAGGCCACCAATTGCCTGACGAACCTCCTCCTCTCTCACTTGCTCGCTTGGACAGTAACTCTGGCCTTAGTGGCCCTTTCTCTATGTATTTGATCTATAACACTTCTAGGAACTAGGCTCCTCAAGTCATGTAAAGTACCAGACTCTGAGCATCCATGGGCTCTACCAACTCTGTGAAGAATAGATCATAGACCAGCATAGGGCTTCCTCCTCTTCCTAACTGGTGTCTTACACTTTGTAGGTGGTGGGGGCAATGCAACACTCCTATGGTAATCATCCTCTCCCTCTAAAGCTAAGAGGGGGTGAAACTTACTTCCACCCAAAAATGGAAAGGTCTCACGAAGGGAACCCTATCCAACAATATGGGAGGCTCCATCTATCTCCCTTGCACTCATACTGTAGCTTAATCTTGCAATTCTTATTACGGTGCTGAGTTTTGGTGTGCAGGGCAGAATGAAAACTAGAACCTACCTTGAAGGACAGATATGCCCCTTGAGTGGGGAACCAATGATGGTCTTTAGTCCATGCCCAATAAGGAGACAGCAGTGAGGCATAGATCGACATTGGTAGTGACACTAATATAGGCAGGGGAACTTCAATGGTCTTTCTCTTCAGAGAGGAAAACTTAGAGTCAGACTGTAAATCAAACTGTAGGAGTGGATTCTTGCTTGCCTCCTCCTCTCTACTGATAGTAGTAAGGGCTGGTCCCTTGCAAGTTGCCTTGAATTTCTCAAATCCAAGGCTGAACTTGATGATAGGGGCACTATGGCAAAAAAATTTTCATAGGACTCACCTTCAAATCTATGGAGAGAAAGAAAGGCAAGACCTATAAAAACTCATCTTTGTAGATCCACAGATATACTTATCCAGGTGATTGAGTACATCATCAAGGAATAGTGTACTATCTCAAAAGATAGAAGTCACTACCCTTTAATGAACCTAATCACCTCAATAAGGACTTCTAAGGATGATGGATCTGCATATGTGTAAGAGATTCTTCCCTTACTTTACATGAAAAAGTAAAGCAGAGTTTGTTTTAAACTGGGTTCATAAAGTTCCTTATAGGGGCAAGCCCCCATAGTTAATTACATCTTAAGGAATGTAGATTCCTTAGGAAAACTCTCGATTAAGGTAAATGATCATTATTTTTAAAGATTTCAATAGGAAAGGACAATCGATTAGTTTATTTTTAAGTAATCAAATGGGATTGATCAAAAGAGGGAGTTATTGTCGAAGCCAAAATAGAAGATAAGTAGGAGATGCCCATGTTGCTAGGAAACCTAGAGAGCATCTCAAACTATCCTATAGTTGGGCTTTACATTTTTGAAATTGATTTAATTTATTTGAGTTATATTTTTCATTAGAAATTTAGGACTTAAGATTCTTTAACACGAGATTAAGAAAATGCCAAAGAGGTGAGGAATTATGCTTATGGCCCAAAAAGGGGAGAAGCAACCCCAACCTAAATCTAGGGAGTTTTGGTGAGGGCTGGAAGTATAACCTAAATTTAAGACAAAAATGGGTAATTGGTTCATCTCCACAAGAGAGGACAAACCACCCGACAGCTTGGACTTACAACTGCCTAGGGGTGGCCACCAACTGAGTCCTCCTATGATTTTAGATACAGTAGGCAAGTCATTATGCTTATGCAGAATAGTTAGGCTATTATTTATTTAGAAAGAGACTAAGTCATTAAACTCACTCCCTAAAGAGACTAGATCATGTAAAGGGCATGCTTCAAATGCCTAAATCTAATGCAATTCAAATTTCATTTTATTTTTATTTTGGACAAATATTTTTACTCACGCTAATAGGATTCATATGACTAATGCATGAGAAATAGAATTATTAGCCAACAAGAAGGGAAGAGGTGAGTTTCCACCATGTCTCTCAAAGGTTATGCCAAGTTTCTCTGGCAAAGGTGGAAGCCCTCCAATCTAGAGTGAAATAGGATGCATTTGTGCATGATATTATAAAAGAAATGCTCATCAAGCTAAGGGATTGCTAATTCTTTTATCTTGATTTTAATCCTAAGCTTTAGGTGAGGTTATGAGTTTTTTAGTTTTATTTTGAGTTATTAAGTTGGGTAAAAGATTTGTTTTCCCCTAAAGAACCTAATCCACATCCAGCCCATACATAAAGCAAGGAAGAAACTAAGAAAATCATGCCACTTAATGTAAAAGCTAAACAAATCATCAATCAATTTATAAAGCTAATCGCAAAATAAATAAAAGGCCATTGTGGTCGAGCACCACTGTAAAAACCCAAAAATATCAAATGTGGGAAGCCAAGCTCTACCCTTATACAACCTGGATTACAAATTAATTAAATTACAATTAAGAATAGAATTCAATGTTATGAGGGTCTTCAAGCTTTATTCTTGTGTTCTTCTTTTCTTCTTTCTTCTTCTTTTCTTCTTTCTTTTGGTTCCTTCTTTTGGATGGTCGAAAGGTGGAAGCTCCAAGGCCTCGCATGGTGCATAAGATAGGATCTTATGACCAATGCTTATCCTAATCTCCATAATAATCATTCCAAAATCCTAATTTCACAAATTTACATGAAAAGGAAAAGAATGGCTTTAACTAACAACTGCAAAACAATGGTTAGTTAAAAACAAACCACATAAATCCCAAGCATGTATATTGGATTTATCAACCCACATATGGGTGAATAAGTCCACCTGGCCTATGGATTATGCTTAGGAGTATAAAGCACCTGCAAGCAAAAATATTTATATTTTTATTTATGATACCGCCCTTTTAGCACAATCCCTTACCGAAAAGAATAATTAGACCAAGAATGTCCTACCATTCATTCTACAAGTAGACACCTTAACATCTAGTCTAAAACATATATCAAAAAATAAAATAAACATCAAACCATGCACCGACCTAACCTAAGGCTAGAAGTGGTGACTTAGGCTAATGTGTGTGCTTTGAAGGTTTGTGTGGTATGCTTAGCTATGGCTTTATGTTTAAAATTTCTAAGTGTGAAGAACATGTTCAACTTAGAGGGGAGTTTCATTTAAGTTGTTTAATTATTTTGGGTTGATTTTATTTCATGTTTTAATTTGATTTAAATAGATCCTACAATTAATTACTAGGTTATGAAGAGAGGGAAAGTGAAGGAGACTTCTCTTTCCTTTCCTAACCTAAGTAATTTCTAAAGTAGATTAACATTTTTGTTTTGTCTAGGTGAATGTTTTGATTACATCTTTTGATTAATCTTAAGTTTAGATAAACTCTAAATAAACCTACTTAAAAAGAAAGGCATTTTAAGATTAAATAAATGAATCAAAATTCACATAACAACATTACAACATTTCTTTCCCAACATATATAACATGCATATGGATGGACCCTAAGCATATCTATACATGCTAATAAGAGTATTTAAACCTTATGATGCATGATAAGTAATCCATTTTAAAGAAATTTAGAAGTTGAATATGCATGATTTTTCTTAAGTAGAAAAGGTTTTCGTTATCCAAATTTTCACATACACATATGAAAGTAAGAAAGACATAAGTGAGTACAATGCCATTATTAACCTGAGGTGTAAGGTACAAGTCCTACTTAGGGATACTTAAAGCTTTGTAAGCTCGGGGTTGTCTAGACTAATATACCAGTTTCCTTAAATACAAACCTGTGTATAAAAGAAATGAAAATAAAAGAGGAAAATGCAAAAGTTGTTTAATGGATTCATTTTATCTTATGCAATTTATGTATGAATTTATAGGTAACCCTTCTTAGGTGATAGCATAGGGATGAATAGGGTATGAAATTAAGTAAGTGTTGGGTTCTTTTCAAATGAACCCTACATCTTACCAACTCCTATTCAAAACTATGCTTACATAAAAAAGAAAGGAAACCTATGCTAAGTATACCTTTATAATCTATCACATGCAAGCGTATAATTAAAATATAAGTAGCATACTTTCAAATTTGATATTTAATTTATATGTTTTTAAAAATAAATTAGATTTAGTAGTGATAATATCCACTCATATTTCTACTTTAGCCAACACATGCAAATTTGACATAAAGTAAACAACTTCATTTTAAAATTTGAAAATGAAATTATGAATGCATGAAATCACATGGCATACAACTTAACATGTTGGGGGAAAGATCCAAAGTAACGAAATCATGTAAACAAACTCACTTCACTTAAATCCTAAAGACATTCTTATGGAATAAGAAAGTTTAAAATAAATCAAAGTGAATTCAAAGTGAGTTTTTTTAGTTTGAAATTTGATTTAATTTTAAAAAGCAGAGATGAGTTTGCTATTCCTAACCCATTCCTACATGTGTTTGAATATTTTTGTTTAATTCTTAGATAATTAGATCCATTTTTATGTGTTAATTTGGTTATGGTATGAATTAAGTAACTTAATTAACCCTTACCTACACCACCTTAGAAGAATTAACTAAATAATTATGAGCCAATGAGATGACATAAAACCCACAAGGAATTTAAATTTACAATGCACCTAATAAGGAAAAGGCCTAATACAATTTAGCTTACAATCAAAAGTTAATTAAGCTAAGAGGTTTAGCTTAAGTAATTTCAAAACACACTTTCATACTTATGAATTGGGTTTTGATTTCCTTAATTGAACTTAGGCTATTAAACACCTAAGCATCTACCCAAAGTAGATTGATTAAGTTTTGGAACTTTTTAGAATTTTTAGAAATTGTTTAAGGGGATAATTAATGAATTAACCCTTAATTAAGAAGATATTAAGGAGAGAAGAGGGGGTTTAGGGAATAGCTTAGGGTAAATGCTCAAAAATTATTTCAAAAACCTCCTACTAGGATCTGACCTTAATCAACCCTAATCATAGGTTAAAATCACTAATCATACCCTAATTATGATTAATTACATAAGAGGGTAATTAAGGAAACCATATGTAATTATTCTAATCAACAATTCAACAAATCCCAAGAAAATTAGGGGAGGTAAAAGTCATCCCCTAAATCATACCTAAGAAAATTGAGATTAATTAGAGGCTTAATTAAAAAGTAATTAGCAAAATAAACTTTCTAATAAAACCCAAATTCATAGAACATCATAATTCAAAATCCATCAAAATTAATTTTAAAATGTTCTAGGTTTAATTATCTTTCCATAGAATTTTATTTCACATTTTTTTTTGAATTTTCTAGACAAGTTATGAATTTTAGAAGATCTCTAAGTTTATTAGGAATTAAATAAGCATTTTAAGTAAGCCTAACTAATCCCTGGCTCATGGCGATGCTTGGCAGCAGCAGTTAGCATGCTTTACACGCATCACACTCTGAGGGGGTTACTTAAACATCACATCCCAAATGGAGGCTGGCGGCACACGCGCTTTAATCCTCTATCGTCCAATCAAAGATCAGACAGCTAGGGATCTCCCTGCATTTAATAATGGGTAAAAGGAATTTCTAACGTGTGGAATTATCTCAGCCGTCCATCTAAAATGCATGGATGGATGACTACGATCTTCCTAATAATGGGTAAAAGGAATTTCTAACGTGTGGAATTATCTCAGCCGTCCATCTAAAATGCATGGATGGATGACTACGATCTTCCAATTTCTTCCCCTTGATCAACAGAGACCGTCCATGATCAAGGGGAAGATCCAAGCTCGATCTAGCATGGATTCCAATCAAACTCAACCCACACCATCTAAAGATAGAGAGTGGGGAATCCAACGGTCAAAAATCAATGGGGTAAAAATTTCTTTCACAAAGCTCCACACCACATTGAGTTTAATGGTCAAAAAATCCCATACCTCACTGGAGGTGATCATTGGTGCTCGATTCTCTTGGAGAAGCTTCATCTAGTTGAGATCAAGCTTTGTTGAAGTTTTGAGCACTTGAGGTTGAGTGGATCTTCTTATGGGTCACCTCCTCTTCAGCTTGAGCTCAGCTTTGATCCAACTCAATCCTCCCATGCCTTTAGAACTTGGGAATGAACTTAGGTGAGCTCGACTTGGTCACCTAAGTGTGCTTATAAAAGTAATTGCAATGGATTATAGTGTGGAAGAAGTTGGCTAATGGATTGAGCTCCCCTATTTTCACTATTTGAAAACCAAGAAATGGGGAATTCCCAAGAGCTCTAAGATGCTTTCTAGAACTCTTTGATGGTTCCTAATCTTGCTAACACTCAATTGAATTCAGGAATCATTAATTCAAGTTTGTTTAGGGGGAGTATATATTTTCCTTGAAGGATCAGATGGCCGATAATGCTCTTGCCATTTTGATCCAATTGATCATATTAGGAGGTCAGTTTGATTCATTAGGAGTGTGCACATGGTCATTTTGACCCGATGAGTGGATTGCCAACCTCCCATGTGCTTGAATTTGAGCTTGAGAGGGAGTTTGAATTTTTAATTTTGACCCATAGGGTCAGGTTTGGTCTAGGGACCAAATGGGCTAACCCAAACTCATTGGGTTGGGTGCACCACTCTCCCCTAGGTCCCCTTGAGCTTTTAGGAAAGCCTCAAGTGAATGTGAAGAGGGTATGACCAAATTACCCATCGACTAAGCCAAAATTTGTTCTATGGCCTTGGGGTAGGATGGTCATTTTACTATTTTTCAACTTTGGATATGTTAGGTATGTGGAGAAATTAGGTTTGGCCAAGTTTCAAGAGATTTGGAATTCATTTGACAAGGTTTGGCTCATGTTGACCAATTTAGGTCAAATTGTGTCAACTTCGGTCAAGTTGACCAATAGGTCAAATTGGGTCAAACCAAGAGTTGGGTCAAGTTCATATGACCATTTGAAATATTTTGGTGGCTTTGGTTTGATTCAAATTGGTATATTTTTGAATTTGGCTCATATGACTTCATTTAGGTCAAATGGGTCAAGTTGACCTATTTGACCCATTTGACCTATTGAGGTTGGTCAAGGTAGGTTTAGGTTACATTAGATGGTGGATTGGTATCTTTGTTTCCAATCAATTTTAGTTGTTCAATTTGGCTCAACATGACCCCTTTAGTCATGTTGGGTCTAAGGTCAATTGGGCTAGGTCTCTAGTTGGCCAATTGAGGCTTTGGTCAAGTTCCACAAGTGATTTGGAATGACTTGACCCATTGATTTCAATCAATTTGGCTTTAAAATTTTTTGACACATTTTGACCCTTTAGGTCAACAAAGTCAATCAAGGTTAGCTCAATGTTTTGGTCAAGTTCAAACATAGGTCATGAATGAACATAAATCAATGGTTTCAATCAATTTGGCCTATGGTGGAATTTGGCTACAGTTTCATTTTAGGTTAAGTGTTGACTTAGTCAACCCTTAAGTTTGAAACTTGGTTTTGACCCAATTTGATTGATTGATCATCCCATGATGATTGTTGATCATGATGAGAGTGATATATGAGTTTGGTTCAATCCAATTTGGTTAGGATCAAAATTTGGCTCATAAGGGTACTTCAGGTCACTTTGGGTCAAGTGAGCCTAGGTGGGTCAAATGGCTTAGTCAAAGCTTAATTTGAAGTTGGTTAATCTTATATATGGACTCATGATTGAAATATAAATCCATTTATAAGTGGTTTGAAGTCAAATGGGTTTTGATCCATTTGACAATTCCATATTCAAAGGAAGAATATGAAGGGGTCTTGGGTTTGATTTTTGAACTAGGTTTTGGTTGTTTGATTGAAGTTTGGATTTATATATGAGTTCATGATTGTAGGGTTGATTGAATCATGAGAGAAAATGAAGTGTTTGGCTTAATTTGAAATTGATTTGGCTAAGTTCAAGATTTTGACTTGAAAGGCTTAGGTTGGAATTTGAGTTGATTTGAGTTTGATTTTTGGAATAGGTTTTGATGTTTGAATTTTTATTTCATTTATATATGTGAATATAAATGAAAATATGAATTGATAATGAGAAAAATTCCAGGATTTGAAGTGGTTTAATCATGAGTTGGGCTATGTCCAATAAGATGGATTTAAAGAACTTAGGAAATTTCATGGAGTTTGAATTTGAATTTTTGAGTTTGGTTTGATTGATTTATATTTATATCTCATTTATATATGTGAATAAAATGAGGATATAAATGAATTATGAGAAAATCTGATGAATTTGATATGGTTTAATTAAGATTTAGGCTAAGTTCATTAATGGAAATTAATGACTTAAGGAGATTTTTAAATTGGGAATTTAATTTTTGTATTTGATTTGATTGATTTATATTTATATTTCATTTATATATGTGAATATAAATGAGAATATAAATGAGTTTTAGAAAATTCCATGGCTTTGAATAGGTTTAATCAAGTTTAGGCTAAGTCCATTAATGGAAAATTAAGGACTTAAGAAAAATTTCAAGGATTTTAAATTTGGAATTTTGAATTTAGTTTGATGGGTTTGTATTTATATTTCATTTATATATGTGAATATAAATAGAAATATAAATGAATTATGAGAAACTATCAAAGATTTGAATTGGTTTTGAATCATGATTTTGGTTAAGCCCTTAAGGGAAGATTAAGGACTTAGGCAAAATTTGGACTTAGGAATTTTGATGGATTTTGATCATGGGTTTTAATCATTGATTTGATTTGAGTTTGGGGAAAATTAAATAGGATTGATTGTAGTTTGACTTGAAAGAAGGAAGGTGAGGAATGGTTTAAGTTAAGGGTAGGTAATTTTTCTAACACCCCTAAGGCATGACCAATTCCTATGGCTAACTCTAGGGCTAGGTTGAGTGTCCACCTAATCACTAGATGTGTCTTAAAACTAAGGAACTCTTATTATTTAAGAAGAGCCCTATGTCTAAGATGGAGGGGTTGAGAGCTCATTCTAAAAATAAGGTCAACTGGCACCAGTGAGTATGGCCTAATCCATGGCCAAATTCACACTAGAGGCGAAGGAGAAAATCAGCTTGCCATAAGACAAGATAACTAGGCTGGTATTTTTGCATTGTTGGAAAAGAGAACTAGATTAAACCCTTGCATTGATGGTTATCTTGAATTGTTGATTATAATTTAACTTTTGACTTAGAACTCTCATTTAATAAATTTAGGTATGCTAAATGGGGTTCTACTGGAGAGCTTTTGGAAATTAGAGGAGAGACTTTGCCTTGTGTTGTATGTTAATTTAGATTTTGATTTTGGAAACCACATTCAACAAATTTAGGTATGTTGAATGGGATTTAAATGTTTTGGAGAGATTTTGGAGATTTGATTGTTATTTTCTTTTTCTTTTTTTTTTTTAGTTGTAGTTTTTATTTTGATTTTGATTTTAAGTTGGGACCATCATTTAGCAAATTTAGGTATGCTAAATAAGGTTCAATTATTTGTTCAAAAATTTTGAAGGCTTTTTTGTTTTGTTTGAAGTATGTTGTATGTTGACATTTGATTTTAATTTGTTTTTAAAAATGGAACTCGCTAATAGATTTGGGTATGTTAAATGGAGTTCAATTGTATGTTGATATGTGGTTTTGTTTTGATTTTTTTTTTGAAAAAGAAAACTCTCATTTAACAAATTTAGGCATGTTAAATGGAGTTAAATTTGTTTGAAAATATGTTTGAAATTTTGTTTGGAGAATGTCTTGGCATTTTTAAGAAGAAATTTTTGTTTGGTGTATTTGTTGTTTGATTTTGATTTTAAAATATAGCTCACATTTAACATATTTGGGTATGTTAAATGGGGTTGGTTAATTTTGTTTTAAAAAGTGTTTTGATATTTATTTTTGAAAAAAATATTTTATTTGATTTAATCTTGATTTTGGAAAAAAGGGAACCTTCACTTAACAAATTTTGGGTATACTAAGCGGGGTTCAATTATTATTATTTTTTAATTTTTTTTGAAATGGGTTTGAAAATTTTTGGAGAAAATATTTTTGTCTTTGTTTAATTTTAGATTTTTAAAGAGAGAACCTCCATTTAACAAATTGGATTATGTTAAATGGAGTTTAGATGATTTTTTATTTTGAAATGGCTTTTGAAATTTTTTGTAAAATATGTTTTTATTTTACTTTAGATTTTATTAAAATTTTGTTAAGCATGAGATGAACCTTGCTTTACCAAGCTAGTGGTAAGAGGTTTTAGATTTTATGTTTGGTTATTTTTCTTTCTTTTGTTAATTTATTTTTATATATTGGGGGATCCAATAAGGATTTGAAGGCCTACATGGAGTGAGGTCCAAAATCCTAAAGGATGTTGGCTAGCTTCATTTAAGGATGAAATAAACAAAGTGTCAATGGAAAGAAAGATAGTCTTAGACTTATGAAATATAAGTCAACTATCGATACTTGGAGATAATGATTGTCTACTAAAGATGAATAGAGGAACTCTCCCCAGTGGAGTCACCCAAAAAATTTATAGTGTTTATTTTTGGATGTGGGGACACCACGTAGATCTTAGGAGGTACTTATTAAAGTGATTGTGTATGACATTAAGGAATGATGTGATATCTTGAAATATAGAACTATCACCCTACAATGGACTAAATCACTTAATAAGGACTCCTCTAGCATGATGTGTCTTCAAAAATACCAAAGATCTTTTACCTGCTTTATATGGAAAGATAAAGTAGGGTTTATTTTAAGCCAAGTTCTTTAATTCCCTATGGAGGCAAGCCTCCATAGTTAATTACATCCTATGAAGTGAAATTTCTTAAGAACTCTCTTGATTAAAGTAGGCAATTATTATCTCCAAAGATTTCAAGGCTAAATTATTAAAGAATTGGCTATTTTCAAAAATCAAATGGGATTGTTCAATTGGAAAGACTTAATTTGAAATCTAGAGGAAGCTATGTAGAGGGCACTCATGATACTAGGAAGCCTAGTAAATGCTCCAATATATCCCATGGTGAGGCTTTTAATATTAAAAAGTCAAGAAATTTATTTTATTTGAGTTGAAATTTTATTAGATTGTTATGTCTTATAATCCATCA
Organism: Cymbidium sinense; assembly: GCA_021442155.1. NCBI lineage: Eukaryota > Viridiplantae > Streptophyta > Magnoliopsida > Asparagales > Orchidaceae > Cymbidium > Cymbidium sinense. Next base: position 79,662 of record JAKCPB010000104.1, on the reverse strand, counting down.
ACACAAGATTGTGGAAATGCCCAAAATGTGAGGATTTATACTTGCAGCCTGAAAAAAATAGCTACCTCAGATCCTAAATCTAGGGACCTTTAGCACGAGCTAAAACCTGACCTAAATTTAAGTGAAATATAGACATAAGGGTTTATCTCCATAAGAGAGAATAAACTCGTCTGACTTCTGGACTTACAACCGCCTAGAGTGGCTACCAGCTAACACCTCCCACAATTTAAATCCATGTAGTCAAGTCTTTTGAAAGTGCAATATAGTTTGGCTATTTTATTAATTGGAAAGAAACTAAAGTCCTAAACCCACTCTTTAAGAGACTATAGCATGAGAGGTATGACCATATGACTTAATCTAAAATGCAAAATTTTATGACTTAATCTAAATTGCAAAATTTTACACTTTTTATTTCATTTTGACACATTCAGTTGGATGAAGGCTTGGAATTTTTATGCCTAAATGCATGATGAGATAGAGTTATTAGCTAAATCAATGAGAAAGGTGTGTTCTCCACCACAAGGGATGCCCGCACAGGTCAAGCATTCTCTTATCGTGCAAGGATGGAGATCCCCCATATTCAAGGAAGAAGAAATATGACATGCATGATGTGAGACATACAATCATATAGCTAAAGGGTTACTAAATCTTTTATTTTTTGATTAAGATCCTAGGCTTTTAAAAATAAGGTTGAAAGTTATTGAATTTTAACTATGAGTGATTAGTGGGGGTAGAAAAATTAATTTTACCCTTGGAGTCTATTGCATTCAGGCCACACATTCAAACATCAAACATTAAAAAACTATAAAAAGCATGCAATTCTAATGTGCAATCTAAACACAACATCAATCAATAATGAATAAATTACGTAAAAGAATAAAAGCCCGGTGCGATCTGGTTGCACTGTACACCTCGAAAAAGAGAAAACATGAGTAGCTGAGCTCTACCCTTATATAACCCGGAATTACAAAATAATATTACAATTGAAATTGAATACATGCTATGGGGGTCTTCATTTCTTCATATCTTCATGTTCTCCTTCTCTTTCTTTTGATTTGATTTACTCCAAGGCATCACAGGGCACCCCAAGACTAAGTCTTCTAGCCACTGCTCAACCTAATCCCCTATAACACTAATCCTAATTATTATCACAAATTTATATTTTATATGAAAGTAAATTTAACTACACCTACAAAACATAGGTAAGTTAAATATGCATACAACCTAAGGAGTTATATTTCATAATTTGGACTTAGCACGATGAACATGAGTAACCAAGCCCACCTATCCTAACTTGGATTATGCTTGGGGGATAAGTAACCTGCAATCAAAATATTTATATTTATTTTTATATCAGCCCCTTTAAGCACAGTCCCCTATAGAAAATAATGTTAGACTATCAACGGCCTAACATCCAGTCTATGATCCATATTCCTAACATCCAGTTTAAAATATTACATTACAAAATAAACACATTATAATTACATACACTGTCCTAACCTAAAGCTAGAGGTGGTAACTTAGTATTATAGTGTGTAAAGAGAAGGCTTGTGTGGAAAGTTTATTCTAGGCTTTGTTTCATTTTAATTCAAAGTTTGTTCAAATTTATCATTGGATGGATTCGATTCAAATGGTTTAGCGGTTTATTTTCTATTTTTACTTCACTTTTATTTGGTTAAAGTGATGTTTATATTTTCAAAAATGAAGAGTAGAATGAACTCCATTTTGGATTGGAACTCACCCTATTCCACATCCAAACAACTAATGAAATGAAATATTCATCCAAAGATGAAGATTCATCCTAAAAAGTCTAACTAAGGTCCTTAAGTATCTTAGTTAGCCCATTTGAATTTTTTGTAATTGATCTGATTTGATTAAGGTTTGTTTGATTTGATTTTAATTTTAAAATTTAAGTTTTTTTAATCTTCATGTGTTTTAATTGATTAATTTTGGATTAGATGTTTTGATTTAATTAAAATTTGATAAAATTTGATAATTCAATATCCTTTAAGTTAATATCTAATAAAGTTTAAGTTTGTTTCATTTCATGTATTTTGATTGATTCATTTTGGATTAGGAGTTTTGATTTAATTAAATTTTGATAATTCAATATCTTTTAAATTAATATCTAATTCTTTTTTTTGGGTTTTGATTTAAGATTATCATTAATATTGATTGGATTATTTCATCTTTCCATTTAAATTTTATTTGATTTAGTCAAAATATTTCAGTATAATTAACTTTTTATTTGATTACGGTTCAAAGCAAATTCTTATTTGGATTCTAGTTAAGAGTTTGGTCATTTATTTTATTGAATTTAGTGATTTGATTTATATATTGGTTTTAATTTAAGGATTGTTTGATTTGATTTAATCTTTCAATTTGAGTTAGTAGATTTGATTTGTTGAGTTTTATTAGTTTATGGATTTCCTTAGGTTAAGTGAATTAAATCTTTATTTTGAGTTCAATTAAATTTGATTGTTTGCATTTAGAGTTTGATTCATTTATAATGTTCATTGAATTTCATTTAATTCTTTAATTGTGAGTTCATGTTTAATTCAGTTATTAGGTTTATGTATTTAATGATTAATTAGTTACCTTTTTCAAATGGATTGAATTAGATCTGATTTAGTTATATATTGAATTGATTAAGTTTACCTTAACATCATTTGATTTAATTTGATTATATTAAATGATTAGCTAAGATGAGTTTGATTCATGATCAATTTGATTTAAAGTTTAATACTTAATCAATATTCAATTTGGTTTAAGTTATTAAGTGGTTTTATATGGTTAAGATTCATTGCTTGATATAGGTTTCATTAGATTAGTTTGATTTGTATGGTTAACTAAGTTGATTATTTATAGGCAAAATGTGAACTTATGTAATTAGGAGTTTGATTTGTTTCATTCCAAATTAAATGATTTAGTGATAGACCTAGTTAAGGCTTAGTTAAGATTTGATAAATTTTTTTTAACGTTTATTTGAAGATTAGTTGATTATGTTGTAGGGTTGATTTGATTAATCCATATTTATATGAATTTAATTAAGGTATGAAGAACGATTATTTTGATGTCAATGATTATATTGATTAATTGATCGAAATAATTGGGGTTTGATTATTGGTTGTCTTAGTCTACTTTGTTGATTTAATTTATTCAAATTGAGTTTATTTTTCTTTAAGTCATTTCTTGATTTCTTTAATTTAATTTTGTTTTGTTTAAATAATTAATTAACTTAATGTGACATTTCACTATCAGTTTGATTAAAGGTCTATCTTAGTTGAAGGATTAATTAAATTTAATTTGAATGGATGATTAATCTAATTAACATAAGATTGGTGATTAATTAAGTCTTTATTTTAGTAAGCACTTAATTAAGGAGCTTAAATTATTGAATGATCAATTAAATTAAACCTAATTAAATAGTTATTTATTGGCTTAATTAGATGTCTATCTTGCCTAATTGATTAACATAAACAAAATTTAATTGATGATTAGTTGAACTAATCATGCTTGATTTGATTAAAAGGTTGACTCATTCAAGGTTTAGTGATTGATTAATTTTCAGTTTATTCAGTAGTTAATTTTAATTAAGGTTTTAACTAACTATAAAATTAATCTATTGTAAGTGATTTTATTAAATGTTTAGCTTATATGACTAACCTAATTAAAGTTCAATCATAATTAATTTTTTTTAGGCTAAATAAAAAGGATAATGAAATCTTTATCGAATTTACTAATGATTGATTTTTGTTTGTTTTTTAGCTCTCTAATCTTAATTAAAGTGTTTGTAAGATATTTTGATAATTTTTTAATAATTTCTGTAAAGTTTATTAATTTATTTTACTAAAATAGACTATTTGAGCTTCAAAATTTAATAACTCTCAATCCAAAAATTCTTTTGACTTGTAATTTTTATGGTAGGTGTATTTTAACCTCAATTTTAATCCCTAAAAGTTTTAGATCAATTTGATTGATATTTTTGGTTTAATTAATCAAATTTTGTTTTCACTAAAATCTAAATTAAGCGCAAAATAGCCTATAAGAATTGGGGTTTTGAGTTTACTAGATTCCACTCGAGAAGATGAATCCAACAAGCACTTATTTCCTATTTTTTTATAAGTATTTTATTTTTTTATCATTTTTTGAAATTTTAGCCAATTTTAAATATTTTTAAAAATGAAAATTCCTATTTTCTTAATTAAACCAGTCAGCACCACACGGCGCTAACTGGATCATGCGGTATGCGTGTCATGGCCTGATTGGACCATGCAACGCTGACGTGACTTTTGAGCAGGAAAATTGTAATTTGAATGGACAGTCCAGATCGAACGACAGGATATGGGGTTCAAAATAAAAGTTTTTAGAGTTCTAATCACAGTCGTCTGTTCCTATTAATGGGGTATCGACGGCTGATGAGCCTTCTTCCTCCCAACAATCAAAAAACTATGCCCAGGGTTAGTCCAAACTCAATTTTTTTGGCGAATCTCACCAAAAATGCTTCAATATCATTAGGATTATTCAAAATGGAAAGTGCAAGGGGTATCTAATAGATATTCTTAATATTGTGCGAATATTATCACAAACAAGGAGACCATAATGTTAGCTACGGGATTCAGAAATTTCCTTGTTGAAGACAGTTTTTTGCGGCCGAGTTGTTTCAACACGCTCTTGGATGCGAGACAAATATTTAGAGTGAATATGGACTCTTTCCTGCTCCTAAAACATCATAGCATCCAACCTCCATCGCACTTTGCCAGAATCTGCTCAGTTTGGGTGGTTTCATGTCAAAAAGGAGTGCAAAATGGGTCTTTTTTGCTCAGTGGAGCTTCTGGAGGATGGCTAATGCCAAAGACTTGGGTTTTGAGATCTCCTTTCTTCCCCTCTTAATGGTGGCCAAAAATCACCATTAATGGTGATTGGAGGTGGGGTAGTTGGCCCAATTTTATCTAAATTCGATGGTCTATTTACTGTAGACCACCTTAGTGCCAGCTAAGTCAAGAATGGGGAGATGCATGAGGGGATCTTATGGTCTTCTGGCAATTTTTTTATTTTCTCCCTCTCTCTCTCTCTCTCTCTTAGTTTCACCTAGCCACAAAAGTTGAAGGTCAACTATTGCATTAGGGTTTGGGTTGTCAAATCCTATTCTAACTTATATTTTGAATTGGGTCAACTCATGTTGACCCAAATAAGTTGGATTGGGTTTAAGTAACCCAAATAGACTCATTGGCTTTGGATTTAAGGTTTAATTATAATCAATTGATTATTTTGTTTCTATAAGTTTAATTAATTTGATTTGATTTGATTTTGAAATGATTTAAGCTCATTTTGACCCACTTTGATCAAAGTGGTTCTAATTGAGTTCTCATAGACTAATTTGTCATTTTGGACTTGGATTATGCTTCAATTATGTTTGATTAATCATTTACAATAGTTTTGATTGATTAATTTTATTTAGTTTGGATTATATTTGAATTTGACCTAAGTTTGACTCAGGTTTCACCAGCTTTGACCAAAATTTGTTAAGTTGATTTATGTGACTAAATTTATTATTTTATGTTTGGATTATAATTCAATAATGTTTTATGAATTATTTGGAATGCTTTTGAGTTATTTGGTTTAATTTAGCTCATGTAGGTTAATTGGGCTAATTTGGTCAAATGACAAATTGACTTGGTTTAACCCATAGATTGCAATTGATCAATCAAGGATGATCAACAATCATCTTAGAAGGGTTTGGATACTTTGGTTCACTCCAATTTAGGTTGGATTGAAGGTTGGCTCAAATGGATCCTTTAGGTCACTTTGGGTCAAGTGAACCTAATGGGTCAATTGAATTGGCTTTGGGTTGAATTGAGTTTAGTTGAGCTTAGATATTGGTTTGGGATTGGTTTCTGGCTTTGTTTATAATTAATTTGGGTTTAATTGAGTTTTGGCTCATTTGAACATTTGGGTTCAAATGGGTAGGTTGGGTCGGTTGAATTGATGTTGGTTTTGATTTGGACAGATTGGGCTAAGTCCATGGGATTAAATCATAGGCTTAGGTTTAGATTATGTTGGGTTTGATCATGAGTTTCAATCATTCTATTTGGGATTTGAATATGAGTTGAGAATTAATTAGTATTGGTTTGATTGAATTTGATGTTTGGTTTTTTTTGCATTGATTTGAAGTTGATCTTGGACTTAAAGTAAGTGAAAGTCATTGGTTAGGCCATAGGGTAGGGTAGGTATCATTAGTCCTAAGGCATTACCTAAGACTAAAGCAACCCATCCTAAGTTTTCTAAGCTCGGGTTAAGCGTTCACTTGGTCACTAAAAGTGTCCTATGACTAAGGAGAATCTAGTGTCTAGAGGACTCCTAAATCTATGATGGGGAGATTGAATCCTCATGACAAAAGTGAGGTCAACAATGCTTAAATGATTTAATTAAAGTAAATATAATCTTTGCATGATTTTCATCTGTATAGTTGTGTATACATTCATATGGACTTAAGATAGCAAGTGTTTAGTCTGGGCATCCTGGGAATACAAGGCCTTAGCTAGCCCAAAGGAGGTCATTTGATTACCTCACCTTGTTAACAATGGAATGTACTTGCTTACATCTTTTATACATGTGTATGTGTGTTTAATTAAAAGATGAAGATCCCCTTTGATTACTAAAAATGCATGCATTCATATTCACCTAAGTTATTAGCATGAGTCATATATAAGTTAGTGCTCTTTTTTCCTTATTCATGTATAGATTTACATAAGTTTGGAATGTTAATAAATATATAGTCTAGACATCCTGGGAATACGAGGCTTTAGTTAGCCCCAAGGAAATCATTTGATTATCACTTCCCTGGTTAACAATGACACGTACTTATGTAATTTCATTATTATGTATTTTGGTATTATAATTTTGATAGGGCTCTAATTTATATGTTCACATAATTCAATCAAAAATGGAAAATATAAATTCCACACATACACATTCATCATCATTGAAGTGTGATAAAACATAATGTATATATAGATACACTTAAGATTGGATCATATGCATGTTATATGTGATGGAAAGGAATGACTTAGTATATTTCATATGATAGTAATTCAATTAGATTAATCTTAAGAAGCCTTTCATTATTTAGCTAACTTCTATTTTGCAGATGTAGTTAGATTTACTTTTTCCTATATGAATGCAAATTTGTAATAGGAATTAGGATTAGTGCTATGAGGGATTAGGATGAGCTGTGACCAAAAGGCCTTGTCCTGGGGTGTGTTGTGATGCCTTTAAAGCAAGCACATCAAAATCAAAGGAGCAAACCAAATCAAGAGAAAGAAGGAGGAATATGGAAGAGTGAAGAATGAAGACCCCCTTAGCATGTATTCATTCTAATTATAATTATTCTTTCATATTCTACGTTGTATAAGGGTAGAGCTCGGCTAACCATCTTTTCTTCTTCAGGTTGTATGGTGAAACTTGATCACACTAACCTCTTATTCTTTTGTGGTAGTTTATAAAATTGATTGATGATTTGTCCAAATTTCCCATTAGAAATGGCATGCTTTCATAGTTTCTTATGATTGATGCCTTAATGTATGGCATGGATACGGTAGACTCTTAGGATAAATTAAATTTTCTATCCAACTAATCACTCATAACTAAATTTTAAATAAACTCATCATAAAAGCCTAGGCTATAATCAAGATAATTAAATGATTTAGCAACTCCTTAGCTATATGTTGTATGTTTTCATCATGCATATCATCTTGAGTCAATTTTGCAAAAATAAGGCCCTCCGTCCTTACACAATAGGGACCACTGGACCTATGAGAGTAACCCCTCATGACGGAGCTTCACCCTCTCTTTTTTAATTTGGCCAACAATCAATTTTCATCATGCATTTAGACATATAAAAAAATCCCAAAGCCTTTGTCTAAATGATGTGTCAAAATGAAATGAAATTTGAAAAGATTTTGCATTTATAGATTAAGTCATATGCTCATACTACTCATGCTCTGGTTTCTTAGGAGTGGGTTTAGGACTTAAGTCTCTTTCCAATTTAATAACTACCCTAGTTATCTTACAATTCATAAGACTAGACTACATGATTTTAAATCGTAGGAGGAGTTAGCTAGCAGCCACTCATAGTTGTAAGTCCAAAAGTCATACGATTTATTCTCTCTTGTGGAAGTAAACCCTTATGCCCACCTATCACTTAGATCATACTAAAGCTCCCTAGATTTAGGATCTGAGGAAGCTCTTTCTTTCAAGCTACAAGAGTAAATCCTCAGCTCTTAGGCATTTTCACAATCTTGTGTTGGCGGATTATAAGCCCTAGCAATTCTAATAAAATTTAACTCAAATAAATAAATCTCTTCACTTTTAAATATATATAGCCCAATCATAGGACAGATTGAAATGCTCACTAGGCCTCCTAGTATCATGAGCATTTCTTACTTCCTCCCTTTAGATTCCAAAAATAAGTCTTCTCCTTGAACTTTCCAAATTGATTTTCCAAACAAAACCAATCCTTTGATAGTCTAACTTTGAAATCTTTGGGGTTGATAATTGTCTACTATAATTGAGAGAATTCTTATGGAATTTCATTCCATATGATGTAATTAACTATGGAGGCTTGCCTCTATAGGGAACTTAAGAACCCAGCTTAATATAAACCCTGCTTTCTTTATCCATATAAAGCAGAGAAAAAATCTCTTATATTCGTAGACCCATCATGCCTTAGGAGTCCTTATTAGGTGATTAGTCTATTGTAGGGTGATGCCTCTATCTTTCGAGATAGTACATCATACCTCAATGTCATACCCGATCACCTTAATAACAAACCCCTATGATCTGCGTGGTGTCTGCCCCTAACATTCAAAAATAAACACCATACCATCATAATCTCATAATCCAACCCTATGGACTCATCCTAAAACTCATTCAATTAAGCCAAATACAATTGATCTTCACAAAAGCACTCCAACCATTCAAATCTCAAATATTTTCTCATAACCCATTTATATTCTTATTTATTTTCACAAATATAAATGAAATATAAATTCAAATAACCAAAACCAAATTCAAAACTCAAACCCAAATCTAACATAAAACCAACCTATACCCTTTCAAGTTAAATTCTTGAACTTAGCCAAATCAACTTCAAATCAATCCAAACCTTTGGATTTTCTCTTCAAAAAATCAATCCTTCAATCACAAACCAAATTCAAACATAAACTTCAATCATCATACCAAAACTAAATTTAAAACTCAAACCCAAATCAAACCCATGTTCATCCTTTGAACTTGAAATTAGTAAATGAATCAAAACTCATTTCACTCCAAATCACTTGCAAATGGATTTATATTTTAATCATAAGTCTATATGTGAGTTCAAATAAACTTAAATCAAGCCTTGATCAAGTCAATTGACCCTCTTAGGCTCACTCGACCCAAAGTGACCTAAAATACCTTTTTGAGCCAAATTCTAATCCTACCCAAATTGGATTGAACTAAGCCCATCTAAGCCTCACATTGTGAGCAATAATCATCATAAGATGATCAATCACTCAAATTGGGTCAAACCAAGTCAAACCTAGCCTTTGACCAAGTAATCACTAAACCCAAGTGAAACCCAAACTAGCCAAAATCCACCATAGGCCAAATTGATTGAAACCATTGATCAAAACCAATTCATGATCAATGACTAGACTTGATCAAGTCATAATTTGAGCCAAACCTAGCCCAATTGCCCCTTGACCCAAGTTGACCTAAAAAGTAAAAATGTGTTAAATCTTGTTCTAAGCCAAATTGATTGCAACCAATGGGTCAAATTCATTCTAAATCACTTATTGAACTTGACCAAAGCCTCAATTGGCCAACTAGACCCAACCTAGCTCAATTAACCATGAACCGAACTTGACCTTAAAGGTTAAATCAACTTGAAACTCAAACCAAACCAAAATTGATTGAAAGTAAGGCTTCCAAAACATTTCAAATGATCAACCAAGCCTAAACCAACCCATGAACTACAAATTGGTCAACTTGACCCATTTGACCTAAGTGAACTCAAATGAACCAAAAATAAATATAAACCAAATTGAACTAAACCAATGATACCAAACCACTCCAGATGGTCATATGAACTTGACCTAACCCCAAGATTTAACCTAATTTTACCAATTGGTTAACTTGACCCAAGTTGATCCATTTTGACCTAAATGGATCAACATGAGTCAAATGATATCAAATCAACACCAAATTCATTGAAAATTGGCACAACCCATTTTTCAATCATATCAAATCTGCCAAAATTAAAATCAAATCCAAATGACCATTTTATAGGTCAAAGGGTAACCTATGATCAAATTCACTTGGAATTTGATCATATTTTAACTCAAGACCAGTTGGCATCCTCTAGTGGACCATTTGGACACCAAGGAGGGTGGTGCACATGACCCAATGGGTTTGGGTCAGCCAATCCTAACCCAAAGCCAAAGCTGACCTCTCCACTCATATTTCTCCACATGGATCACCTCCCACACTCATTTTAACCCATGTGCACCTCCGCACTCCCACTCCTCTGTTAAAATTGAACATGGTATTCCTAACAACCTAAACAGCCCATTCCATGAGATCAATTTGATCAAAATGACAAAATGAACTTCGACCATCCGATTCAAGTAGGGGGAGATATACTCTACCTCATTCCATTCTAATTGAGCACACTTGCACTCAATTGAGCCCTAGGAAACCAGAGGAAGCTCCCCAAGCTCTCCCAAGCAATTCCAAGCTCTTTCCATTTTTCTCCTTCTCAATTTTACTCAAGCCAAAAGAAGGGAACAAAATCAAAACTCACACTCAGTCAATTCTCCATTGAATTCAAATTCCTCTTGTAAGCACCATCGAGGGACTTAATCGAGCTCACCCAAATCATTTCCCAAGCATCCAAGCCATGGGAAGGAGGAGTTTGATCAAAGCCGCAAGTAATTGAAGGGGAGATTGGCCAATTGGAAGATCCACTTCATCTCAAACCTTCAAACCTTCAACAGGGATTCGTCTCCATTAGAAAAAGCTACCTATATTGTTGGAAGCACCAGTGATAGCCTCCGACAATGTATGCCTCAAAACCAAGCTTATGTTAGAAAATCTTTGATCCCTTGTAAAGGGAAGTGTAATCCCATTGCATTTCCACCGTTGGATGTACTTCTTCTTTCTTCTTGATGGTGTGGGTTGAATCCTTGCCCAATTCAAGCTCAGGTGAGCTTAGATTAAGCCATAGAGGATGGATGGTCTCCGTCTCCCGCAGGCGAGGGCTGGGACGAATCATGGACCATCCATCTCACATATTTTGGATGAAAGATCATGACTAAATGCTTTAGATCTGATGATTTAATCCTTCAAAATCATGTGTTTAATCCTGACCATCCGATCCTTGATCGGATGGCCTAGGAGAAAGCGCGTAGCACCACTGGTTGATGCGTCATCTGATTTGCCAACTTAAATAACCAATCTCATCATGCACATGGATAGAGCACGCTACGTCAGCAACCCACGCGGCACGACGTGATTTGTTATATAATTAGGTATTTAATGACCTATTAATCTCATAAACTTCAAAAATACATAACTAAATGTAGGAAAATCCAAAAAATGCAAACTCAACTTCATTTTAAAGATAATAGGGGGATAATATAAAATTAAGTTTAATTGATTTTAAATAGTGACATTTACTCAAATTGGGTTTTATTAGGGGATATAATTATGTCAATTACTCTTTAATTTTTTCAATAATTAATTCCAAACTCCCTAGGGTTAATTAGTGGGATAACCTCTGCCTCTCATGATTTTCTTGGAACTTATTATTCGATTAATTTAGATAATTGCTTATTTCATCACTAATCACTCCCTTGATCAATTAAATTATTAATTAACTTATTAAATGGTGATGAATTAATTAATTAAGCTTGTTAATCATTTTGGAACAGTGGATAGACTTAGGGAATGAGATTAGGATGCCATTTCCAAATCTTTTCCCCTTAGTCTATTTCATTTGAATGAAGACTTAATTAATTTACAAATTGATTTATGATTTAATCATTTCATTAAATAGCTTAATTAACCAAACTCAAAATAAAAAATTAATTCAAAAACTTCATCACTTAATCAATCCCAATCTTGGGCAGATCCTTAGGTGTTCAAAAGCCTAAGGTAATCTTAAGGAAATCAAATCCAACCTACATGTGTGGGAAGGGTTATGAAAATACTTAATGAAAACCCTTTAGCTTAATTAATCAATAATTATGAGCCAATTGCATTAGGCCCCTTATTTTTCTAGGTGCATTGTTGATTTAAATTCTATGTGGTTGCATATCATACGTTGGCTCATAATTGTTAGGTTAATTATGTTAAAGTGGTATAGGTAAGGGATAATTAATGGACTTAATCTACACCTTAACTTAAACAAAACATAAAATCAACTTATTGGTTCTAAAAATTAAACTAAAATAATAAACACATGAGGGAAATGGGTTAGTACCAGCAAACAATTTTTTCATATTTCTTAAATCAAACTCAAAAAAAATATCTTTAAGAAATATTAATTCTCTTTAAATGAACTTATTTCATAGGATTGTCTTTAGAATTAATTAGGGTGAATGAAGTTACATGCTTACATCATGTAATCTCTTTCCAAGCATGTTAAATGTTGTTTGCCATAGGAAAATCATGCATTCATATCCTTTAAAAAATCAAAATAAATGAAATGTTTCCTTTATGTCAAATTGCATGTTTTGGCTAAAGTAAGAATATGAATGACAATTATTACTACTAAATAAAAAATTATTTTTAAAACTTATAAATTAAAGACTACAAATGAATGCATGCTACTTATAAGTATTTATAAGCTTGCATTTGAATATAGCTTAAAATGTGCTTTATGTGACTTCCTTTTCTTTTCTTAACATGGGTTTGTATAGGATTTGCAAAGTGTATAGTTTATTTGAAAAGAACATTACACTTGCTTAAATTTATCCCTATGCACTCCCATGTCATGAATCAAGAAGGATCTTTATATTTCACATATAAATTATAAACCAAAATCAAACAAATAAACAAAAATCTTTTGCATGATTCTTCATCCATTCATTTTCTTTTGTACATGAACATGTATTTAAGAAAAGTGGTATATTAGTCTGGACATCCTAGGATTGTGAGGCTTTAAGTAGCCCTAAGAAAGCCTTATACCTTATACCCTTGCTGTAGAAAATAATGGCGACATACTCACTTATTTCTGTCATACATGTAAATGTGCATTAGATTAATGGATAAAAGAATCCCTCTCTTTTCTACTTAACAAAATCATGCATTCATAAAAATACTCAATTTTCCTTAATAAATAACTCTTAGCATTCATCCTTAAGGTGTGCTAAATGTTTGTGTTGCATGTATAGATACGCTTCGGATCATTTCATATGCATGATACACATGTTGGAAAGAAATAAATGGTTGTGTGTTTTGTGATAGTAATTCATCTTAATTACTCTTAAAATGCCTTTCTTATTGAATAGGTTTATTTAGAACAAATCTAAACTTATGATTAATTAAAACATATAATAAAACATTCACTAAAGAAAAATTAGTAATGAATCTACGTTAGAAATTACTTAAGGTAGGGAGGAAAGAGAAGTTATCTTCTCTTTTTATCTCTTTATAACACTTAACAGTTAAGTGTAGGTTCATTCAAACCAAATCAAATCATCAAATAAAATTAACAAATCAACTAAATCCCTTAACTAAAACCACCCTCTAAGTTGAATCCTTCACACTTAGAAAATTCTAACCCTAAAGCCTAGCTAAGACATACCACACAAGCCTTAAATGGCACACACATTAGGCTAAGTCACCATTTCTAGCTCTATGTTAAGATGGTGCATAGTTTCATGCTCGATTTTATTTTGTGATGTGATGTTTTAGTTTGGATGTTAAGGTGTATGTGCATAGATAGGATGATAGGATGATCTTAGTCTAATCATTATCTTCTGTAGGGGATTGTGCTTAAGGGGCACTATAATAAAAATAATAAATACTTTTATTGTGCAAGTTTCTTATACCCCTAAGCTTAATCCAAAATAGGCCAGGTGGACTTGGTTACTCATGTGTGGGTGCTAAGTCCAATTTATTCATATACATGCTTCGGATTGTGTGGTTTTTTTAGTTAATCTCTATTTTGCAGGTTTTAGTTAGATTTACTTTTCCCATTTTCATGTAATTTTGTAATTAAGATTTGAAATGAATGTTATGGGGAATTAGGATGAACATTGGTCATAAGACTATTTATTATGCACCATGTGAAGCCTTTGGAGCAACCACATCCCAACTAACCAAAAGAAGAAATAAGAAAGAAGAAAGAAGAAAGAAGAAAAGAAAAGAAGAAGAAAAAAGAATGAAGACCACCATAACATGAATTCCTTTTTGATTGTAATTAATTCATTTGTAATCTGGGTTGTATAAGGGTAGAGCTTGGCTACCCACATTTCATTTCAAGTTTGTGCGATGGAGCCCGACCACAATGGCCTTTTATTCTTTTGTGCTAGCTTTACAAATTATTTAATTTTTGTTTAGCTTGTGCATTAAGATGACATATTTTTCCTCATTTCTTCTTTGCTTTGATGAATGGCATGGATGAGATTAGGCTCTTAGGGAAAAATAAATTTTCTATCCAATTAATCAACTCAAAACTAAAATTTAATAACTCATAACCTCACTTAAAACCTAAGTTATAAATCAAGATAAAAGATTTAGCAACCCCTTAGCTGGATGTTGTATGTTTCACATCATGCATAAAAAGCATCTTGCTTCACTCTTGCTTATGGAGGGATTCCACCTTTGCCAGGGAACTTGGCTTGACCTTTGAGAGCCATAGTGGAAACACACCTCATTCTTGCTAATTTTGGCCCATAACCAATTTCTCATACATTGAGCATATGAATCCCATAGCCTATGTCAAATAAATTGTCCAAAAATGAAAATAAAACATAACAAAAATTTGCATTAGATTTAAGTCATTAATCATACGCTACATGATCTAGTCTTTTAAATAATGTGTTTACGTTCTAATCTCTTTCTAAATAAATAACATCTTAGCTATCTTGCAAAAGCATATGACTTGCCTATATGTATTTAAAATCATAGGTGGAGTTAGTTGGCAGCCATCCCCCAGGCGGTTGTAAGTCCAAACAATCTGGTGGTTTATCCTCTCTTTGGAGGTAAATCATATACCCATTTTCTGCTTAGATTTAGGTCATGCTTTGGCCCTCACTAAAACTCCCTAGATTTAGGATCCGAGGTTATCGTTTCCCTTTGAGGACTACAAGTATAAATCCTAACCTCTTAGGCATTTCCATGATCTTATATCATGAAATTGTAAGTCCTAGATTTCTAATAAAAATTCAACTCAAACAAATAATTCTCTTCAAATTCAAAAATATAAAACCCAACCATAGGATAGTTTGGGATGCTTACTAGGCCTCCTAATATGATAAGCATCCCCTACTTATCTCCCTTTGGTTTCGATAATAACTCCCTCATCCTGATCAATCCCATTTTATCTTCCAAAAATAAATCAATTGATTGATAGTCCTATCTTTGAAATCTTTGGAGACAATGATCATTTACTTTAATCGAGAGTATTCTTAAGGAATCTCATTTCTTAAGATGTAATTAACTATGGGGGATTGCCTCCATAGGGAACTTAATGAACCTGATTTAAAATAAACCTTGCTTTACTTTTCCATGTAAAGTAGGGAAAGAATCTCTAGTACATTCAAAGACCAATCATCCTTAGGAGTCCTTATTAAGGTTATTAGGTCCATTGTAGGATGGTGACTTCTGTCTCTCAAGATAGTACATCATTCCTCAATGTCATACTCGATCACCCTAATAAGAACATCTATGGATCTACGTGGTGTCCAAAAAAGAAGAATTTTATTTTTGTCTTCATTTAATTCATTTTTAGATGAAGATAAAAATAAAAAAATTCACCACAAATTTTTCTGGCGACTCCGCTGGGAGGGTTTCTCTCTCCATCTTTGGTAAATGATCATTGTCTCTAAGTATCGATAGTGGATTTGTACTTTGTATGAGTCCAAGACTATCTTTCTTTTGTGTTGGCACTTAGTTTATTTCATCCTTAAACTAAGCTGGCCAACATCTTAAAACCCCTGTTTGGTTTCCCAATAGATGAAAATAAAAATTTAATAAAAAGAAATAACTAAAGACTTCCTCTTTACCATTTCTATGGTAAGGAAAGGTTCATTCCAAAAATAAAGAAAAATAAATCATTTATAAAAACAACAATTTCCAAAAAAAACACTTTTCCAAAATGCACATAATAAAATATTTCAACTTCATCTAACAATCTTCATGATTGTTTCATGTATCATCTTTAAAAAAAATCACAAATGAACATCTTCACTCAATTTATTTTGATGAAGATTTCATTTTCAAAAATCAAAACAAAAAATCATATTTTCAAAAAGCACAAATGAACTTCCTCATTCAATTTATTGAATGAAGATTTCATTTTCAAAACAAAATCAACAATCATCGTTTTAAAATAAAAATCAATGATTATCTTTTTAAAAATAAAATTAACAATCATCTTTTCAAAAACAAAATCAAAAATCATATTTTCAAAAATCACAAATGAACATCCTCATTCAATTTATTGAATGAAGATTTAATTTTCAAAAAAAAAAAATAACAATCATCTTTTCAAAAATAAAATCAACAATCTTCTTTTCAAAAATAAAATCAACAATCATCTTTTCAAAATAAAATCAACAATCATGTTTTCAAAAATAAAATCAATAATCATCTTTTCAAAACAAAATCAACAATCATCTTTTCAAAAATAAAATCAACAATCATATTTTCAAAAAGCACAAATGAACATCCTCATTCAATTTATTGAATGAAGATTTCATTTTCAAAACAAAATCAATAATCATCTTTTCAAAATTAACAATCATCTTTTCAAAAATCAAAATTAACAATAATCTTTTCAAAATTCAAACACATTTGGATCTTTCATTTAGCATACCCAAATTTGCTAAATGAAGATCCTCTTTTCAAAATTAAAAAACAACATTTGGATCTTTCATTTAGCATACCCAAATCTGCTACATGAAGATCCTCTTTTCAAAATCAAAATCACAAAAATCAAATACACTTGGATTCTTCATTTAGCATACCCAAATTTGCTAAGTGAAGATCCTCTTTTCAAAAAACATCAAAACATGAAACACATTTGGATCCTTCATTTAGCATACCCAAATTTGCTAAGTGAAGATCCTCATTTCAAAATCAAAATCAAAACACACATGGATTCTTCACTTTGCATACCCAAATTTGCTAAGTGGAGATCCTCTTTTCAAAAATGAAAACATCAAAATCAAAACATCAAAATATGAAACACATTTGGATCCTTCACTTAGTATACCCAAATTTGCTAAGGAAGATCCTCTTTTCAAAAATCAAAATCAAAAGGGATTCTTCACTTAGCATACCCAAATTTTCTAAGTGAAGATCCTCTTTTCAAAAATGAAAACATCAAAATCAAAGCATCAAAACATGAAACACATTTGGATTCTTCATTTAGCATACCAAATTTGCTAAGTGAAGATCCTCTTTTCAAAAATCAAAACATCAAAATAAAAAAAAAAGCACATTTGAATCTTATTTAGCATACACAAATTTGCTAAGTAAAGTTCTCATTTTCAAAATAAAAAATCAAAAATCAAAACACATTTGGATTTCTTTAGCATACCTAAATTCACTAAGAATCCTCCTTTCAAAATCACAGAATCAAAAACACATTTGGATCCTTCATTTAGCATACACAAATTTACTAAGTGAAGATCCTCTTTTCAAAAATTAAAATCAAAAATCAAAATAAAACACATTTGGATTTCTTTAGCATACTTAAATTTGCTAAGAATCCACTTTTCAAAATCATCAAAATGAACAATATTTGGATTTCTTTTAATTAGCATACCTAAATTTGCTAAGTAAAGAATCCTCTTTCAAAAATCAAAACAAAACACATTTGGATTTCTTTAGCATACCTAAATTTGCTAAGAATTCTCTTTTCAAAATCATCAAAATAAAACACACTTGGATCATTCCTTTAGCATACCCAAATTTGCTAAGTGAAGATCCTCCTTTCAAAAAAATCAAACTAAGAGAAAACCTTTGGACTTTGCTCAGCATACACAAATTTGCTAAGTAAAGATTCCAAACTCACTCATGATTCATAAACAAGTAAAAAAAAGATGAAAATTATTTTCAAACTCCTCACCTAGCATACCCAAATTTGCTGAGTGAGTAAAATCGAAATAACAAATCAAAATAAAATCAATTGACCCTTTATTTTAACATAATAAAATTTGTTAAATAAAAGGTCCCCAAACAATTAAAAATCAAAATCAAATATGAACCTTATGGAAGCATCAATCTCTTCAAAATATTTGGAGCACTTTTCAACATACACAAATTTGTTGAAAATGGATTCTAAATTCAAAAATCCCCCTTCCAATTCTAAATTCAAAAATCTCTCTCCTAAAACCAAATAGCCCCACCAAATTGTTGAGTATGGTTTCAAATTTTAAAAAGAAATTAAAGAAAAAATCTAATTCAGGTTTATTTTCCAAAATTGTAGAAGTTCAACCTAATTTCAATTTATTTCTTTTAGTTTAGTTCAGTTCAGTTTAAATGATAGCCCAGAAGTACGTGCTTACTTTTCCTTTTGGGATGGATTTAGCCTTGGATCGGGCCAGCCTCCCACAGACTGACTTTGCCCACCTCATTCATTTTGGCCAAGGTTTTAAGGGGGCTAGGATCACTTATTAGGGAACCACCCTCACAACCGTCAGCAGGAGTGTGGTGACCGGGCAGAAGCCGATCATCTAGGTTGAGATGTCATCTAACTCATAATTTCCTTCACTGAAGAGGAAGGCCATGGCAGTTCTTGCAGTAGTTACAGTTCTAGTGCTAGTGTGCTCAGTGGTTCCACTTTCTGCCCTAATATAGGCTAGAACTCACTCATTGGTTCATTCTAAGGGGAAGGCTTCCCTATCTTCAAGGATAGGTCAAAGATAACTTAGAGAAAGTAGAGCTCAGCGGCAACGGTGGCGGCTATACCAGCCCAAGATAGCTAAGTAGCACAACCACCTACCGAGCTCAGCATCCAGTCCACCGTTGTAGCTACTACTTCAGTGAGCACTTCAACTTCAGCTAGCTCTCCTTCTAGTATACATCTTGTATTAACGGATGAGGGCATCAAATCCCTCACCCCACTTACTTTACTAGATTTCTATTATGTACCTCCTTTAAAATATAAATTAAGGAATAAAGCTAGTTTAGGGTTTGAATTACATCTATGTCCCTTCTGATGGGTTGTCTAATTTTACTCTCTTAGAAAACTCTTTCAAGTCTAATTAATAATTATAAAAACTCCGATCTTCCTCTTTCTAATTCATAGTTGGACTTTCCTTCTTTGAATACTTTGGGTTCACCTCTTGAGATAGACTTGGAATCATCTAATTTCGAGGGTCCCATAGGAGAAGCTGTAGGTGTGCCTAACGAGTAAGTAGAATATTCCACTAACCTACCACAAGAGATCACCGAAGTCAACTTCCATAGTGGCAAGGTTCTACCTCCTAGGGAAACACCTCAAGATAAAGGAAAACAAGTCATTGGTTTATATGATCGAGATGCCCCTCCACAGGATGCTCCACTCATGGATATGCTTGTGGAGGATCAACCCAAAGTGGATTACAATGTCCTCTCTCACCTAAGAAAGTTTCCATCAAAGTTAAGCATATATGATGCCTTTGTCTTATCTAAAGAGATGAGGGAATCATTAATCAAGGCTCTTCTTGATCCAAAAATATGCTTAGCTCAGCTGACCACTATTGGAGAGGAGGCACATTATTCTAGAGAAGCCCAAGGGGTCACTTTCACTGATGAAGACCTTCTTCTAAGGGACATAGAGCACAACCATCCCCTATACATTATAGTGGATATAGGCAGATTAAGGCTTTTTAGGGTTCTTAATGATCCAGGTGCATCGGTGAACATTATGAGTCTAAAGACCCTTGTCTACTTGAGGATTGACATCTCTACACTTTGAGGAGATCGGATGTGTTTTGAGGATTCAATGAACAAGGCAAGAGGGCTAGGTTCCATAGTGTTACCTTTAGAAATAGGTGACTGGAAGATTGAAGCTAAGTTCTATATCATTAATTTGAATACTTCATTCACTGCTTTGCTTGGTAAGCCTTGAACACATCAGAACAAGATAATTTCATCCTCCCTTCATCAGTGCATCAAGTTCAGAAGGAATGGAATTGAATATTGTATCAAAGGAGATGAAAATCCATTTTACCTAGATAGGTTGAGATATATGAAGATACGACCTACTATCTTCCTCAAAATACCTTTTCTCATAAACTTGGACAAAATTTTAATATAAAAGAAAATGAAGCAAAAAAAAGGAAAATAAAAAATAAAAGAAAAATAAAAATACAAGTGAACTAGAAAAGGATATCAAGGAAGAAGTAGAGTCGCATGTCACAGTGCACCCACGGTTCATTCCATCATATGTACATATGGGTAGGATGACTCGATCTCCACCCGATAGAGGTAGAGGCAGTTCTAGAGGAGGAAGACCCCCTGGTTGGCAGCCAACCAACAGGGGTTATGTTCTAGTTCATAAGAGTACCCCTACTATTCACATAGACTTAGAATCTAGCTCGGAGGATGAGTCTAATGTGATTAGCATACCAGCCAACCCCTCTTAGCAGGTTTCATTAGAGGTGACACTCGAGCCAGATAGTGATGAAGACCAGGCATCTAAGCAAAACACTAATGGATTCAAATTAAGTTTATGTGAAACTACGAGCAGTAGTTAGGAACCTTAGCTTTAACCTCACTTTCCTCTCAAAAAGTTGAAGGTTTAGTAGTTAAGGAAGTCCCTCAGTCTTCCATGTATGTCAAGCTGAAGAAATTCATATTGGTCATCATCGTCAAGTCTAGAAATTGATGTAGGACTTGAGGATAATTCATATAAAGAATTAATGGAATTACCTTTTGATTGGTACTCGCCTTGTGTTCTTAATCTCACAAAGAAAGGTTTGATTCCTTAAACATGTTCTAAGCACATATGAGAGTACTTCAAGAAGCTATGGAACAATAGAGGTAGGGATGCACAATCATGATCAGGACTAGGATTTGGTACAATGAGTCTAGTCGATGATGATGATTGCTGCTTAATTATCACCAATCATCTGGAGTATGTTAGGTTCTTCAACCACACTCTTATGAGGATGTGTCTTTAGAAACTTTAGATGATCCAGATGATCTCCAAATTAAAGATGCACTGCTAGAATTTGAAGAGGAAATCCATTCAATAATTGACAAGCTTAAAGAAATCAACCTCAGGATAGAAGAAAATCCACGGCTAACATATATTAGTTTATTATTGAATGAAGAAGAAATCAATGACTTAGTTAGGCTATCGATTGAGTTTAAGGACTACTTTGCATGGATCTATGAGGAGATGCCCGGATTATCTCCTAATGTAGTAGTCCACAAACTAGAAATAGACCCTAGCGCTAACCCTATCAAGCAAGCTCCTAGATGCAAGCGATTAGAAATCAAAAAATAGGTCATTTCTGGAGTCAAGAAACTGATTGATGCTGGTTTCATCAGGGAAGAAAAATACCCTACCTGGGTAGCCATTGTCATGCTAGTTAAGAAAAAGAATGGCTAAATTTGCATAGGCATAAATTTCATGGACTTAAATAGGGCATGTCCTAAGGATGAGTTTCCTCATCCTATACCAGAATTAATGGTGGACATCGCCTCATCTCATGCAGTATTCTCTTTTATGGATAGGTCATATGTCTACAACCAAATCAAGATGTCTCCCGAGGATGAAAGAAACACTACTTTTCCAACCCTGATCAGAATCTATTATTATAAGGTCATGCCTTTCAACCTTAAAAATGCTGGTGCTACATGCCAATGGGCCATGACTCAGATCTTCAACAAATTAATTCATCATCAAGTTGAATGCTATGTTGATGATCTAGTAGTCAAGAGCAAAGAAAAGAAGACCACCTCTTTAACTTGAGACATGTTTTCAAATGATTAAGATAATATAACCTCAAAAGGAATCTCCGAAGTCGTGGGTAGCGGAGAAATTCCTTATTGTCCACACACCAGGGAATAGAAATAGATCCAGAAAAGATCAAAGCTATCTTAGAAATGACACCACTTAAAAGTTTAACTCAACTCAAATTTTTCTAAGGGTGGTTGGCATATCTAAGATGCTTTAACTCCAACCTATCAGAGAGATGCAAGCTATTTTCAGCACTTTCCAAAAAGGATGCCAAGTTCAAGTGGAATGATAAGTGTCAGCATGCCTTTGAAGATATTAAGCAGTATTTGGTGAATCCACCAGTTGTAGCAGCCCCTATCCCAGGCAGGCCACTCATCCTCTACACTACTGCATTGGATGACTCCCTCGATGCTTTGTTGGCTCAAGCCAATGATGAAGGGAAGGAGAGTGCTCTCTAGTACCTCAGCTGTCATCTGATTCTTGCTGAAGCAAACTACCCACCTATTTAGAAACATTGCCTAGCTTTAATCTTTGTATCCCAAAAAGCTATGACACTATATGCTTTTTCATAAGGTGAACTTGATTTCAAGAACCAATCCACAACAGTATCTCATGACATGGCCAATGCTATCCGGATGTTTGGCATGTTGGTCCATGATTCTCTCACAGTTTGATATCACATTCATACCCCTCCGTGCGGTGAAAGGATAAGCACTAGCGGATTTCTTAATAGCACACTCACTGCCTACTGATTCCCCGCTTAGTGATGATTCCCCTAATGAACAAATCATGAACTTAAAGGAGGTTGACAACCACCATTGGGAGATGTA
The DNA here is from genome assembly GCA_021442155.1 of Cymbidium sinense. Classification (NCBI taxonomy): domain Eukaryota; kingdom Viridiplantae; phylum Streptophyta; class Magnoliopsida; order Asparagales; family Orchidaceae; genus Cymbidium; species Cymbidium sinense. Next base: position 56,661 of record JAKCPB010000104.1, on the reverse strand, counting down.
TTTTGATGGTGCGGCTTCCTTTCAAAAAGGGGAAGAACCATGATCTACTCTTTTAAAAAAAGGCAGGGGTAGGAATAGTTCTCTTAACTCTAGACCATGATGTGATGAGATTCTCATACTATCTCTCCAATCTATATACCAACAATGAAGCTGACTATGAGGCTTTGATTGTCAGTCTGGAGTTAGCCATTACAGTGTGTGTTAAGATCATCAATAACTATTTAGATTCTCAGTTGGTCATCAGCCAGATTGTTGAGTCCTACAAAATTCTAAAACTTAAGCATCATTTCTACCACGAGTATACCATGAAGCTGTTAGCCCAAATTTCTGAGGTCACCATCAACAAGGTTCCTCGAGAAGAGAACGCAATAGCAGATGCTTTGGCCAAACTTGCCAAGGAATTGACATGTCTAGAAGATGAGTCCATTCCAATAAGGGTCCCAAAAAGACAAGTCTCATCCCTTATTGATGTTAAACTCATCGATACTTTCTCTTGAAGGGGAGGTTATCATTGTCAAAAAATATGAAGAGCTAGATTGGAAGCAACCATTCATAGATTACTTGAACACTGGCAAACTACCTCAAGAGAAATCACAAGCCCATTAGATGAAATAGAGAGTTCTCTCTTATGCTCTCGCGTATGGAACCTTATACCAACGGTCTTTCAATCAAATATGGTTACACTATTTAGATAAACATGAAGTCCGTAGGATCATGATAAAGGTACACTTAAGTCTATGTGGAGCGCATCAATCTGGTCTGAAGATAAAAGCAAAGATCAAGAGACTAGGATACTATTGAACTTCGATGATTAGAGATTGCATGGACGTATTTAGGAGATGCCATCAGTGTCAGGTACACGGTCTGGTCCTACATCAATCACCTAACATTCTACATCCTACATTGGCCTCATGGCCATTTGAGTGTTGGGGTATCAACATAGTGGGTCCTATCGATCCTCCTTTTTTCAAGGGGCATCGGTTCATTCAAGCTGCCATTGACTACTTTTCCATGTGGGAGGAAGAAATCCCACTCAGAGAGCTCACAACTCAACATGTGCTCCAGTTTTTCAAGAACCATATCATATATAGGTTCAGGTGCCTCAAAAAATTATATCCGATAATGGTACTACATTCAAGAGCACCAGAATCAAAAGCTTCGCCAGAAGACACAGTATAGATTGGAGATACTCCACCATATACTACCCCAGGGAAAATGGCCTAGCAGAAGCAGTAAATAAAACTCTCATCCAAATACTTGACGACAACAAGCGATAGTGGCATGAGCAGTTGGTTGAAGGCTTGTGGGTATACCACACCATGTATAGAACTCCAACTAAGTCTACTCCATTCTCCTTAGTGTATGGGTCTAAAGCCGTTCTATCATTAGAAGTTCAACTCCCATTTCTAAGGATAGTATTGGGTAGCAAAATCACTATAGAGCAAAATGCCAAGTTGCAGTTAGAAGAGCTCAAAGGTTTGTAGGAGAGAAGCTTGAAGGCATGCCAAAATCTTGAGTTGTATAAGGCCAAAATAATTCAAGCTCACAATAAGCTGGTCTGCCCTATAACTTTTCAAGTAGGAGAGCTTGTCCTAGTTCTAAGAAGACCAATTGTTCCCTGTCAAAAGATGAGAGGCAAGTTTAAACCCACTTGGGAAGGCCCTTTTGTCATAGAAAAGGCCTATCAAGGATGATCTTATCAACTTATTGATTATAAAGGGAACACCTGATGCTTCTAATTAATGGGCTCGATTTGAAGAAATATGTGGTGAAATTTTATATAGATAGAATTTCTAAAAGAAAAATGCATACTTCCATCTTCGCTCTATACTGAATAAAATGAAGATAGAAATATATTTCTCTTTTTATACATTTTGACACCACGTAGATCCATCGATGTTCTTATTGAGGGTGATCGGGTATGACATTGGGATGAGGTGAACTATCTCAAAAGATAGAAGTCACCACCCTACAATGGACCTAATTACCTAAAGAAGGACTCCTAAGGACAATGGGTCTACATGTGTACCATAGATTCTTTCCCTACCTTATATAGGAAAGTTAAGTAGGGTTTATTTTAAATTGGGTTCTTTATGTTCCCTACAGTGGCAAGTTCCCATAGTTAATTACCTTCTAAGGAACGAGATTCCTTAAGAGTACTCTCGATTAAGGTAAATGATCATTATCTCCAAAGATTTTAATAGGTAGGACTATCAATCTACTAGTTTACTTTTAAAGATCAAATGGGATTGATCAAAAAGAAAGTGTTATTATTAAAGCCAAAAGAAGATAAGTAGGAGATGCTCATGATTCTAGGAAACCTAGTGAGCAAATCAAATTATCCTATGGTTGGGATTTATGTTTTTGAAATTGAATTATTTATTAGAGTTGAATTTTTATAAGAATTTTAAGGCTTATAATTTCATAATACAATGTTATGAAAATGCCTAAGAGGTAGGATTTATGCTTATAGCCCATAGAAGGGAGAAGCAACCTCAGAACCTAAATCTATGGAGCTTTGATGAGGGACAAAAACACAACCTAAATATAAGTTGAAAATGAGTATTTGGTTTGCCTCCATAAGAGAGGACAAACCACCTGACTGCTTGGACTTATAACTGCCTAGGAGTCACCAACTAAATCCTCCTATGATTTTAAATTCATGTAGGTAAGTCATATACTTTATGCAAGATAGCTAGGCTATTATTTATTTTAGAAAGAAACTAAGTCCTTAAACTCACTCCCTAAGAGACTGATCATGTAAGGGCATGAAAAATGGCCTAGCTCTAATGCAAAACATATTACACTTTATTTTCATTTTTAGACAATCATTTGACTTAGGCTTATAGGATTCATATGCCTAATGCATGATAAGTAAGATTATGGGCCAAAATTAGCGAGAAGGGGGAGGTGTGTTTCCACCATGGCTCTCAAACATCAAGTCAAGTTTCTCTGGCAAAGGCGGAAGCCTTCCAATCAAGAGTATAACAATATACTTTTATGCATGATGTTATAAAAGAAATACTCGTCCAGCTAAATTGCTAATTCTTTTATCTTGATTTTAACTTAGGCTTTATATAGGTTATGAGTTATTTATTTTAATTTTGGGTTAAATTGGTAGAAGATTTATTTTTCCCTAAGAGCCTAATCGTCATCTAGGCCATACATCAAACAAGAAGAAACTAGGAAAACATGCCATCTTAATGTATAAGCTAAACAAAACATCAAACATTTAATAAAGTGAACACAAAATAATAAGAGACCATTTATGGTTGGGCACTACCGCACAAATCCAAAAACAAATTGGGTAGCTAAGCTCTACCCAACCCGAATTATAAATTAATTAAGCTACAGTTAAGTAACGAAATTCATGTTATGGGGGTCTTCATTTCTTCTTTTCTTCTTTCTTCTTTCTTCTTTTGGTTCCTTCTTTTGGATTGTTAGAAGGTGATTGCTCCAAAGGCTTCATATGGTACATAAGATGTAATATTATGACCAAACTCATCCTTATCCCCCATAACATTCATTCCAAAATCCTAATTACAAAAATTACATGAAAATAAAAAGTAAATCTAACTAACATCTGCAAAATAGAGATTAGTTAAATAAATCATACAAATCCCAAGCATGTATATTGGACTTAGCACCTCACATTGGTAACCAAGTCCACTTGACCTATTGGATTATGCTTAGCGGTATAAGCACCTACACCATAAAAGCATTTATATTTTTATTACAACACTTTTTAAGCACAATCTCCTGCATAAAATAATGATTATGCTAAATTATCCTACCATTCATTCAACGCACATTCACCCTAACATCCAGACTAGAAATAATACATCACAAAACAAAGGCAATCATCAAGCCATGCACCGCCCTAACCTAAAGCTAGAAGTGGTGACTTAACCTAATGTGTGTGCTTTAAAAGGTTTGTGTGGTATGCTTAGCTATGGCTTTAAGTATTTGATTTTCTAAGTGTGAAGATGTTCAACTTAGATGGGTGGTTTGATTTAAGTTATTTAGTTGATTCAGGTTGATTTTATTTTGTATTTTTGGTTTGGTTTAAGTGAATCCTACAATTAATTACTAAGTTTTAAAGAGAGGGAAAAGAGAAGAGGACTTCTCTTTCCTTCCCTACCTTAAGTAATTTATAAAGTGAATTCATATTTGATATTATTTAGTGTATCTTTAATTATGTGTTTTAATTAATCCAAAATTTAGATTTTCCCTAAACCAACCTATTCAAAAGAAAGGCATTTTTAAGATTAAATAAAGTGAGTTAATATCACAAAACACACATCACTTCTTTTCTTTCCCAACATGTATAACATGCATATGAATGCATCATAAGCATATCTATACACACAAATGGAAATGTTTAGCATACTTTATGATGAATGCTAAGAAATGTTACTTTAAGAAAATTGGAATGCATTATGATGCATGACTTTCATTAAGTAGAAATGAGGTTTTCTTGTCCATGTTTTAGAAGCACGCATGTATGTATGAAAGGCATAAGTGAGTACAACGCCATTGTTAGTACCAGGGGTGTAAGGTACAAGACATACTTAGGTTTACTTAAAGCCTCGCAACCCCAGGATTGAGACTAATATACCACTTTCCTTAAATACAAAACACATGTATAAAAGAAATGAATGGAAAAAGAAAGATGTAAAGAGTTCGTATTGTTTATTTGTTTTGTTTCTGCAATTTATATATACAAGTGTGGATGTCCTTCTTTGGTGATAGCATAGGAATGAATAGGAATGAGATTAGGCAAGTGTTGTGTTCTTTTCAAATGAACTGTACACTTTACCAAATCCCATTCAAAATTATGCCAAAAGGAAAGAGAAGGAAAGCTACACTATGCACATCTTCATATTTATATCCACATGCAAGCTCATAAATAATTATAAGTAGCACACTTTCAATTTTAGATATTTGATTTGTGAAATTTAAAATAGTTTTGGATTTAATAGTGATAATAGTCATTCATATTTTTTACTTTAGCAAAACAATTTGACATAAATAAAACATTTCATTTTGAATTTGACTTTTGTAAAGCATGAATGCATGAAACATATATGACATACATATTTAGCATGTTAGAAAAAAACTAAAGTGATGAAAGCATGTAAACACATTCACTGTAATTAATTTCTAAAGATAATCTTATGAAATAAGAAAGCTTAAAGCAAATCAAATTATTTTTAAAGGAGTTTTGATTTTGTTTTGAGTTTTATTTAATTTTGAGAAATGTGAGGTGAGTTTCCTATTCCTAACCCATTCCCATACATGATTGTTATTTTTATTTAATTTTTAGGTGATTAGATCAATTTTATGCTTTGGTTAGGTTAAGGTATGAACTAAGTGTGTTAATTACCCCTTACCTATACCACCTTAGCATATTTAATCAAATAAGTATGAGCCAATGAGATGACATAAAACCACACAAGGAATTTCATTCAGTAATGCATCTAGGAAAGAAAGGTACCTAATGCAAATGGCTCATGTTTAATGATTAATTAAATTAAGTGGTTTAACTTAAGTACTTTCATAACCCCTCTCACACATGTGAGTTGGGTTTTGATTTCCTTAATATACTTAGGTTATTAAACACTTAAGCATCTACCCAAGATAGATTGATTGAGTTCTAGAAAGTTTTAGAATTTTATGAAGTTAATTAAGGGGGTAATTAGTGAATTAACCCTTAATGAAGGTTATATTAAGGAAGAAAGAGGTTTAAGGAATATCTTAAGGAGAATATTCTAAAATTATTCCCTAAATATCATATTCACTTAAGCAAAACTTAATTGGTTCAATCAGATGGTTAAACCACTAATTATATCCTTACTTAAACTTAATTACATTAAGGGAGTGATTAAGGAATGAAATAGCAATTCTTCTAATTAAGCTACCAATAAATCCCAAGAAAATTATGGGAGGCAGGGTCATCCCACTAATTATGTTCAAGAAGTTTGGGATTAATTAGTGGAGTAATTAGAGGGTAATTAGTAAAATAAATCTCAATAAAACCTAAATTTAGAGAAAAACACTATTCAAAATCCATTCAACTTATCTTTAGAATATTCTATGTTCAATTATCTATTCAAAGCAATTTTTTTATATATTTTTTAATTTTTCTAGGCTTAGATATGAATTTAGGAAGTTTCCATGGTTAATTAATGATTTAATTTAATCCAGTTGGTGCCACGTGGGCTGCTGACGTGGCATACACTTTCCATGTGGCGTGATGGGATTTGATATTAAAGTAGTCACATCATAGTGCCAAGTTAGCGATGATGTTACACACTTTCTCCTCACCCATCTGATCAAGGATCGGATGGCTGAGGTTATAATCACAGATCTGTGGGATTAAAATATGGATCTACATGTCTTAAATCATGGCCATCCATCCAAAATGAATAGATGGATGGCCCTTGAACTATCCCTATAATTCTTGGTGAAGAATGGACTCTATCCATCTTCTAGGGGATGATCCAAGCTTGATTGAGCTTGGATTGATCCCAAAATTTACCCACACCATCTAAGCATAAAGGCAAATACATCTAACTGCTAGATTTGCATGGGATTAAAACTCACTTCACAAAGGACAAAACCACATTGAACTTAAGCTCATCTTATTAGCTAACCTCACCGGAGGTGATCACCGATTCCCTTAGAGAAGCTTCATCTAGTGGAGACAAAGCTTTGTTAAAGTTTGGAGGTGTTGAAATTAGGTAGATCCTCCTATGGGCCAACTCCTCCTTGATTTGAACTCAGTCTTAATCAAGTTAGCACCTCCCTTGCCTTTGGAGCTTGGGAAAAGACTTGGGCAAGTTTGATTGAGCTCACTGATGGAGCTTGCAAAGGGAATTGGGTTGATGTTGAGTGTGGGCTAAGTTCAATTTCCAGTGGAGCTCCCCTATTTCCAAGTTATGAAAACTGAGATGATGGAGTTTGGGAAATGCTTGAGAGAGCTTAGGGAAGCTAGGAAATGACTCCTCTGGCTTCCTCTTACTCAATCGAATTAGGGAATGTTGGATTCAATTCAAATTAGGGGGAGCATATCTCTCCCTTGAAGGATCGGACGACCATGCTTCTTCCTTTCATTTTGTTCCAATTGAGCTCATGCAATGGGTTGTTAGGCTATTAGAGGCTTGCACATGGGTCATTTTAGCTAGAGGAGGGTAGTGGGAAAGTGTCCATGTGTTTAATTGAGTGGAAGAAGGATTTCCATGTGCTCAATTTGAAGGAGGTGGTCGATTTATACATTGGGTTAGGTTGGGCTGACCCAAACCCATTGTGTTGGGTGCACCATGCTCCCTAGTGTTCACTTGATCCATTAAGAGGGTGCCAAGTGGTTATGGAGAGGATTTAACCAAATTCTAACTAGATTTGGCCAAAATTCACCCTTTGACCTAGGGGTAAAATGGTCATTTGGCTTAGGTTTCAATTTTAATATGTTTGTTATGTTTGAAAAATGGGTTAGGCCAAGTTTCATTGAATTTGGAGTTGGTTTGATATGATTTGGCTCATGTAGTCCCATTTAGGTCAAAATGGGTCAACTTGGGTCAAGTTGACCAATTGGTAAAATTAGGTCAAACTAAGGGTTGGGTCAAGTTCATATGACCATTTGAAATATTTTAGTTGCTTTGGGTTGATTCAATTTGGTTTTGGTTCAATTGAGTTCATTTAGGTCAAATGGGTGAAGTTGACCAATTTGACCCATTTGATCTATTTGGCTTAGGTCATGGGTTGGTTCATGTTTGGTTGGTCATATGAAATGGATTGGTATCTTTATTTCCAATCAATTTGGTTTATGTTTGAGTTTGGCTCAATATGACCCTTTAGGTCAAGTTGGGTTCATGGTCAATTGGGATAGGTTAGGTCTAGTTGGCCAATTGAGGCTTTAGTCAAGTGTAACAATCATTTAGGAATGAACTTGTCCCATTTGTTTCAATCAATTTGGCTTAGATCAAGTTTTGACATATTTTGACTTTTTAGGTCAAGTTAGGTCAAGTTGGGTCAAGTGGCCAATTGGACTAGGTTAGGCTCAAATGTTGACTTGGTCAAGTTCAAACATTGATCATGAATGAACTTAGATAATTGGTTCCAATCAGTTTGGCCTATGTTGGATTTTGGCTTTATCGGGTTTCATTTTGGCTAAGTGTTGACTTGGTCAACCCTTAGGTTTGACTTAGTTTGACCCAATTTGGGTGATTGATTATCTCATGATGATTGTTGATCATGATGAGAGGCTTAGGTGGGCTTAGTTCAATCCAATTTAGTTAGGATTAGAATTTGGCTCATAAGGGTACTTTAGGTCACTTTGGGTCAACTGAGCCTAAGTGGGTCAAATGGCTTGGTCAAAGCTTGATTTGAGTTTGATTGAACTCATATATGGACTTATGATTGAAATATAAATCCATTTGCAAGTGGTTTGAAGTCAAATGGGTTTTGATTCATTTGTTAATTTCAAGTTCAAACTAAGGGTTGAGTACAAAAAGTACTTAGGGCTACTTAAAGCCTCCCAACCTCAGGATTGTCTAGACTAATATACCACTTTTCATAAATACAAATACATGTATAAAAGAAATGAATGGAAAAAGAAAGATGCAAAGAGTTTGTATTTGCTTATTTGTTTAGTTTATGCAATTTATATGTACAAGTGTGGATGTCCTTCTTAGGTCATAGCATAGGAATGAATAGGAATGAGATTAGGCAAGTGTTGTGTTCTTTTCAAATGAATTATACACTTTGTCAAATCCTATTCAAAACTATGCCAAAAAGAAAGAGAAAGAAAGCTACACTACGCACATCTTCATATTTATATCCACATGCAACTTCATAAATAATTATAAGTAGCACACTTTCAATTTTAGATATTTGATTTGTAGATTTTAAAATAGTTTTGGATTTAGTAGTGATAATAGCCATTCATATGTTTACTTTACCCAAAACATGAAATTTGATAAAAATAAAATATTTCATTTTGAATTTGACTTTTGGAAAGCATGAATGCATGAAACCCATATGACATACATATTTAGCATGTTAGGAAAGAACTAAAGTGATGAAAGTATGTAAACACATTCAACCTAATTAATTCCTAAAGATAATCTTATGAAATAAGAAAGCTTAAAGAAAATCAAATTATTTTTAAAGGAGTTTTGATTTTGTTTTGAGTTTGATTTAATTTTGAGAAATATGAGGTAAGTTTGCTATTCCGAACCCATTCCCATACATGTTTGTTATTTTTGTTTAATTTTTAGGTGATTCGATCAATTTTATGCTTTGGTTAGGTTAAGCTATGAACTAAGTGTGTTAATTACCCCTTACCTATACCACCTTAGCATACTTAATCAAAAATTATGACCCAATGAGATGACATAAAACCACACAAGAATTTAATTTAGCAATGCATCTAGGAAAGAAAGGCACCTAATGCAATTGGCTCATGATTAATGATTAATTGAATTAAGGGGTTTAACTTAAGTACTTTCATAACTCATCTCACACATGTGAGTTAGGTTTTGATTTCTTAATAAACTTAGGTTATTGAGCACCTAAACATCTACTCAAGATAGATTAATTGAGTTCTAGAAATTTTTAGAATTTTATGAAATTAATTAAGGGGTTAATTTGTGAATTAACCCTTAGCTAAGGTTAAATTAAGGAAGAAAGAAGTTTAAGGAATATCTTAAGGAGAATATCTCAAAATTATTTTCTAAATCTCATATTCATTTAAGAAAAGTTAATTGGTTCAATTAGAGGGTTGAACCACTAATTATACCCTTAGTTAAGTTTAATTACATTAAGGGAGTGATTAAGGAATGAACAATTCTTAAATAAATCCCAAGAAAAAGGAGGGAGGTCATCCCACTAATTATGCAGAAGAAGTTTGGGATTAATTAGTGGAGTAATTAGAGGGTAATTAGGAAAATAATATTTCCAATAAAACCCAAATTCAGAGAAAAGCACTATTCAAAATCCATTCAAATTATTTTTAGAATATTTTATGTTCAATTATATATCCAATGCAATTTATTTCTTATTTTTCTAATTTTTCTAGGCTTAGATATAAATTTAGGAAGTTCCCATGGTTAATTAATGATTTAATAGCCTTAATTAAATGTTTAATCTCGTTGGCACCACCTGGGCCGTTGATGAGGCATGCGCTTTCCATGTGGTTTGACGAGATTCAATATTAAAGTAGTCACATCGTAGCACCGTGTCAGTGGCAGCACTACGCGCTTTCTCCTCACCCATCCAATCAAGGATGGATGATGAAGGTTAAAGCCACAGATCTTAGGGATTAAAATATGGATCTATGTTCCTTAAATCATGGTCGTCCATCCAAAATGAGTGGATGGACGTCCCATGATCTATCCCTATAATTCTCTGTGAAGAATGGACACTGTCCATCTTCTAGGTGATGATCCGACCTTGATTTAGCTTAGATTGATCCCAAAATTTATCCACACCATCTAAACACAAAGGCAAACACATCTAATGGCTAGATTTGCATGGGATTAAAATTCACTTCATAAAGGACCGAACTACATTGAACTTAAGCTCGGTTTAATGGTTAAACTCACCGGTGGTGATCACTGGCGCTCGATTCTCTTGGAGAACCTTCGTCTAGTAGAGATGAAGCTTTGTTGAAGTTTGTAGGTGTTAAAATTAGGTAGATCCTCCTATGGGCCAACTCCTCCTTGACTTGAGCTCGGTTTTGATCAAATTAGCACCTCCCTTGCCTTTGGAGCTTGGGAAAAGGCTTGGGCAAGTTTGATTGAGCTCATTGATGGAGATTACAAAGGAAATTGGGTTGATGTTGAGTGTGGGCTAAGTTCAATTTTTAGTGGAGCTCCCTTATTTTCAAGCTATGAAAACTGAGAGATGGAGTTTGGTAAATGCTTTGAGAGCTTAGGTAGGCTAAGAAATGACTCCTCTAGCTTCCTCTTACTCAATCGAATTAGAGAATGTTGGATTCAATTCAAATTAGGGGAGTATATCTACCCCTTGAATGATCGGACAACCATGCCTCTCCCTTCTATTTTGATCCAATTGAGCTCATGCAATGGGTTGTTAGGCTATTAGAGGCTTGCACATGGGTCATTTTGGCCAGAAGAGGGTAGTGGGAAAGTGGCCATGTGTTTAATTGAGTGGATGAAGGATTTCCATGTGCTCAATTTGAAGGAGGTGGTCAAGTTTGACCTTGGGCTAGGTTGGGCTGACCCAAACCCATTGGGTTGGGTGCACCACACTCCCTAGTGTTCACTTGATCCATTAAGAGGGTGCCAAGTGGTTATAGAGAGGATTTAACCAAATTCCAAGTGAATTTGGCAAATATTTACCCTTTGACCTAGGGGTAAAATGGTCATTTTGCTTAGGTTTTAATTTGAATATGTTTGTTATGTTTGAAAAATGGGTTAGGCCAAGTTTCATTCAATTTGGAGTTGATTTGATATGATTTGGCTCATGTTGGCCCATTTAGGTCAAAATGGGTCAACTTGGGTCAAGTTGACCAATTGGTTAAATTGGGTCAAACCAAGAGTTGGGTCAAGTTCATATGACCATTTGAAATGTTTTGGTGGCTTTGGTTTGATTCAATTTGGTTTATATTTGGTTTTGGTTCAATTGAGTTCATTTAGGTCGAATGGGTCAAGTTGACCAATTTGACCCATTTGACCTATTTAAGTTAGGTCATGAATTGGTTCATGTTTGGTTGGTCATATGAAATGGATTGGTATCTTTCTTTTCAATCAATTTGGTTTATTTTTAAGTTTGGCTCAATATGACCCTTTAGGTCAAGTTGGGTTCATGGTCAATTGGGCTAGGTTAGGTCTAGTTGGCCAATTGAGGCTTTGGTCAAGTTCAACAATCATTTTGGAATGAACTTGACCTATTAGTTTCAATCAATTTGGCTTAGATCAAGTTTTGACACATTTTGACTTTTTAGGTCAAGTGGCCAATTGGGCTAGGTTAGGCTCAAATGTTGACTTGGTTAAGTTTAAACATTGATCATGAATGAACTTAGATCATTGGTTTCAATCAATTTGGCCTATGGTGAATTTTAGCTATGTTGGATTTCATTTTGGCTAAGTGTTGACTTGGTCAACCCTTAGGTTTGACTTGATTTGACCCAATTTATGAGATTGATCATCTCAAGATGATTGTTGATCATGATGAGAGGCTTAGGTGGGCTTAGTTCAGCCAAATTTGGTTAGGAATAGAATTTGGCTCATAAGAGTGCTTTAGGTCACTTTGGGTCAAGTGAGCCTAAGTGGGTCAAATGGCTTGGTCAAAGCTTGATTTGAGTTTGATTGAACTCATATATGGACTTATGATTGAAATATATATCCATTTGTAAGTGGTTTGAAGTCAAATGGGTTTTGATTCATTAGACAATTTCAAGTTCAAGGGGTGAACATGAGTATGACTTTGGTTTTGAGTTTTGATTTGGTGATTGAAGTTTATGTTTATATTTGGATTCATGATTGAAGGATTGATTGAACCAAGAAGAAAAATGAAGGGGTTGTCTTGATTTAAAATTGATTTGGCTAAGTTCAAGATTTTGACTTGAAAAGCTTAGGTTGGATTTTGATTGAATTTGAGTTTGATTTTTGGAGTTGGTTTTGGTTGTTTGAATTTATATTTCATTTATATATGTAAATATAAATGAGAATATAAATGGGTTATGAGAAAATATCGTGAATTTGGATTGATTTGAACTTGATCTAGGCAAAGTCCTTGAGAGGGAATCAAAGTGACTTAGGAAAGATTTTTGATTTGGGCTTGAATTTTGGAATTAGTTTGATTGATTTGAATTTATATTTCATTTATATATGTGAATATAAATGAGAACATAAATGGGCTGTGAGAAAATTTCATGAATTAAGTTGGTTTAAATTTAATTTAGGCTAGGGCCTTAAGAGGGAATTAAGGGCTTAGGAAATATTTTGAACTTAGAATTTCAATTTAGAATTTGATTTGATTGATTTGAATTTATATTTCATTTATATATGTGAATAAAAATGGGAATATAAATGAGTTATGAAAAAATTTCATGAGTTTGAATTGATTTGAACATGATTTAGGCCAAGTCCTTAAGAGGAAATTTTAGGCAAGATATTTTGAACTTGGAATTTCAATCATAAGCTTCAATCATTTGGAATTAATTATGGATTTCAATCATGTGGAATTGATTTGAGTTTGGAGTAAATTAATTAAGCTAGAATTGATTTAGGTTTGATGTTGATTTGATTTGGAGCTTGACTTGAAGGAAGGAATGTAAGGAATGTGGTTCAAGCTATAGGGTAGGCAAATTTTCTTAACACCCATAAGGCATGACCTATTCCTATGGTTAACTCTTCCAAGTCTCTAGGGTTAGGTTGAGTGTCCACCTTATCACTAGATGTGTCTTAAGACTAAGGATCTCTTAAAATCTAAGAGGGGTCCTATGTCTAAGATGAAGGGGTTGAGAGCTCATCCTAAAAATGAGGTTAACAAAATATTACCCATAAAAATATGTTCAAAAATAATTATCATCAAATAACAAAATTTTATTCCAATTCATCAAAATATTCTCTTCATTCGAAGTGTTGTTTGCTTGTCTTGCGAATCTGCCATGATGTGTTTAGGGTAGGTGTAAGAGAACCCAAGAGGCATCCTATCCCTCTTTCACAACATAAACACAAACAAACATAATTCCCCTGCGCTGCTAGAATAGGTATGAGAGAACCTAAGAGGCATCCTATTTTGATTAACATAACTAAGTTAGGTGTGAGAGAACCCAGACGACATCCTTTCTTAGTGGGATCACAGTTTCCATTTATGGAACCATTTCATCAACTCCCCAATGTGTTTTAGGATAGGTGTGAGAGAACCCTAGAGGCATCCTATCCCTTCTAACACGAGCAAAAACAAAAATAAACACATATATTTTGTCTCAAGCTATGTTGATGCGGGAGCAAGCCCCCAGTGGAACTCACTCATTAGTTGCTTTAGGTCAAGTTAACATGCTACATTGCTAGTATGTCACCCTAGTGGTCACTTATCCGGTAGATGTGTGTCCCCGTGCTTTTTTTTGACTTGGCCATTGTAAACCAACGAGCTCCTTATTAGTTTGGTAGACTTCACTGCCTAGCTAGTAAGTTTCCTCATGATAATTTTATTTAAGAAGATGTTAGTCCCCACGCTTTCTTCTTAGACTGACCATCATGCACTGACTAGGTCGAGTATATTTGAGGTTTAGGATAAGTCCCCCAAAGGCTCCTTTCCTCTTGACTACTCTTGAGTTGATATAAGTACCCCAGTGGCATTCACTTAGTAGTTGCCCTAGGTCGAATAGCACCTGTCGAGCCGAAGACTGACTATCCAAAACAACCAATTTCTCTATAAGAGGATGTGAGTCCCCTGTGCTTTCTTCCTAGGCTGATTGTTGCAAACTAACGGGCACTTTAGGTTGGTTGATGTTCGCTATGCTGATAGTGACTCATCGGGTGGATACACCACTCTTAACAAATGTGAATCTCCGTACTTTCTCCTTGAGTTGGCCACCAATACCTATAGATATTATCTTCTCCAGGGTTTAGAAAAAAGCCTTTAGTGGTACTGCGGGCAATCTACTTGGATCACATCCTTTGCGACTCCATTTAGACACTACCTAAGTTACTCTTGGATTGGACAGTCCCCTTTTTTTAGTAGCCACCCCTATGGTTGGAGAATTTGTTCAGTGGATAGACAGATTCTCCCTTGGATCAGTAAATTTGAGATAGGTCTAGGCTGATATGAGCTCCTTCTCAAAATGACTCCTCTCAAACTAGTAGTGCCCACGATAAAGAAACAAAATAATCAAATAAAATTAATTCACTTATGGGTTATGAATTCAAGCTCCTAGTGGCCCTGTCCTAAGCAGGCATCCTATTTTTAAGGCAGTGCCAGTAGAACTCCCTATAGAAATTACCTGACTATGCTTTAGTTGAGATAAGTCCCTGGGTCGACACTCTCTCCGTAGTCTCCCTTAGGTCAGGTTCAATATGTTTTGCCACAAGCAGGTTGCCCCAGCAGTAATTTCTCTTTGAAAGATGTAAGTCTACTACGCATTCTTTCAAGCATGATTGTGGCAAACCAATGGGTAGCCCTAGGTCAGGTTGACATGTTACCTAGCTAATATGTCGCCCAGTGGCCTTTTATTTAGGAAAGATGTGAGTCCCCGTGCTTTCTTCCCTAAATTAACCATTGTAAATTGAAAGGCACCTCTTTGGTTGGATAGTTCTCTCCTTGGCCAGGATGCTACTCCGTTTGGATTGGTAAATCTGAGTTAAGCCAAGGCCAACATGGCCCCTACTCAGTGCAGTCCATCATAAATCGATAAGATCCATCAAAAATAATTAAAAATAAAATTAATCTTGACTATCTTTGAGCTGATTTAAGTCCCTCCATTCTCAATAAATTCAGCCTAGGTGGTTTGATTTGTTGCACAAGAAACTGATCACCCCAGTGATTCCTTATTTTGGAAGATGTGAGTCCCCGCACTTTCTTCTTAACTTGACCATTGCAAACCGAAAGGTAATCCCTTTGGTTGGAAAGTCCTACTATGTGGTTTGTAGTCTACCCCTTTGGATTAGTAAATTTGATCTACCCAAGGACAACATGGGCCCTACTTAGTGTCCATCACAAACCGATAGGTTCCATCAAAAATAAATAAAAAAATGAAATTGATCTTGACTATCTTTGAGCTGATTTTAGTTCCCATCGACATTCACTCAATAGTCAGCCCTAGGTTGGGTTCAATCCATTGCCTCACCAACTAATCAACCCAGCAACTGATCTCTACTTTAGAGGATATAAGTCTACTACGCTTTCTTCCTAGTACTGCTGCACACGAAAAGGAAATCCCTTTGGTTGGATAGTCCTACCATGTGGTTGGTAGACTATCCCTTTGGATTGGTAAATTTGAATGTAGACCAAGGCCAAAACAGCCCCTACTCAGTGCAGTCCATTGCAAACTGATAGGATCCATCAAAAATAACTAAAAAATGAAATCAATATTTACTATCTTTGAGCTGATTTAAGTCCCCTAGCGGCATTCAGTCAATAGTCAACCTAAGGTTGGGTTCAATCCGTTGCCTCGCCAATGGATCACCCCAGCAACTGGTCCCTACTTTGGAAGATGTAAGTCTACTACACTTTTTTTCTAGTACAACTACTGCACACCGAAAGGTAACCTTTTTGGTTGGATAGTACTACAGTGTGGTTGGTATACTACCCCTTTCGATTGCTAAATCTGAGTTAGGCCTAGGCCAACATGGCTCTACTGCATCCATCAAAACCAATAGGATCCATCTCTCAAATTTAAAATCTGAAATAAATTCAACCCCCTCCCCAATGAAGTCAAACTAAACAAATAAAATAAATCCACTCAACCTCCCTCAGTGGGGTCAAATCAAATAATCAAATAATGAAAATAATCAAACCAAATTAAATAAACAAATCAAATCAATCAGCTTCTCCTTAGTGAGATACAAATCTTTCTAGTTCCCTTAGCGGATCTCGAATTCTAATCCCCTAATGGATTTCACAACCTCTTATCCCCAGCAGATGACTTGAACTTGTTCCCTTGGTTGAGAGTTCGCTTTTTTCATCCCTAGTGGAACACCAAATCCTAAATCAACAAATCAAATTAAATTTCTCCATAGTGAGACTCAAATCAAATCAAACCTCTCATCTCCTAGTGGATGACTTGAACCTCTTCCCCTAGTGGAAGATTCACATACTCAGTCTCTAGTGGATTCCTCCTTCACTCTCTTATGTTGTTGACATGAGTAGAGTAACATTGCACTAAGTTCTTGATTCCTTCTACACTTTAGGTTGGGAGTAGATCATTTCTGTTAGTGCTTGTGATCATTCAATGTTGTTGATCACCTCGGTCAACACCAATACGTGTGGTATGCCTTGTCAGTCACACTACACCTATTGGGCGCCATTTGTTGACCTCATTTTTAGAATGATCTCTCAACCTCTCCATATTAGACATAGGACTCCTTTTAGATACTAAGAGTTCCTTAGTCTTAAAAAATTTCTAGTGATTAGATAAACACTTAACCTAACCCTAAAGACTTAGAAGAGTTAGCCATAGGAATAGGTCATGCCTTAGGTGTGTTAGGAAAACTTGTTTACCTTATAACTTGCACCAAATCCTTACTTCCTTATTTCAACTCAAACTCTAAATCCAAACCAACTTCAAACTCAAATCAATTCCAACTTAGTTGATTTCTCTCAAGTTCAAATCAATTTTAATGGATTTTCTCAAATCATGAATCAATTTTAAATGATTGAAATTCATGATCAATTCTAAATCCAAAATCTTTCCTACCACTTTGATTTCATCTTATGAACTTAGCTCAAATCAAATCCAAATAATTTCAAATTCAAAAAATTTTCTCATAACCCATTTTTTATATACACAAATATAAATAAAATATAAATTCAAATAACCAAAACACAATTCAAAACTCAAACCCAAATTTAACCTAAAACCAACCTATACCCTTTTAAGTCAAATGCTTAAACTTAACCAAATCATCTTTAAATCAATCCAAACCTTTGGATTTTCTCTTTAAACAATTAATCCTTCAATCACAAAACAAATTCAAACATAAACTTCAATCATCAAACCAAAACTAAATTCAAAACTCAAACCCAAATCAAACCCATGTTCATCCATTGAACTTAAAATTGCCAAATGAATCAAAACTCATTTGACTCCAAATCACTTGCAAATGGATTTATATTTCAATCATAAGTCCATATGTGAGTTCAACCAAACTTGAATCAAGCCTTGATCAAGTCAATTGACCCACTTAGGCTCACTTGACCCAAAGTAACCTAAAATACCTTTTTGAGCCAAATTCTAATTTTACCCAAATTAGATTGAACTAAGCCCATCTAAACCTCACATTATGAGAAACAATCATCATAAGATGATCAATCACTCAAATTGGGTCAAACTTAGCCTTTTATTGAGTCAACTCTTAACCCAAATGAAACCCAAACTAGCCAAAATCCATCATAGGCCAAATTGATTGAAACCATTGATCAAAACCAATTCATGATCAATGACTGGGCTTGATCAAGTCATCAATTGAGCCAAACTTAGCCTAATTGGACACTTGACCCAAGTTGACCCAAGTTAACCTAAAAAGTCAAAATGTGTCAAATCTTGATCTAAGCCAAATTGATTGCAACCAATGGGTCAAATTCATTCTAAATCACTTGTTGAACTTGACCAAAGCCTCAATTGGCCAACTAGACCAAATCTAGCCTAATTGACCACCCAACTTGACCTAAAAGATCAAATCAACTTGAAACTCAAACCAAACCAAAATTGATTGAAACCAAGGCTTACAAAACATTTCAAATGATCAACCAAGCCTAAACCAACCCATGACTAACTAGGGTCAAATGGGTCAAGTTGGTCAACTTGACCCATTTGACCTAAGTGAACTCAAATGAACCATAAACAAATATTAACCAAATTGAACCAAATAAATGATACCAAACCACTCCAAATGGTCATTGAACTTGACCTAACCCATGGTTTGACCCAATTTTACTAATTGGTCAAGTTGACCCAATTTGACCTAAATGAGTCAACATGAGCCAAATGATATCAAATCAACACCAAATTCATTCAAAATTGGCACAACCTATTTTTCAATCATATAAAATATACCTAAATCAAAATCAAAGCCAAATGACCATTTTACCCCTAGGTCGAAGGGCAACCTATGATCAAATTCACTTGGAATTTGATCATATTCCAACTCAAGATCACTTGGCATCCTCCTAATGGAGCATTTGGACACCAAGGAGGGTGGTGCGCATGACCCAATGGGTTTGGGTCAGCCAAACCCAACCCAAAGCCAAAAATGACTCCTCCACTCATATTTCTCCACATGGATCACCTCCCACACTCATTTTAACCCATGTGCACCTCCACATTCCCACTCCTCTGCCAAAACTGAACCCAATGGCACTCCTAACAACCTAAACAAGCAATTCCATGAGATCAATTTGATCAAAATGATAATATGAACTCGATTGAACCATAGGAACCCAGAGGAAGCTCCCCAAGCTCTCTAAGCATTTCCAAGCTCTTTCCATTTTTCTCCTTCTCGATTTTACTCAAGACAAAATAGGGGAGGAGAACTAAAACTCAAACTCACTCAATTCCCCATAGAATCCAAATTCCTCTTGCAAGCACCATCAAGGAACCTAATCGAGCTCACCCAAACCATTTCCCAAGCATCCAAGCTAAGCGAAGGAGGAGTTCGATCAATGTCACAAGCAATTAAAGGGGAGTTTGGCCAATTAGAAGATCCACTTCATCTCAAACCTTCAAACCTTCAACATGGCTTCATCTCCACTAGACAAAGCTACCTCAATGGTTGGAAGCATCGGTGATAGCCTCTGATGAGGTATTCCCCAAAATTGAGCTTAAGTTAGAAAATCTTTGGTCCCTTATGAAGGGAAGTTTAATCCCATTGCATTTCCACCGTTGGATGTACTTCTTGCTGCTTCTTGATGGTGTGGGTTTGAATCCTTGCCAAATCTGAGCTCAAGTGAGGTCATATCAAGCCATGGAGGATGGATGGTCTCCGTCTCCCATAGGCAAGGGCAGGGATAAATCATGGACCATCCATCCTGCATGTTTTGGATGAACAATCTTGATTAAATGCTTTAGATCCAATGATTTAATCCTTCAAAACCAAGGGTTTAATCATATGCGATCCATGATTGGGCATAGGAGAAAGCATAACGGCGTAGATGCATCTGATATATTAACTTCCACATAGAAAGCATGCCGTGTTAGCAGTCCATGTGGCGCCGACGGGCTTAGTTATATAATTAGGTTATTTAATGACCTATTAATCTCCAAAACTTCAAAAATTTATAACCAAATATAGAAAAATCCAAAAGTTGCAACTCAACTTCATTTTAAAGATAATTCAAAGGGGAATATAAAATTAAGTTTAATTGATTTTGAACAGTGATATTTACTCAATTTGAATTTTATTGGGGATGTAATTATGTCAATTACTCTTTAGTTTTTCCAATAATTAATTCGAAACTCCCTAGGGTTAATTAGTGGGATTACCTCTGCCTCCCATGATTTTCTTGGAATTAATTGGATTAATTTAGATAATTGCTTATTTCATCTCTAATCACTCCCTTAATCAATTAAATGATTAATTAACTTATTAAATGGTGATGAATTCAATAATTAAGCTTGTTAATCATCTTAGAATAGTGGATAAACTTAGGGAATGAGATTAGGATGCCTTTTCCAAATCTTTTCCCCAAAGTATATTGCATTTGGATGAAGACTTAATTAATTTACAAATTTATTAATGATTTAATCATTTTATTAAATAGCTTAATTAACCAAACTCAAAATTAGAAATTAATCCAGAAACTTAATTACTTAATCAATCCTAATCTTGGGTAGATCCTTAGGTGTTCAAAAGCCTAAGGTAAGCTTAAGGAAATCAAATCCATCTTACATGTGTGGGAAGGGTTATGAAAGTACTTAATGAAAACCCTTTAGCTTGATTAATCAATAATTGTGAGCCAATTGCATTAAGCCCCTTTCTTTCCTAGGTGCATTATTGATTTAAATTCCATGTGGTTGCATATCATATGATGGCTCATAATAGTTAGGTTAATTGTGTTAAAGTGTTATAGGTAAGGGGTAATTAATGGACTTAATCTACACCTTAACCTAAAAAAACATAAAATTAACTTAATGGTTCTAAAAATTAAACTAAAATAACACACACATGAGAAAAATGGTTTAGGACTAGCAAACACCCTTTCATATTTCTTTAAGAAATGTTGATTCTCTCTAAATGATCTAATTTTATAGGATTATCTTTAGAAACTAATTATGGTGAATGAAGTTACATGCTTTCATCACTTTATCTCTTTCTAAGCATGTTAAATGTTATTTGTCATATGAAAATCATGCATTCATATCTTTTAAAAATTCAAAATAAATGAAATGTTTCCTTTATGTCAAATTGCATGTTTTTGCTAAAGTAAGAATATGAATCACTATTATCACTACTAAATCAAATCAGTATTTTTGAAACTTATAAATCAAAGACCACAAATGAATGTATGCTGCTTATATGTATTTATAAGCTTGCATGTGAATATAGCCTAAAATGTTCTTTATGTGGCTTCCTTTTCTTTTCTTAACATGGGTTTGTATAGGATTTGCAAAGTGTATAGCTTATTTGAAAAGAACATAACACTTGCTTAAATTTATCCCTATACACTCACATTACTTGATTGTGTGGTTTGTTTAACTAATCTATATTTTATAGATTTTAGTTAGATTTACTTTTTCCATTTTCATGTAATTTTGCAATTAGGATTTGGATGAATGTTATGGGGGATTAGAATGAACATTGGTCATAAGACTATGTCTTATGCACCATGTGAATCCTTTGGAGCAACCACATCCCAACCAACCAAAAGAAGAAAGAAGAAAGAAGAAAGAAAAAAGAACATAAGAAATGAAGATAGAAGAAATGACGAATGAAGACCCCCATAACATGAATTCCTTTTTGATTATAATTAATTCATTTGTAATTCAGGTTGTATAAGATTAGAGCTTGCCTACCCACATTTCTTTTTAGGTTTGTGAACTGGAGCCTAACCATAATGATCTTTTATTCTTTTGCACTAGCTTTATAAATTGTTTGATGTTTGTTTAGCTTGTACATTAGGATAGCATATTTTTCCCAGTTTCTTCCTTATTTTGATGAATAGCCTAGATGCAATTAGGATCTTAAGAAAAAATAAATTTTCTATCTAATTAATCAATTAAAAACTAAAAATTAATAACTCATAAGCTCACCTAAAGCCTAGGTTATAAATCAAGATAAAAGATTTAGCAACCCCTTAGTTGGATGTTGTATGTTTCACATCATGCATAAAACTCATCTTGCTTCACCCTTTCTTATGGAGGGTTTCCACCTTTACCAGGGAACTTGGCTTGACCTTTGAGAGCCATGGTAAAACACACCTCCTTCTTGCTAATTTTGGCCCATAATCAATTTCTCATGCATTAGGCATATCCTCTTTGTCAAATAAATTGTCCAAAAATGAAAATAAAATATAATAAAACTTTACATTAGATTTAAGTCATTAATCATGCCCTACATGACCTAGTCTCTTAGGGAATGTGTTTAAGGATTTAGTCTCTTTCTAAATAAATAATAGCTTAGCTATCTTACAAAAGCATATGACTTGCCTACATGTATTTAAAATGATAGGAGGAGTTAGTTGGCAGTCATCCCCCAGGCAGTTGTAAGTCCAAACAGTTGGGTGGTATACCTCTTATGAAGGTAAACCATATACCCATTTTATTTTTAGATTTAGGTCATGCTTCGGCCCTCACCAAAGCTCTATAGATTTAGGATCTAAGGTTGTCATTTTTCTTTGTGGGCTACAAGTATAAATCCTCACCACTTAGGCATTTCCATGATCTTGTATCATGGAATTGTAAGTCTTAGATTTCTAATAAAAATCAACTTAAAAAAATAATTCTCTTCAAATTCAAAAATATAAATCCCAACCATAGATAGTTTGGGATGCTAGCTTCTAATATCATAAGCATCCCTACTTATCTCCCTTTGGTTTTGATAATAACTCCCTCCTCTCAATCAATCCCATTTGATCTTCCAAAAATAAACTAATTGATTGATAATCTTATCTTTGAAATCTTTGGAGATAATGATCATTTAACTTAATCGAAAGTATTCATAAGGAATCTCATTTCTTAAGATGTAATTAACTATTGGGGCTTTCCTCCACAGACAACTTAATGAACTTGGTTTAAAATAAACCCTACTTTACTTTTCATGTAAAGTAGGGGAAGAATCTTTGGTACATTCGAAGACCCATCATCCTTTGGAGTCCTTATTAAGGTGATTAGGTTTATTGTAGGATGGTGACTTCAATCTCTCGAGATAGTACATCATCCCTCAATGTCATGCTTGATCACCCTAATAAGAACATTTGCAGATCTACATGGTGTCCAAAAAGAAGAGTTTTATTTTTGTCTTCATTTAATTCATTTTTAGATTGAGATAAAAATAAAAAAATTCACCACAGATTTTTCTGGCGACTCTGCAAGGTAGGGTTCCTCTCTCTATCTTTGGTAAATGATCATTGTCTCCAAGTATCGATAGTAGATTTTTACTTTGTATGAGTCCAAGACTATTCTTTTCCGTTAGCTCTTAGTTCATTTCATCCTTAAGCTAAGCTAGCCAACATCTTTTAAGATTTAGGACTTTACTCCGTGAAGGTCTTAAAACCCCTGTTGGGTTTCCTAATAGGTGAAAATAAAATTTTAATAAAAAGAAATAACTAAAGACTTCCTCTTTACCATTTCTATGGCAAGGAATGGTTCATTCTAAAAATAAAGAAAAATAAATTCTTTATAAAAACAATAATTTCCAAAAGCACTTTTCCAAAATGCACATAATAAAATATTTCAACTTCATCTAACAATGTTCATGATTGTTTCATGTATCATCTTTTCAAAAAAAAAAATGCAAAATGAACATCTTCACTCAATTTATTTTGATGAAGATTTCATTTTCAAAAATCAAAATAAAAAATCATATTTTCAAAAGCACAATTGAACATCCTCATCCAATTTATTGAATGAAGATTTCATTTTCAAAATAATCAATAATCATCTTTTGAAAATAAAAATCAATAATCATCTTTTCAAAAATAAAATCAACAATCATCTTTTAAAAAATAAAATCAACAATCATCTTTTCAAAAATAAAATCCAAAATCATATTTTTCAAAAAAGCACAAATGAACATCCCATTCAATTTATTGAATGAAGATTTCATTTTTCAAAACAAAATCAACAATCATCTTTTCAAAAATAAAATCAACAATCATCTTTTCAAAAATAAAATTAACAATCATCTTTTCAAAATAAAATCAACAATCATCTTTTTAAAAACAAAATCAATAAAAATCTTTTCAAAACAAAATCAACAATCTTTTCAAAAATAAAATCAAAAATCATATTTTCAAAAAACAAAAATGAACATCTTCATTTAATTTATTGAATGAAGATTTCATTTTCAAAACAAACTCAGTAATCATCTTTTCAAAACTTGCTAATTGAAGATCCTCTTTCAAAAAAATAAAAATAAATAAATAAAATAAAAAATTGAAACACAATCGGATCTTTCATTTAGCATACCCAAATTTGCTTAATGAAAATCCTCTTTTGAAAATAAAATCAAACAACATTTGGATCTTTCATTTAGCATACCCAAATTTGCTAAGTGAAGATCCTCCTTTTAAAATTAAAATAAAAAAAAATCAAACACACTTGGATTCTTCGAGTAGCATACTCAAATTTGCTAAGTGAAGATCCTCTTTTCAAAAATCAAAACATCAAAACATGAAACACATTTGGATCCTTCATTTAGCATACCCAAATTTTCTAAGTGAAGATCCTCTTTTCAAAAATCAAAAATCAAAACACACATGGATTCCTTAGCATACCCAAATTTGCTAAGTGAAGATCCTATTTTCAAAAATCAAAGCATCAAAAAATGAAACACATTTGGATTCTTCATTTAGCATACCCAAATTTGCTAAGTGAAGATTCTATTTTCAAAAATCAATACATCAAAATAAAAAAAACACATTTGAACATTATTTAGCATACACAAATTTGCTAAGTAAAGTTCTCATTTTCAAAAATAAAAAATCAAAATCAAAAATCAAAAATAAAAACACATTTGGATTTCTTTAGCATACCTAAATTCGCTAAGAATCCTCCTTTCAAAATCAAAAAATTCAAAAACACATTTGGATCCTTCATTTAGCATATGCAAATTTGCTAAGTGAAGATCCTCTTTTCAGAAATAAAAATAAAAAATCAAAACAAAATACATTTTGATTTCTTTAGCATACCTAAATTTCCTAAGAATCCTCTTTTCAAAATCATCAAAACAAAACACATTTGGATTAAATTTATTTAGCATACCTAAATTTGCTAAGTAAAGAATTCTCTTTTCAAAAATCGAAACAAAACACATTTGGATTTCTTTAGCAGACTTAAATTTACTAAGAATCCTCTTTTCAAAATTGTCAAAACAATACACACTTGGATCCTTCGTTTAGCATACCCAAATTTTCTAAGTGAAGATCCTCCTTTCAAAGAAAATCAAAATAAGAGAAAACCTTTGGAGTTTACTTAGCATACACAAATTTGCTAGGTAAAGATTCCAAACTCACTCATGATTCACAAACAAGCAAACAAAAGAAGAAATTATTTTTTAAACACCTCACCTAGCATACCCAAATTTGCTAAGTGAGTAAAATCCAAAATCACAAATCTAAACAAAATCAATTGACCCTTTATTTTAACATACTAAAATTTGTTATCCCCAAATAATCAAAAATCAAAATCAAATATGAACCTATGGAAGCATTAATCTCTTCAAAATATTTGAAGCCCTTTCCAACATACACAAATTTATTGAAAATGGATTCTAAATTTGAAAATCTCTCGCCTAAAATCAAATAGCCCCACTTAACATATCCAAATTATTCAGTATGAGTTCAAATTCTAAAAACAAATTAAAGCAAAAATATGATTCAGGTTTATTTTCCAAAATTGTAGAAGGTCAACCCAGTTTCAGTCAGTTTCTTTCAATTTAGTTTAGTTCAGTTTAAATGGAAGCCCAAAAGTACATGTTTACTTTTTCTTTTAGGATGGATTTAGCCTTGGATCAGGCCAGCCTCCCACAGACAAAGTTCAACCTCCACATCATTTTGGCAGAGGTTTCGAGGGGGCTAGGATCACTTTGTGAGGGGACCACCCTCACAAGCATCAACAGGAGTGTGGTGACCAGGCAGAAGCCGATCATCTAGGTTGAAATGTCATCTGACTCAGAGTTTCCCTCACTAAATAGGAAGGCTATTGTAGTTCCCACAGTACTTGCAGTTCTAGTGCCAGTGCACTCAGTGGTTACCCTTTCTCCCCTAGTATGGGCTAGCACCCACTCGTTGGCTCCTTCCAAAGGGAAGGCTACCCTATCTTTAACGATAGTCTCCCCCACCTATGAGGTAGGGTCTAGTTCTTTTGCTGCCCCTGCTAGCATCATAATCGGTGCTACAAGATCAAGCGACATCACAACCATATAACCAAGGAGCTAGAGGTAGTTTCCTAGTCTGCAACGAAGGAGTTACCTTGGATAGTGTCTCCTCTTATCATATAGAACAAATTTCACCCCCTCTCTGGATCTGATAGAGAGAAAGATATTAGGAGGATTTTAGTTTCACCTCCACCTGCAATATAGATTGAGGCTCTTATTAGAGGTAGGAGGAGGTCGTATGCCGGCCTTAGATAAATTCTGTGCCAAGTTGGCAGAGCTTGCAGATGATCAAAGTCTGGGGCTCAATTTAATTTACATTATGTCATCCCTCATAGTGTAGGGGAGCACAGCAGATAGGAAAGGGCCAGGGAGGCCTGGGTGTCAGTATAGGTTACTAGCCGAAAGAGGTGGAGGTATAGTAGGCAGTCAGTAGCCTCAGCCCTCATCAATTTTCTTGATCGGTGCATTACTCATGTTGATCACACTAACAACATTATATTAATGAGTACTACCGATGACAAGAATGGAGCTCATGCACAGGTAAAGTCGGTGGTGCCTCCGCCACACCGCTCTACTCCACACCCATTATCTGCAGTATAAGTTCCATCATCCATAGTTCTAGCAAAAGCCATGAAGGCTGCATCTGGGGAAAAGAGAGCCCCACTGGTGATCTAGCTATGACCAAGAGATCCCATTTCATCTACATCATTAACTGAGGCAAGGCTGAGCTCTTCTTTTTGACCTCCTACCCTAGTTGCAATGAAGAGAGAATAGAGACCACGAGCATTATAATTGTGCCATCACCACCACAACCATAACAGAGCATGGAGATAGAAGCACTAGAGGGAGGAGGAGACAGTTCAGTCTCCCCATGGCTATAGATCCTCCTAGGAGTGCCACTCCACCTATATCTAGTGAAAATCTAGAGCATCTATCCTCCAGTGAGCATAGTCCAAACAAGATCAACTCTCTAGTAGCAGAGGAGGTTAGATGTCTCTGTTCATAAAAGAGATCCTACTACAGTCATCCTCAATCTTTTATACCTGTTTAGTTGGACCATTTCCTAGATTATATTGTAGCTCAGTATCTGGTTGAGAAGAAATAAATTCTACGATATGCCTGGTCTGACCTAGAGGATGAGAAGATCAGTTTTGACCTTAATGAAGATGATCTATTAGAGGATTCAATAGGAGTGCACATGGTTGATACCAAGAGTCCCCTCCTTCATGATCAACACAGTTTGGAAGGTGTTGTGGCCAAGTAGGAAGATATAACCTACTCGACCCAACACCCCCTTCAATAATTACAACAGAAGGATGAACAAATCGATATGATAGGGGAAGAGGCTTGAAGATTTGTTAGCAGTAGTTTTGGAACTTTAGAACCAAGCCTTGGCAATATATCTTACTATTGCAGAGACTGGTCAGCCTGAGTTATTGCATGTCCTGAATCAAGCTAAGAATTCACCTCTAGTAGAGCAAGGTTGCACCAGCTTGTATAAGAAGATAGTGGATAGTACCTCTGTACAAGAAAAGGACATTAAACTCATGGTTGAGCAGTAGGTGAGAGAAGCATTGACGCAAGCCTGAGGAAGATCATCAATTTCAAAGGGTAGACCCTACCCAAATGAATTCAATGTCATCTAATAACCTAAGGGTTTCATGCCACCTTCTTTCAAGATCTTTGATGGCAGCGGGAACCCACATCAGCACATAGCATACTTTAGAGCTAGCTATTGCAACATTGGTGGTAGTGATGTGTTATTATTCTATCTTTTTATCAACAATTTAGCAGGCATAGCCTTTGATTGGTATGCTGAACTCCTCAACAGTTCAGTGAAGACTTTTGCTGAGTTGGAGCAACTCTTCGTTAAGAGGTTTATTGGAGTTCAGCAAATAGTGATTGCTTGTGAGCTCGTTGTGGCTCAACAACCCCCTGGTGAGTCCTTCATTGATTATATTATCAGATGGCACAATTTGAGTATTAATTATGAACTGCAACTATCTGAACAGCACACTATTAAAATTCTACTAAAGAATATTCATGGCCCGGTCACCTTCATGCTCAAAGATTTTACCATCAAGATATTTGAGAAGCTAATCAATAAGGTGGCTAGCTTACAAGGAGAAGCCAAATAGTTGCCTTTTCTATATCAATCAATAAATCCAAAGCCATAGAAAGCTTATGAAAGAAGCTAGGGGTAGTAGCAGTGTTCGACAAGGGGAAGCAGCCGGCCAAAGATCAGCATGAGGGACCTCGTGCTCCACAGCCATCACTTTCACCTTCTCTACCACCACTGAAGCTATCCTACTAGGCCATGACAACCTCCACGGCCTTTGTCGCCTCTCCTCAGCCATACTCATAGCAGCAGCGGTGCACATACCCACTATCCACCTACACTTTTGGATAAACTTAATAAACCTTTTCATTTAAGAGGGAGGTAATCAATAAAATCTTTAAGAACCTCTTAAAGAAACTTGATTTTTTATTACCCAAGCTTAGAATGCTGGAGGAAGTGGGCAAGAGCAATGATCCTAACTTTTTCCCCTACCACCACATGCTTGGCCATGTTTTAGAGGATTGCTTTACATTCAAGGACTGGCTTGAGCATAGCAACAAGACAGGCACCATAGTTATCCCAAAGGAATACTTTGTGGAACAACCATCCAGTTCTATTAAAGTAATCCTTGGGGATACATGTGATCTCTCAAAACCAAAGAAGGTTGAGATATCTCCTTATCTCAAACCTCTAAAAAGATTATATCAAAAATCAAGAAACTTTTCTTGCAGGTGCCTGAGGAAGCTCGAACCTCCAATATCAAGGAAGGTTTGCAATTGCCAAAGATAACTTGGGGAAAGTAGGAGCTCAGTAGCAACAACAGCAGCAGCCTATACTAGCCTGAGATAGCCAAGTAGAGTAACCATCGATCGAGCCCAGCCTCCAATCCACTATTGTAGACTACTTTGGTGAGCATTTCTACTTCAGCTAGCTCTTCTTCTAGTAGACATCTTGTATCGGTGGATGAGGGCATCAAATCCCTCACCCCACTTACTTTACTAGATTTTTATTATGTACCTCCTTCAAAATCAAGAATTGAGGAATAAGCTAGTTTGAATTACATGTCACTGGGTGGGTTCTAATTCTACTCTTAGAAAACTCAAGTCTAAATAATAATTATAACAATCATCTTCCTCTTCTAATTGAGTTGGACTTTATTTCTATGAATACTATAGGTTCACCTCTTGAGATAGACTTGGAATCATCTAATTATGAGGGTCCCATAGGAGAAGCTATAGGTGAGCTTGATGAGCAGGTAGAATCTTCTGCTAACCTGCCACAAGAGATCACCAAAGTCAACCTCCATAGTGGTAAGGTTCTTCCTCCTAGGGCAACACCTCAAGATAAAGGGAAACAAGTCATTAGTTTAAATGATCAAGAAGCCCCTCCACAGGATGCTCCACCCATGGATATGCTTTTGGAGGATCAACCCAAGGTGGATTACAATGTCCTCTCTCACCTAAGAAAGTTATCATGTAAGTTAAGCATATATGATGCCCTTGACTTATCCAAAGAGATGAGGGAATCATTAATTAAGACTCTTCTTGATAGAAATATGCTTAGCTTAGCCGACCACTATTAGAGAGGAGGCACATTATTCCAGAGAAGCCCAAGGAGTCACTTTCATAGATGAAGACCTTCTAGGGGACATGGAGCTCAACCGTCCCCTATACAATATAGTGGATATGGGAATATTCAGACTTTCTAGAGTTCTTATTGATCAAGGTGCATCGATGAACATTATGAGTCTAATGACCCTTGCCTACTTGAGGATTGACATATCTACACTCCAAGGAGATCAGATGATGTTGAGAGGATTCAATGAATAAAGTAAGAGGGCTTTAGGTTCCATAGTATTACCTTTGGAAAAGGTGACTGGAATACTGAAGCCAAGTTCTATATCATTGATTCAAATACTTCATTCATTGCTTTGCTCGGTAGGCCTTGGATACATCAGGACAAGATGATTTCATCCTCCTTCATCAGTGCATCAAGTTCAGAAGGGATGGAATTGAATATTATGCTAAAGGAGATGAAAAGCCATTTTTATTTATAGAGGTTGAGATATATGAAGATGCAACCTAATATCTTCCTCAAAATACCTTTT
Organism: Cymbidium sinense; assembly: GCA_021442155.1. Taxonomy (NCBI): domain Eukaryota; kingdom Viridiplantae; phylum Streptophyta; class Magnoliopsida; order Asparagales; family Orchidaceae; genus Cymbidium; species Cymbidium sinense. Next base: position 26,273 of record JAKCPB010000104.1, on the reverse strand, counting down.
CTCATGAACTTGGTCAAAATTCAAATGCAAAAGAAAAGGAAAAAATAAGCAAAAAAAAGAAAATAAAAAGAAAAGAAAAATGAAAATACAAGTGAATGGGCAAAGGATATCAAGGAAGAAGTAGAGTCGTATGTCACATTCCATTCATAGTTCATTCCATCATATGGATAGGGTAGGATGACTTGACCTCTACCAAGCAGAGGCAGAGGTAGAAACTGAGGTAGTTCCAAAGGTGGAAGACCCCCTGGTTGATGTTTTAGTTCATAGTAGTACCCCTACTATTCACATAGACTTGGAATCTAGCTCAGAGGATGAGTATAATGTGATTAGCATACCAGCCAACCCCTCTTAGTGGGTTTCATTAGAGGTGACACTTGAGTTGGATAGTGATGAAGACCAGGCCTCCAAGCAAAGCCCGAATGTGTTTGAATCAAGTTTATGTGAAATTATCAGGAAATAATTAGGAACCTTAGCTCTAACCTCACTTTCCTCTCAAAAAGCTGAAGGTTTAGTAGTTAAGGAAGCCCCTCAGTCTTCCATGTATGTCAAGCCAAAGAGATTCTTATTGGGATCATCATCCATAACTCCAAAAATTGATGTAAGACTTGAGGATAATTCATATAAAGAATTAATGGAATTACCTCTTGATTGGTACTCACCTTGTGTTCTTAATCTTGTAAAGTTGGGTTTGATTCCTTATACCTGGTCTAAGCACAGGTCAGAGTACTTAGAGAAGCTATGGAGCAACAAAGGTAGGGATACACAATCGATCGATTAGAGATAGTAGTCTAGTCGATGATGATGATTACTGCTTATCACAAATCATCTGGAGTTTGATAGGTTCTTCATCCACACTAGCTCTTATGAGGATGTGTGTTTAGAAACTTTAGATGATCTAGATGATCTCCAAATCAAAGATGCACCACCAAAATTTGAAGAGATCTATTCAACAATTGACAAGCTTAAGGAAATCAACCTCGGGATAGAAGAAAATCCATGCCCGACATACATCAGTTCATTGCTGAATGAAGAAGAAACCAAAGACTTAGTTAGGCTATTGATTGAGTTTAAGGACTACTTTGCATGGAGCTATGAATAGATGCTTAGATTATCTCCTAACATTGCAGTCCACAAACTAGAAATAGATGCTAGCACTAACCCTATCAAGCAAGCTCCTAGATGCATGTGATTAGAAATTAAACAATAGGTCATTTTTGAAGTCCAGAAACTGATCAATGTTGGTTTCATCCAGGAAGAAAAATACCCTACCTGGTTAGCCAGTGTCATGCCAATTTCCTTTTCATATGCGTCGATTTCAAAAACTTAAATAAGGCATGTCCTAAGGATGAGTTTCCTCTTCATATACCAGAATTAATGGTGAATATCACTCATCTCATGCAATATTCTCCTTCATGATGGGTCATCTAGCTATAACAAAATCAAGATGGCCCAAGGATGAAAGAAACCGCTTTTGAACCCGATTGGAATCTATTGTTATAAGGTCATGCCTTTCGGCCTTAAAAATGCTAGTACTACCAATGGGCCATGACTCAAATCTTCAATGAACTAATTCATCATCAAGTTGAATGCTATGTTGATGATCTAGTAGAAGAGCAAGAAAGAAGACCACCTCTTGAAGTTTTAAGATCAAATCTTAGAAATGCCACCAATTTTAAAGTTTAACTCAACTCAAATCTTCTATGGTTGGAATATCTAAGATGCTTTATCTCCAACCCATCTGGAGATGTTTATTTTCAGCACTTGTCAAAAGGATGCCAAGTTCAAGGGATGACAAGTGTCGCATGCCTTTGAAGATATCAAGCAATATTATTTGGTGAAGCTAGTTCTAGCAACCCCAATCAAAGCACTCATCCTCTACTCAGATTGACTCTCGATTTTGTAGGCCCAAGCCAATGACATAGGGAAGGAGAGTGCTTTCTACTACCTCATCATCATCGATATTGTTGAAGTGAACTACCCACCTATTGAGAAATATTGCTTAGCTTTAATCTTTGTATCCCAAAAGCTATGACACTATATGCTTTCATAAGGTGAACTTGAGAATCAATCCACCGCGGTATCTCTTGACATAGCCAATGCTATCTGGACGTTTGGCACGTTGGTCCATGATTCTCTTACTAATATCACATTCGTACCCCTCTGTGCGGTGAAAGGACAAGCACTGGTAGATTTTTTAGTAACACACCCACTGCCTGTTGATTCCCTGCTTAATGATGATCTCCCTGACGAACAAATCATGAACTTAGGGGAGGTTGACAACCACAGTTGGGAGATATATTGATGGTGCGCTTCCTTTCAAAAAGGAGAAGAACCATGTTCTACTCTTCCAGAAAAGGCAAGGGTTGGAATAGTTCTCTTAACTCTAGACCGTGATATGATGAGATTCTCATACTATCTCTCCAATCCATGCACCAACAACGAAGCCAAGTATGAGGCTTTCATTGTCAGTTTGGAGTTAGCCATTATAGTGTTTGTCAAGAGCATCAACAGCTATGGGGATTCTCAGTTGGTCATCAACCAGATTGATGGGTCCAACAAGGTTCTAAAACCAAAGCTTCGCCACTACCATGAGTATACCATGAAGCTATTAGCCTAAATCCCTGAGGTCACCATCTACAAGGTTCCTCGAGGAGAAAACATAGTAGCATATGCTTTGCCCAAACTTGCCAAGAAATTGGCATGTCTAAGATGATTCCATTCCAATAAGGGTCCAGACAAGTCCTATCCCTTATTGATCTTGAACTTGTTGAGAGACTTTCTTTTGAAGGGAGTTTATCATTGCCAACAAAGATGAGGAGCTAGATTGGAGGCAACCATTCATAGATTACTTGAACACCAGCAAACTACCTCAAGAGAAATCACAAGCCCATCAGATGAAATAGAGAGCTCTCTCTTATGCTCTCATGGATGACACCTATTACCAATGATCTTTCGACCAAATATGGTTATCCTATTTAGATAAACATGAAGCGTGTAGGATCATGACTAAGGTACACCCAGGTATATGCAGAGCACATCAATCCAGTCTGAAGATGAAAGCAAAGGTCAAAAGACTAGGATACTTCCGATGATTATAGATTATATGGATATATCTAAGGGATGCCATTAGTGTTAGGTGGTATTACATCAACCACCCAACATTCTATATCCTACATTGGCCTCATGGCCATTTGAGTTTTGGGGTATCAACATAGTGGGTCCTATCAATCCTCCTTCTAAGGGCATCGGTTCATTCTAGCTACCATGACTACTTTTCAAGTGAAGCATCACTTAGAGAGTCATAGCTTCGATGTGCTCCAGTTTTTTAAGAACCATATCGTATATAGGTTTGGGGTTCCTCGATAAATTATATATGATAATGGTACTGCATTTAAGAGTACCAATATCAACAGCTTCACTAGAAGACACGGTATAGATTAGAGATACTCCACCATCTACTACCCCAAGAAAAATGGCCTAGTAGATGCACTCAACAAAACTCTTATCCAAATATTAATGAAGACACTTGACGACAACAAGTGATAGTGGTATGAGAAGTTGGTTGAAGCCTTGTGAGCATACCGCACCACATACCGAACTCCAACTCAGTCTACTCCGTTCTCCTTAGTGTATGGGTCTGAAGCCATTCTACTATTAGAAGTTTAACTCCCATCACTAAGGATAGAATTGGGTAACAAAATCACTACAGAGTAGAATGCCAAGTTATGGTTAGAAGAGCTCGAAGGTTTGGAGGAGAGACTGCAAGAATTCCAAAACCTCGAGTTGTACAAGGCCAAAATGATTCAAGCTCACAACAAGCTGGTCTGCCCTAGAACTTTTCAAGTAGGAGAGCTTGTCCTAGTTCTAGGAAGACCAATTATTGCCTGTCAAAAGATGGGAGGCAAGTTTGAACCCACTTGGGAAGACCCTTTTATCGTAGAAAAGGCCTACCAAGGAGGATCTTATCAGCTTACTAATTATAAAGGGGAACACCTGATGCTTCTAATTAATGGGCTCTATTTGAAAAAATATTACCCATAAAAAGATGTTTGAAAACAATTATCATCAAAAGAATAAAATTTCATTCCAATTCATCAAAATCTTCTCTTCATTCGAGGTATTATTTGCTTATCTTGCAAATCCTCCACGATGTGTTTAGGAAGGTGTAAGAAAACCCAAGAGGCATCCTACCCCTCTTTCACAACATGAACACAATCAAACACAATTCTTAGTGCTACTAGAATGAGAGAACTTAAGAGGCATCCTATTTCAAGCACAACTAAGTTAGGTGTGAGACAACCCAATCATAATTGTTGGGATCATAGTTGCCATTCATGGCATCATTTCATCAATTGCCCAGCATGTTTTAGGATAGGTGTGAGAGAACCTGAGAGACATCCTATCCCTTATAACACTAGCATAAATAAAAACAAACACATATCTTTTGTATCGAGCTATTTTGATGTGGGAGCAAGCCCCCCGTGGCACTCACTCATTAGTTGCTCTAGGTCGGGTTAGCATGCTATATTGCTAGTATGTCACCCTAATGGTCACTTGTCTGGCAGATGTGAGTCCCCATGCTTTCTTCTTGATTTGATCATTATAAACCAATGAGCCTCTTATCAGTTTGGTAGACTTCACGCCCGTAAGTTATGTCATGATGATTTTGTTTAAGAAGATGTGAGTCCCCACGCTTTCTTCTTGAACTAATTATCATTCACTGACTAGGTTGAGTATATTTGAAGTTTAGGATAAGTCCCCCAAAGGCTCATTTCCACTTGACTTCCCTTGAGTTGATATAAGTCCCCCAGTAGCATTTACTTAGTAGTTTCCCTTGGTCGGATAACACCTATCGAGCCAAAGATAGACTATTCAAAATAATCATTTCTGCTATAGGAGGATGTGAGTCCCCGATACTTTCTTCCTAGCTTGATTATTGCAGATAGATATGCACCTTAGGTTGGTTGATGTTCGCTATGCTAAGAGTGACTCACCTGGTGGATAGATCACTCTTGGCAGATGTGAGTCCCCGCGCTTTCTCCTTGAGTTGGCCACTGAATACCTAAAGATATTATCTTCTACGGGGTTTTGGATAAAGCCCTTAGTAGCCACTTTCCTGGGCACTCTACTTGGATCACATCCTTTAACCCCATTTAGACACTACCGGGTAACTCTTGGATTGGATACACCCTTTCCTAGTAGCCACCTTGAGAGAATTTGTTCGATGCATAGATTCTCCCTTGGTTTAGTAAATCTGAGAGGCTAATATAAGCTCCTTCTCAGTATGATCCCTCATAAACTAATAGGGTCCATAATAAAAAAAATAAAATTAATTCACTTATGGATTAAGAATTTAAGCCCACAATGGCCTCTTTCCCAAGCAGACATTCTATCTTTAAGGCAGTGTCAGCAAAACTCTCTATAGAAATTTCCCGAGATAAGTCCCCGGGTCAGCACTCTCTCTATAGTCATCCTTAGGTTAGGTTTTATCTATTTTGCCACAAGTAGGTTGCCCCGACAGTCATTTTGCTTTAGAAGATGCAAGTCTACTATGCATTCTTTCTAGCATGATTATCACGACAGTAGGTTTGACATACATCTCTAATGTGTCATAGTGGCCTTTTATGAAAGATATGAGTCCTCATGGTTTCTTCCCTTAAATTAATCAGAGAAGCTCTTTAGTTGGATAGTTCTCCCTCGATGAAGCGCCCCTTTTGAATTTGAGAAGCATATGGCCTACTTAGTGCGCCTCCATCACAAACCCAATAGGATCCATCAAAAATAATTAAAATGAAATTAATCTTGACTATATAAGTCCCCATCGCATTCACTCAATAATAAGCCTGGGTTTGATTTATTGTATAAGCAAACCCATCTAGTGGTTCCTTATTTTGAAAGATGTGAGTCCTGCTTTTCTTAACTTGACCACTAAACCAAAAAAAGGCAATCCCTTTGGTTGGATAGTCTTACTATGTGGTTGATAGACTACCCCTCTGGATTGGTAAATCTGAACTAGCCCAAGGCCAACATGGCCCTTACTCAATGCAGTTCATCATAAAATGGTAAGATTCATCAAAAACAACTAAAAAATGAAATTGATATTGACTATCTTTGAATTAATTTAAGTCCCCAAGTGGAATTCACTCAATAGTCAGCCCTAGGTTAGGTTCAATCCATTACCTCGCTAACTGATCACCCCAGCAATTGATCCCTATTTTGGAGGATGTAAGTCTACTATGCTTTCTTCCTGACAAATTTGACACTAAAAGGCAATCCCTTTGGTTGGATCCCTACCATGTGGTTGGTAGACTACCCCTTTGGATTGGTAAATTTGAATGTAGATAGGATCTATCAAATAAAAAAAATAAAATTAATCTTGACTATCTTTGAGCTGAGTTAAGTCCCCCAGTGACATTCAGTCAATAGTCAACCTAAGGTTGGGTTCAATCCTTTGCCACGCCAATGGATCACCTTAGCAACTGGTCCCTACTTTGGAAGATGTAAGTCTACTACGCTTTCTTTCTAGTACATCTACTGTACACCAATAGGCAACCACTTTGGTTGGATAGTCCTACCGTGTGGTTGGTAGACTACCCCTTTAGATTGATAAATCTGAGTTAGGCCTAGGCCAACATAGCTACTCGCATGATCCAAAACCAACAAGGTCAATCTCAAAATCCAAAAATTTAAAATCTGAAATAAATTTAACCCACCTCCCTAGTGGAGTCAAACTAAACAAACAAAATAAATTTAATCAACCTCCCTCAGTGGAGTAAAATCAAATAATCAAACAATCAAAATAATCAAACCAAATTAAACAAATAAATCAAATCAATCAGCTTCTCCTCATTGAGATACAAATCTTTTAGTTCGGGATCTCAATTCTAATCCCTAATGGATTTCACAACCTCATGTCCCTAGTGGATGACTTGAACTTCTTCCCTTGGTGGAGAGTTCACTTTTTTCATCCCTAGTGGAGCACCAAATCATAAATCAACAAATCAAATCAAAAGTCTCCCCAACGAGACTCAAATCAAATCAAACCTCTCATCCCCCAGTGGATGACTTCAACCTCTTCCCCAGTGGAAGGTTCACATACTCAGTCCCTAATGGATTTCTCCTCACTCTTGTTGTTGACATGAGTAGAGTCACATTGCACTAAGTTCTTGATTCCTTCTACACCTTAGGTTGGGAATAGATCATTTATGTTAGTGCTTGTAATTACTCAGTGTTGTTGATCACCTCGGTCAATAACAATACTATGGTATGCCTGTCACAGCACACCTATTGGTTGCCCTTTGTTTACCTCCTTTTTATAATGAGCTCTAAACCTCTCCATATTAGACATAAGACTCCTCATAGACACTAAGAGTTCCTTAGTTTGAAGAAACTTCTAGTTATTAGGTGAACACTTAACCTAACCCTAAAGACTTAAAAGAGTTAGCCATATGAATAAGTCATGCCATAGGGGTGTTAGGAAAAATTGCCTACCCTATAACTTGCAACAAATCCTTACTTCCTTCTTTGAAGTCAAACTCCAAATCCAAACCAACTTCAAATCCAAATCAACTTTAAACTCAAACCAACTTCAATTCCAAATCAAATGTTAAATCAATTCCAACTTAATAGATTTTTCTCAAATTCAAATCAATTCTAATGGATTTTCTAAAATCATGAATCAAATCCAAATGATTGAAATCGAAGATCAAATCTAAACCCAAAATCTTTCCTAAGCCACTTTGATTTCATCTTATGCTCAAATCAAATCCAAATCATTACAAATTCAAAAGATTTTCTCATAACCCATCTAGGATGCCTTTTCCAAATCTTTCCCCAAAGTATATTTCATTTGAATGAAGACTTAAATTAAAAAATTGATTAATGATTTAATAATTTTAAATAACTTAATTAACCAAACTCAAAATCAAAATTAATCGAACTTAATCACTTAATCAATCTTAATCTTTGGTAGATCCTTAGGAGTTCAAAGCCTAAAGTAAACTTAAGGAAATCAAATCAAATTTAATGAAAACCCTTTAGCTTAATTAATCAATAATTATGAGCCAATTAGGCCCCTTTCTTTCCTAAGTGCATTGATGATTTAAATTCCATGTGATTGCATATCATATGTTGGCTCATAATTGTTAGGTTAATTGTGTTAAAGTGTTATAGGTAAGGGGTAATTAATTGACTTAATCTACACCTTAACCTAAACAAAATATAAAATCAACTTAATGGTTATAAAAACTAAACTAAAACAACACAAACATGAGGAAAATGGGTTAGGACTAGCAAACACCCTTTCATATTTCTTTAAGAAATGTTGATTCTCTCTAAATGATCTAATTTTATAGGATTGTCTTTAGAAATTAATTAGGGTGAATGAAGTTACATGCTTACATCACTTTATCTCTTTCCAAGCATGCTAAAAGTTATTTGTCATATTAAAATCATGCATTCATATCTTTTAAAAATCAAAATAAATGAAATATTTCTTTTATGTTAAATTGCATGTTTTGGCTAAAGTAAGAATATGAATCGCTATTATCACTACTAAATCAAATAAATATTTTGAAACTTATAAATCAAAGACTACATTAATGTATGCTACTTATATGTATTTATAAGCTTGCATGTGAATATAGCCTAAAATGTGCTTTATGTGACTTCCTTTTCTTTTCTTAACATGGGTTTGTATGAGTTTTGCAAAGTGTATAGTTTATTTGAAAAGAACATAACACTTGCTTAAATTTATCCCTATGCACTCACATGTCATGAATTAAGAAGGATCTTTATATTGCACATATAAATTATAAACCAAAATCAAACTAACAAACACAAATCTTTTGCATGATTCTTCATCCATTCATTTGTTTTATATATGCACATGTATTTAAGAAAAGTGGTATATTAGTCTGGACATCCTAGGATTACGAGGCTTTAAGTAGCCCTAAGAAGGTCTTGTACCTTATACCCTTGGTGTAGAAAATAATGGCGCCATACTCACTTATGTCTTTCATACATGTAAATGTGCATTTGATTAATGAATAAAAGAATCCTTCTCATTTCGACTTAACAAAATCATGCATTCATAAAAATACTCAAATTTCCTTAAGCAACATTTCTTAGCATTCATCATTAAGGTGTGCTAAATGTTTGCATTGCATGTATATATGCTTAGGATCATTTCATATGCATGATACATATTGAAAAGAAATAAAGGTTGTGTGTTTTATAATAGTAATTCACCTTAATTAGTCTTAAAATGCCTTTCTTATTGAATAGATTTATTCAAAGCAAATCTAAACATAGGATTAATTAAAACACATAATAAAACATTCACTAAAAAAATTACTAATGAATCTAGCTTAGAAATTACTTAAGGTAGGGAGGAAAGAGAAGTTCTCATTTTTTTCCTCTCTTTATAACACTAGTAGTTAAGTATAGGTTAATTCAAACTAAATCAAATCATAAAACAAAATTAACAAATCAACTAAATCACTTAAATGAAACTACGCTCTAAGATGAATCCTTCACACTTAGAAAATTCTAACCTTAAAGCCTAGATAAGACATACCACACAAGCCTTAAATGGCACACAGGCTAAGTCACCATTTCTTTCTAGCATGTGCATGGTTTGATGCTCAATTTTGTTTTGTGATGTGATGTTTTAGTCTATTAGGGTGTATGTGCGTAGACTGGATGAAAGGATGATCTTAGTCTGATCATTATATTTTACAAAGGATTGTGCTTAAGGGGTGCTGTAATAAAATAATAAATGCTTTTGCTATGCAGGGTGTTTATACCCCTAAGCAAAAATCAAATTAGGTTAGGCTGACTTGGTTACCCATGTGTGGAGTGCTAAGTCTAATTTATTCATATACATGCTTAAGATTGTGTGGTTTATTTAGCTAATCTATGTTTTGGTTTTAGTTAGATTTACTTTTCCCATTTTGATGTAATTTTATAATTAAGATTTGGAATGAATTTTATGGGGATTAGGATGAACATTGGTCATAAGACTATGTCACCATGTGAAGCCTTTGGAGCAAACATCCCAACCAACCAAAAAAAAAGAAAGAAGAAAAAAGAAAGAAGAAAAAAATGAAGAAAAAAGAATATAAGAAATGAAGAAAGAAGAAATGACGAATAAAGACCCCCATAACATGAATTTCTTTTTGATTGTAATTAATTCATTTATAATTCAGGTTAAATAAGAGTAGAGCTCAACTACCCACATTTCCTTTTAAGTTTATGCGGTGGATCCCAACCACAATGACCTTTTATTCTTTTGCATTAACTTTATAAATTGTTTGATGTTTCTTTAGCTTTTGCATTAGGATGGCATATTTTTCCTAGTTTCTTCCTTATTTTGATGAATAGCCTAGAGATTAGGCTCTTTAGAAAAATAAATTTTCTATCAAATTAATCAACTAAAACTAAAAATTAATAACTCATAACCTCACCTAAAGCCTAGGTTATAAATCAAGATAAAAGATTTAGCAACCCCTTAGCTGGATGTTGTATGTTTCACATCATGCATAAAACTCATTTTGCTTCACCCTTGCTTATGGAGGGCTTCCACCTTTGCTAGGTAACTTGACTTGACCTTTGAGAGCCATGGTGAAAACACACCTCCTTCTTGCTAATTTTGGCTCATAATCAATTTTTCATGCATTAGGCATATAAATCCCATAGCCTATGTCAAGTAAATTGTCCAAAAATAAAAATAAAACATAACAAAAATTTGCATTAGATTTAAGTCATTAATCATGCCCTACATGACCTAGTCTCTTAGGGAGTGTGTTTAAGGACTTAGTATCTTTCTAAATAAACAATAGCTTAGCTATCTTACAAAAGTATATGACTTGCCTACATGTATTTAAAATGGTAGGAGGAGTTAGTTGGCGTACCATCCCCGTGCATTTGTAAGTCCAAGCAGGTTGGGTATATACCCTATATTGTGAAGGTAAACCATATACCCATTTTCTCTTTAGATTTAGGTCATGCTTCGACCCTTGCCAAAGCTTTGTAGATTTAGGATCCAAGGTTGTCATTTTTCTTTGTGGTCTACAAGTATAAATCCTCACCACTTAGGCATTTCCATGATCTTGTATCATGGAATTATAAGTCTTAGATTTCTAATAAAAATCAACTTAAACAAATAATTCTCTTCAAATTCAAAAACATAAAGCCCAACCATAGGATAGTTTGGGATGCTTACTAGGCTTCCTAATATCATAAGCATCCCCTACTTATCTCCCTTTGGTTTTGATAATAACTCCCTCCTCTCAATCAACCCCTTTTGATCTTCCAAAAATAAACGAATTGATTGATAGTCTTATCTTTGAAATCTTTGGAGATAATGATCATTTAACTTAATCAAGAGTATTCATAAAGAATCTCATTCCTTAAGATATAATTAACTTTGGGGCTTTCCTCCATAGGGAACTTAACGAACCCTGTTTAAAATAAACCCTGCTTTACTTTTTCATGTAAAGTAGGGGAAGAATCTATAGTACATTCAAAGACCCATCATCCTTAGGAGTCCTTATTAATGATATTAGGCCCATTGTAGGATGGTGACTTCTATCTATCAATATAGTACATCATTCCTCAATATCATACCCATCACCCTAATAAGAAGATCTCATGATCTAAAAAGAAGAGTTTTTTGTCTTCATTTAATTCATTTTAGATGAAGATAAAAATAAAAAATACCGAGCTAAAATATAATTAAATCCAAATTAATTGCAATCATAGCCATCAATCAATTCTAAATCAATTGTCGAACTCATCCCAACTCAATTCAACCCAATTCAACTCAAATTGAGTCATTTGGTTCACTCGACCCAAAGTGACCTAAAATATCCATTTTATCCAAACTCCAATCCAACTCAAATCAGATTCAACCAACTCATCCAAAACCTCCTACAATGACTATTAATTGCCCTTGAAACTCTAATTGCAATCAATTGGGTCAGACCAAGCTAATTTGATCACTTGACCCAAGTTGACCTAATTAGCCTATATGAACCAAACTTCATTCTAAATTGAAGTGATTAAAACCATTGCTTCCAATCAATCATAAATTGAGTATTGAATCTGATTTGACCATCAATTGAATCTAACCATGCCCATTTGGCCCCTTTGACCTAATTTGACCTAAAGGGTTAGATTGATTCAAATCTCAATCCAATCCAAATTATTCAAACCAAATGACTCAATCAATCATGAATTGATCATTGAACATGATCAAGAACTTGATTAAATCCAATATGACCAAGTCAACCTAATTGACCCAATTTGACCTAAATGATAAATTGATCTAAATAATTTCCAAATTAAAATTAATTGAAATGAACACCTACAATCATCTTCAAATCATCAATTGAACCTAAACTAACCCCTAACCCTAGCCAATTTTGTCAATTTGACCAAATGGGTCAACTTAGCCCATTTGACCCATTTGAACCCATATGAGTGAAATTCAAATCCACTTCAAATTAAATCAAATCATTAAACTTAAACATTCCTTATCATCATATTAACATGTCCCACCCTTGGTTTGACCCAATTTGACCCATGGGTCAACTTTGCCCAATTGAACCCAATTTGATCTACAAGGGTCAAATTATGACAAACCCAATCAAACCAACCCCACCCAACCAAACTTGGAATGCCCCATCCTTGGGTCACCATGTCTCAGCCCAAATCAAACTCAACCCATTTAAAACCTGAATTAACCTAAAAGCCATTTGGTAAATCCCTCAAATTGGGATAAAATCCCAATTCGGATGGTCTCACCTACCCCTTTGCCTTTGGTAGCCAGTCAAGTTATTTTGGACCTCTAACCCACTGGCTAACCTTATCTAAAGTTAATTGGGTTAGCCATGGGTTAAAGGAGGTGAGCTAAGCAATTCCATTGGCTCACCTAGGGAGGAAGGACATTCCACCTCAGCCCACTTCCCACTTCACTTAGCCACTCAAGGAGCTCCACCTCGCCATTCCCCGACATCCACGATTGCACTACCTGGATGTCCATAAACCAAAGCTAACCCCCACCACATTTGGGGAGGAAGGTATACTCCTCCCCATCTCATTCCAACACAAACACAATCATTCAGAGGGCTTTAGAGCGAGACGAGCTTTTCTAGTGCCTTCCTGACCTCCCTTGAGCTCCCCATTGGCAAAAACACCAAACATGAGTGAAACTAAGCCTCCACTCCATCCAACTCCACTCAAACTTAACAAAATATAAATTAACTTCACCCACATATTTCCTAAGCTCTGGTGGGGCAAAATGAATCGATCCACATTGACGATTTGAGACCAACCTAGACCAACCGATGACACCGATGGCATTTGGTTCACAAAGACATCAACGGGAGGCAACTTGAGCTTCATAATAGGGTTTCATCTCTTCTACAAAGCTACCTCCGTTGGAATGGTCTTGAGCTCCAAAGGTAAATTTTGGCAAACCATAGAAAAGTCCCTAGTGCCACATTTGTGAAATGAATCATGATTTCATACATTTTTTACCATAGGTCCCATTAGATCCATTCCTTGAAGTTTTAGAGTCAATCGACTCACGAGCTAACGAATTAATTGAAAGGAGAGGGCGATGTCCATCTTCCATCGTGGAGGATGAAGGATCATCGATGTCCATTCCACATGATTGGAATGGACATGATTAATCCACTCATTTTATCTTATTTAATACATTAAGAATCATGGGATTAATCACCGATTGATCTTATGGGATGACAGCCGTCGTTGACTCAACACATCGCATCAGATGATTTAAGTAGCCAATCTTGAAGCACCATGTGGAAAGCGTCACCACATCAACTCCCACGTGTCGATGGGATTAGAAATTAATTAGGCTTAAGAATATGTTTAATTGCTTAGAACTTCATAAATTCATAACAAATTATAGAAAAATCATAAAAATACAAATAAACTGATTTTGGAAAGGGTAAATAGAGGAGATTTTAATAAAAATAATTTCATTAAGTTTGGAACAATAAACTTAACTTAACCAGGGTTTGAAAGTTTTACTAATTTTCTTAATTAAGCCCTAATTACTTGTTCAATTGATCTCAAACTTGAAATGTTGATTCAACGGGATGTCATCTGCATCCCATAATTTTTTTGGGATTTATTGGCTAGGCGATTAAGAGAATTTGAGAGTTAAAACTTAATTACCCTCCCTATTTTATTTAATGATTATTAAAATTATTAAAATAGTAAAATTTTGATTATTAATGACTATTAATCATGGTTAATAGTGGGAATGATAGGGGTGAATGATCAAGGCCTCTTCCTTGATCATTTGCTTAAGTCTCTTTCCATAGGAGGGTAATTAAACCAAAAATTAATTGTGGTTAATTAAGTGGTTAATGATGAAATAAAATCAAAATAAGATGGTAATTATATTAGATAATCTAATTTGAGTTGATGGGTTCTTCTTTTTTGTGTATTACAAAAGATCCTTAAGAAATTATGATTAACCCATGGGTGTGGAAAAATTATACAAGGACTTAATTAGGTTCTTTAATTTAATTAATATTTAATTATAAGCCTCACTCCAATAGTAAATATTATTTCTCCTTTTGAATTTAATAAGTCAAATCTAAAATCAAATTCAATAAGAAGCTTTGGTTTTCTTTAAATTATTTTACCCAACTTGATTGTCCTTAGGAATTAATGTTATGAATGTATTATGTGGAATGTTTAATTGTTGCTTCTCAATTATTATAAATGTTGTATGTGATATATCATGCATTCATGTTTTCAAAAAATAAAAGAATCAATGGAATTTATTTATGTGTAAGTTGCATGTGTTGGATTAATCTTATTATATCTATGGTTATTATCACCAAAAGTCTCAAAATTATTTTCAAAGTTATAAAGATAATGAAAATTTGGAGTGATATTAACTATGAATATATATATATATATATATATATATATATATATATATATATATATATATATATATATATATATATATATATATATATATATATATATATATATATATATATATATATATATATATATATATATATATATATATATATATATATATATATATATATATATATATATATATGCATGTGTTTATAGCTTAAGCATGTAAAAGTGTTGCTTTCTTTTCTATATTCGTGTATGGGTTTACATATGTTTGAATGCTAATTAGTATATAGCCTGGACATCTCAAGAGTATGAGACTTTAAATAGCCCCATGGAGGTCTTAGATTACCTTACTTCTAGTTAACAAAGGCATGTGCTTATTTAATTTAATTTTATTGTGTACTTGAAAAATTTAGATAGAACTTTAATTTACATGTATAAATGACTCACAAAAATACAATCTTTTGCATGATTTTCATTCTCATAGTTATGTATACATTCATATTATTTAAGATAGTGAGTATATAGTCTAGATATCCCAGGAATATGAGGCTTTAAGTAGCCTGAGGTCATTGATTATCTCACTTCCTGGTTTAAATAATGACACATACTTCCTTAAAACTTTAATTCATGTGTGTGTATATTTAATTAAAGAGTGAAGATCTCTCTTTCTATCAAAATATATGCTTTCATAATCATTTAAGTATGCCAAAATACATTGCATGTATAGGTATATTAAGTCTTAAATCATATGCATGTTATTGGTGATGGAAAGGAATGGTACAACATATTCTGTGTGATGATAATTCAATTACACTAATCCCAACATTCATTTCATGTTGGATAGGATTCTTTAAGATTAACCCAAACTTAGGAATAATAAAATATTAAATAAATCATTCATTAAAAAATCAAGTCATAACCATATGCTTTAGAAAATAACTTAAGGTAGGGATGAAAGTGGTTATGTCTCTTCTTCTCTTTACAATGTTTAGATCCTAAGTAAATATCAAATGAAACAAAGGAAATACAAGTTAAACCCACCAATTCTCTAAATAACTTAAAATGGAACCACCTAAATGTTTAACTTAAATAATTCCAAATTTTAGATAATCATAATTCAAAAGCCTAGCTAAGACATACCACACTAAAAAAAATACACCATTAGAGTGCTAAGTCACCACCTATAGCACAAAGTTAGGATGATGTATGTAATGATGTGATTTTTTATTTTTGATATAATATTTTAGACTAAATGTTAGGATTGTTGAGCATAGACTAGAATTTAGGCCGCTTATTATTATTATTTTGGGATTATGTTAATGGGGCCGCTAAATATAAATTTAAATGTTTCTACTTACATGTTGCTTAGTCCTAAGCATAATCCATAATTAAGACAGGTGGGCTTAGTTTCCCTTGTGGAGGGTGTTGAGTCCAAATTACAAAATATAACTACTTCAAAATATATGTTTGTTTAGCTAACATCTATTTTGTAAGTATTGTTAAATTTACTTTTCCATAAAATATAATTTTTTAATAGGAATTAGGATTAGTACTATGGGGTTTAGGATGAGCAGTGACTAAAAGGCATAGTCTTGAGAGGTCCTCGTGAATCCTTGGAGCTCAATCAAATCAAGAAGAAAAGAAAAGAGGAGGAAGGAAAAGTGAGGAATGAAGACCCCCATATCATCTAATTTAATTCTAAATTATAATATTCTTTTAATCTAGGTTGTATAATGGTAGAGCTCTACCCAATTTTCTCTTTTCTGGTGTACTGGTTTGATCACTCGGCCTTTTATTCTTTTAGGTTAATCTAAATATTTGAATGTTGTATTTTAGATTGTGTAGAAATTATATATTCTTCATAGTTTCTTAAACTTTATGTTTGAATGTGTGGCCTAGATGCTATAGGATCTTAGGAAGAAAATTAATTTTCTACCAAATTAACAACTCATAACTAAAAAATTTAAAACAACTTGCAACTCCATTCTAAAGTCTAGGATATAATCAAGATAAAAAATATTTAGCAACCCTTAGTTGAATATTGAATGTTCAACATCATGTATATCATCTTGTTTTAATCTTGAATAAGGAGGGTCTCCATTCTTGCATTTTAGAGAATTGACTGTAAGAGCACCCCTCATGATAGAGATCTCCCTCTTTCTCTCTTTGATTTAGCCAATAACTCTATTTAATCATGCATTTAGGCATAATTATCCCAAATCCTTTGTTCAAAATATTGTGTCAAAATGATATAAAATTTATAAAGATTTTGCATTTATACTAAGTCATGTGCTCATACCAAACATCTACTCTCTTAGGGAGTGAGTTTTGGACTAGTCTCTTTCAAATTAAATAATAGCCTAGCTATCTTACAATTATATAAGACCGCCTACATGGATTTAAAGCATAAGTGAAGTGGGCTACTCTAGCTTGTAAGTGTAGAAGAGTCGGATGAGTTTATTCTCTCTTGTGGAGGTAAACCACTATGTCCCTTTTCTAATTAGATTTAGGTTGAGCTCTTAGCTTATGCATCCTAGACTTAGGATCTGAGGTTGCTTGTTTCCTTCTGGATATGAGTATAAATTCTAACCTCTTAAGCATTTCAACAATCTTGTATTGATGGATTATAAGCCCTAGCATTCTATTTAAAATTCAATTCAAATGAAAATAAATCTCTCTTTCAAACATATAATTCCTCACCATAGGATAGATTGGAGTGCTTACTAAGCCTCCTAGTGTCATGAGTGCTCCCTACTCATCCTCCTTTAGAATCCAAAAATAAGTCTTTCCACTTGAACTTTCCAACTTCATTATCCTCCAAAATATCCATTCCTTTGATAGTCTAACCTTAAAATCTTTGGAGATAATTGATTGACTACTTTAATCGAGAGTTTTCTTAGGAAGTTCCATTTTGATGTAATTAACTATGGAGGCTTACCATCATAGAGAATTAAAGAACCCAGCATACCAGTGAACCCCATTTAGCATAATCAAATTTGTTAAATAAGAGTTACAATTCAAAATCAAAAGCAAGTCAAGTCAACAAAAATTAAAGCAAGAGTCTAATCATATTCTCTTTCAATAGTGCAGTAGAGATTCCTGCCCCATCTCTTTCTTCTTCCTTCAGTCAGTTTTCTTCAATGTCTTCCAGCAAGCTAATCTTTTCATTCTCCTTTGGTGTGGATTTGGCTCTAGATCAGGTCGTACCACCACCACCCCAATCATCAAGTTTGGCCTTGGCTTGAGCATTTCAAGATCACTTCAGGGAGACCTCACCACTCAGTGAGGAGGTGGTAGAGTCACTTCTAAAGTTGATCTACACTTGATTTTCCATCTTTGAAGAGGAAGGTTGTAGAGGTTCCCCTACTAGTTTTTTCTATTATAGCTCACCATAGCTCTAGTGGCTATATTTTCCCTTATCATGAAGGAGAAGGCTATCTTAGCTTCAGATAGTCCCCCACACACACACACTTTTAAGGTCAGTCTGGTCCCACTTATAAAACCCAACACCATAATAAGAACCAAAAAAATTAAAAGACATTACAGTGCATGGAAGGTGGTTGAGGAAGCCTCCCATGTGGTCAAGGAGGGTTCCCCTGAGACCTCTTCCCTTCTTTATGGTAGGTTTCACTCTCTTATACTGGAGAGGAGGACTACATGAAGAGCTATTACATTACCCCCACCGTCTGTAGAGTATGAGACACCGAATAGGGATAGGAGGAGGCCTTATGCTACCCTACAGTTTGTGCTTAGAACAGTTGGGAGAGCCCATGTACACTCAGAGTCTAGCACTTTGCATGATCTAAGGAGGTTGATCCCTAGAACTGTTAGGGATCATATTCATAGAGAGAGGACCACTAAGGTTAAAGCTGCTACCCAAGCAAGCAAGAGGGATAGGAGGAAGTTCTCGTGCTTGCCTCCACTTTGATTGACCATTTTAATTGGGAAGTTGATAAAGTCGATTAGCCAAACCGCATAGTACTCACTTCTCAATAGTAGGAAGAGATCTCGATGGAGAGGCCAATGTCACCCCATCACAGCTCCACTCACCACACCTTCACAAGTTCATGTTCCACCTCAAGTCCCCACAAGTTTCATAAGTCCACATCTAGAGAGAGGGCTTCCCCTTGGTGATCCGATTATGGCCAGGAGCCCACTTCATCTACTCCACCCTTTGAGGTGAGGCCGAGCTCCCCTGCTCGACCTTCCATCCCAATAGTGGTGAAGAAGGAGTGGTGGCCCAAGAGTGTCATGGTCGCTCCACCATCGTAGTTGGAGGAGGAGAAGGGAGGAGATACTGAGGTGACCCCCATGGTTGTTAAGTTAATCAGGGAGAGTACTCTGCCCATTCAGACCATTCAGTGCATAGCTTGTCTAGAGTCCCAAAGTGGTCACCACCTATGTTCTAGTAGTACTTGGATGAATGATCGATCCTAGAATGACATTTTGAAGGACTATCATGCCACGGTGAGGTAGATAGTTAGGGATGATCAATCTAACCAGAATGAGGGTTTGATTGATTTCAATGCCAATGAGGATGGCATATTAGATTACTTAGCCGAAGTCCACATGGTAGATACCTAAGGATCCTACATATATGGAGCAACCCAGGAAGGCATTGTAGTTGAGGGAAGGTGAGGCATCGGACTCAACTCAATGCCTCCTCAACAAATCAAGCAAAAGATAATTAGATTGATGGTGGAGAGAGAAGTGGATGAGTTGAGGGTCCTCTAATCCCCAGTTCACAACCTTCACCCATGGAGGCGATTAGCTTGAGTATAAACCTAGATCATCCTAAGTACACTCATATGGATGAGGATGAGGATAGTTTATGAAAAAGATCACCGATAGTATCTCCTGCAAGAAAAGATATTAAACAAATGGTGGAGTAGATGAAGGAAGCATAAGCTGAGAGCTCATTTGTTCCAAAAGGTAGACCCTACCTAAGAAATTGATGTAGTTCAATAATTGTGCCACCATCCTTCAAGATCTTTGATGGAAGTGGGAACCAAGGTAGCACACTTCGGGGATAGTTATTGCAACATCGGTGGTAGTGATGCATTACTGTTAGTAGTAGGGGTATTCATTGGTAGCCAACTAGCCAACGGTTTGGTGAAGTCCTTTGTAGAGTTGGAGCATCTCTTCATCAAAAGATTTGTAGGAGCTCAGCATAGGGTAACTATAGGTGACTTCATTGTAGAGAAGCAAAAGCCTAATGAGGCCCTTGTTGATTATATTCTTAAATGGTGCAACCTAAGCATGAAATGAACCACAATTACAAGAGCATGCCATTGAGATTATACTTAAGAATATCCATGGTCCTTCATGCTCAAGGGCTTCACCATTAAACATTTGAGAAGTTAATCAACAAGACAGTTAACCTACAAGAGGAAGCCAAATAATTACCCTTCTCAGACCAGTCATCTAAGCCCAAGCCTCAGAAGGTCTTTGAGAAGAAGCTAGGGATTATAGTGGTAGTTGACAAGGGGAAGTAGCCAGTGAGGGTATAGTTTGAGAGGCCTAGATTTCAATAGCCTTCGCCCTCCTCTCCATTACCTTGACAGCCACAATGGCCACCGCCACCATAGCAACCTACATAATAGTGGTATCAGTATCCATCACTAGGTAACTATTTTTACCTTGTAGGCAAACTCAATAAATCATACTCTTTCAAGAGAAGATCTTTAAGATCCTTCTTAAGAAGCCTGATTTTAGCTACCCAGCCTAGAAAGTCAAGGAAGTGGGCAAGTGATGATCCTAGCTACCCCCCTACCACCACATGCTAGGCTATATCTTAGAGGATTATTTCAAATTTAAGGATTGGCTTGAGCATAGCTACAAGTCAGGAGCCATGGTTATCCCTAAGGAATACTTAGCAGAACAACCTTCTAGTTCTATGAAGGAAATCTTTGGGGATACATCCAATCCTCTTAAGATAAAGAAGGTTGGAAATCTCTTTATCCTGCCTTTAAAAAATTATTTTAAAATAAAATCTTTCTTTATAAGCTCAAAGCTCCAACATCAAGGATGGTTTGGTTATGAAGGATAACTGGGAGTGTGGAAGCCCATGTGAGTACAGCCTCCAATTGCCCAGATAGATCAGAGCACAACCATCGCCCAAGTCCACACTCTATTTCCACGTTAACTACTACTTCCACTAGCTCCTCCACCTATAGAGCATTGTATCAATGGATGAGGGCACCAAATCCCTCACCACTTTACTTAATTTCTACCATGTACCACCATCAAAATTAAATAAATCGAAAAGACTAATTCCACTTGCATATTTTCCACTTTTTATGATCCTAATGATTTTATTCTAATTGAAAGCTCTCCAAGTTAAAATAATAATAACTCAAATAATCTTGATAAATCCCTTCTAATTGAAATAGAATTCTATTTTTGAATCATCTAGTTCACCGAGATTGATTTGGAGTCATCCGACTCTGATGATCCTTTAGGAGAAGCTAAAGGTATACCCGATGAGCAGGTATAACTTTTCACAAATTTTTCATTTCAAGAAGTCATTGAAGTCAACCTCTACAGTGGCAAAGTTCTACCTCCTAGGGTAGCACCTCAAGAAAAGAAAAAATAGATCATTAGTTCAAATGAGCAGATAGCCCCTCCACAAGATGCTCCAACCTTGGATATGATTGTGGAGGACTAGCCCAAAGACTACAACATCTCACACCTAGGAAGTTTTCAACTAAGTTAAGCATATATGATGCCCTTATCTTATTTAAAGAAATGAGGGAGTCATTAATCAAAGGTTTTTTTGATCTAGAAATATGCTTATCTTAGTTGACCACTACTCGAGAGGAGGCATGTTTCTTAGAAGAAGTCTTAGGAGTTACATTCACGGATGAAGGCCTACTTCTAGGTACGATCGAGCACAACTGTCCCCTCTATATTACAATGGAAGTTGGTAGATTCAGGCTATCCAGAGTTTTAGTAAATCTAGGTGCATCAATTAATATTATGAGTCTAAGAACTCTTACCTACCTGAGGATTGACATCTCTAAACTCTAAGCAGAGAGGATGATGTTGAAAGGATTGCCTAGCATGCCTTTGAGAGCATCAGTACTTGTGACGCCGCTAGTTCTAGCTACACCTATCCTGGGCAAACCTCTGATACTATACATTACAGCATTGGATGACTCCCTTGGTGCTTTGTTGGCCCAAGCCAATGATGAAGGAAAAGAGAATGCACTCTCTCATCATCGATACCTCAAGCAAACTATCCACCCATTGAGAAGTATTACCTAGCCTTAATCTTTGCATCCCAAAAGTTATGGAATTATATGCTCTCACATAAAGTGAACTTAATTTCTATAATCAATCCATTACAATATCACATGACACCGCCGATGCTATCTGGACGGTTGGAATGATGGTCCATGATTTTATCATAGTTTGATATCACATTCATACCCCTTCGTGTGGTGAAAGGATAAGCACCCGTGAATTTCTTAGTATCACACCTACTTCTTGTTGATTTTCTTCTTAGTGATGATCTCTCTGATGAACAAATCAAGAACCTTGGGGATATAAGCATTCACCCCTGAGAGATGTATTTTGATAGTGCGGCTTCCTCTCAAAGAGAAGAATAACCACAATCTACTCTTCCATGAAAGGTAGGGGTAGGAATAGTTCTCCCTAATGTCACATAATATGATGAGATTCTCATACCATCTATCCAATCCTTGCACCAACAATGAAGCCAAATATATGAGGCTCGATTAATCTAGAGTTTTCCATTTCCTAGATATCTAGAACATCAACATCTTTGGGGATTCTCAGCTAATGGCCAACCAGATCGTTGCGTCCTACAAGATCTTGAAGCCAAAACTCCATCAATACCATAAGTACAACATGGAGCTATTAGCCTAAATCCTAGATGTCATAATCTATAAGATTCCTAGAGGAAAAAATGTCATAGCAATGCCTGAGCCAAGCTTGCCGAAGAATTGGCATGTACGGACGATGAGTATATATCAATAGAGGTCCATAATAGGCAAGTCTTGTCTCTTATTGATGTTAAACTCATAGACAAATATTCTCTTAAAGGGGAGGTTTCCATTGCCAAAAAGGATGAAGAGCTGGATTGGAGGCAACCCTTTATTGATTACCTAAACAATAACAAACTACCTCAAGAGAAGTCTCAAGCACATCAAGTGAAACATAGGGCACTCTCCTATGCCCTCATGGATGGTGTCTTATATCGATGATCCTTCGATCATATGTGGTTACACCATTTAGAAAATCATGAAGCCAGTAAGATTATGACTAGGTACATTCAAGATTTTATGGAGCTCATCAATCTGGTCCCAAGATGAAAGCCAAAATCAAAAGACTTTGATACTATTGGCTGAAAATGATCATAGATTATATGGACATAGCGATGTGTTGTCACCAGTGCCAGGTACTTGGAGTGGTCCAACATTAACCACCCAACATTCTACATCCAACATTGACCTCAAAGCCATTTATGTGTTGGGGATGTAGTAGACCCGATCGATCCCCCTTCGTCCAAGGGTGTTAGTTCATCCGCATGACTACTTTTACAAGTGGGCAAAGGTAGTTTCGCTCAGGGAGGTTAAAGCTCAGCATGTTCTCCAATTCTTTAGGAACCATATCGTATATAGATTTGGGGTACGCCATCGAATCATATCAAATAATGGCACCACTTTCAAGAGTACCAAAATCAATAGCTTCACCTAGAGACACAATATAGATTAGAGATACTCTACCATCTACTACCCACAGGTGAATGGTTTAGTAGAAGCCTTCAACAAAACTCTCATCCAAATACTCAAGAAGATGCTCGACGATAACAAGCGATAGTGGCATGAGCAATTAGTTGAAGCTTTGTGGGCTTGCCATACTACCTACATAACTCCAACTCAATCTACCACATTCTTCTTAGTGTGTGGGTTCAAAGCTATTCTACCCTTAGAAGTCTAACCCCTATCACTAAGGATAGCTATGGGTAGCAAAATTACAATCGAAGAGAACACCAAGCTGTCGTAAGACGAGCTCGAAGGTTTAGAAGAAAGATGCTTACGAACATGCTAGAACATCGAGTTATACAAAGCAAAGATTGTTCAAGCTCCTAGAGCTTTTCAAGTAGGAGAGCTTATTTTAGCTCTAAGGAGACCAATTGTTGCTCATCATAAGATGGGAGGCAAGTTTGAACCCTGGAAGGCCCTTTCACTATAAAAAGGCCTAAGGTGGATCATATCAACTCATCAACCAAGGAGAACGCTGATGCTTCTTATCAATGGGCTTTATCTAAAGAAATATTATCCAAAAAAAATATTCAAAGCAAATTTTCATCAATAAAATTCCATTTTAAATCAAATATCTCTTCAAGTTGAAGGTTTTCCATTACCAAGTTTTTGTGGTGTGTTTAGGGAAGGTATAAGAGAACCCGAGCAACATCCTATCCTTCATTAGCACATCCCAAACACAAACAAATCAAAAACAAATCTATTTCCTTCAAGATACCTTGAGTTGAGATAAGTCCCACAATAGCCCTCACTAAATAGTTACTCTAGGTTGAGTTTAATCTACTACCTAGCTAGTGTGAATCCCTAATGGTCATTCCAGTTTAGGAGGATGTCAGACCCCGTGCTTTCTTCCTAACTCGACCATTGCAAACCAATGAGCACTTTATTAGTTCGGTATGCTTATTGAATGACCAATAAGCTACCCTAATGATGGGTTTGTTTAAGAAGATGTGAGTCCCTGAGCTTTCTTCTTGAACCTGCCACCGTGCACTAAGTATGTCTAAGTTTTTATCCGAGGATTAGGGTAAGACCCCCAGTGGCTCCTCTTCCTCTTGACTACGGTTAAATTCTTTTGTAACTCCACTTGGTACACTAGGTCGAGAAATCTAACCAAGGACAGACTATCTCGATGATCAATTCTACTTTGGAGTATGTGAGTCCCCAATCCTTTCTTCTTAGATTGATCATCCTAAA
Organism: Cymbidium sinense; assembly: GCA_021442155.1. Taxonomy (NCBI): domain Eukaryota; kingdom Viridiplantae; phylum Streptophyta; class Magnoliopsida; order Asparagales; family Orchidaceae; genus Cymbidium; species Cymbidium sinense. The sequence goes on along the minus strand of JAKCPB010000104.1, from coordinate 1,368 downwards.
TCAACGGGCACCTTAAGTTAGCTGGTGTTTGGTTTGCTGATGGTAACCCATCTGGTGGATAACACCTCTCAGGTAGATGTGATTCCTTATATTTTCTTTCTGAGTCGCCATTATATACTTACAAGCTTTATATTTCAGGGATTAAGACAAGACCCCCAAAGGCACCTTCCCTGTGGGCATTTTATTTGGATTATGTCTTCAAGACACCATTTAAACATGACCCAGGTTACTATTAGATTGAACAGTTATCTCTTTCTAGTAATGGTTGGAGGTTCTATGATGTAGATGCAGAACTCTCTCTTGAGCCAAATCTAAGATAGGTCAAATCCCTTGTGGCTCCTTCTTAGTGTGGCTCCTCACAAACCAATAGGGTTCACGCTAAATAAATAAATAAAAAAATGAAATCTTTTATGGATTAGGATAAGACCCTCAGAGGCACCTCTTCCCAAGTAGGCAACCTATTTTTTGGGCAGTGTCAACAAAACTCCTTATAGGAATTACTTTGACTACTCTAAGCTGAGATAAGACCCCCCAGTGGCACTCACTTGATAGTCACCCTTAGTCAAGTTTGGCTCATTGTGTCATCAACCGATTCTACTTTGGAAGATGTGAGTCCCTTTCTTCTAGTATAGTCATGAACGATGGCAAACCCTAGGTTGGATAGTCTACTCTTCGGTAGATTACCCTTTGAGTGGTAAATCTAAGGTAGCTTACATAGACCCTCATTAGTATCCATCAAAACCAACATGGTCCAAATCAAAATTAATCAAAACCAAACAAATCAAAATCAAGAAAAAATCAAATTAAAACTAACTCAAAATAAAAATAAATCAACAACAACAAGCCTTTATCCCACTAAGTGGGGCCAACTACTTGAACCATTCATCTCCAATGTGTCCTATTATGTGTAAAATTCTTATTTAATTCAAGTATACTAAGATCATTTTTATACATCTTAATCATGTCTTTTTAGGCCTGCCTCTACCTTTCTTAACATAAGGCAAATCTAATGCATCTACTCTCCTAACCGGATCATTGGATGACCGACACTTTATGTGGCCAAACCATCTAAGGTGACTCTCTCTAATCTTATCTGCCACTCAAACTACTCCAACTTTTTCCTAAATTTACTCATTTTGTATTTTATCTCTAAGAGTAAATCCACTCATCCACCTAAGCATCCTCATCTCGCAACACTTAACTCGCCTCATGCTTTTTTTGGCCAACCTTTTAGTCATATTTTATCTCTTTAGTCGCATTTTTCTTTTATTGAACATACATCAAAACCAAAATAAATCAATAAAAAAAATCAAGATGAAGTCAAGCTCAAAACTTACATGCCCAGTGGACACAAAATAAAGCAATCAA